>OZ005659.1:265051797-265264297 GCA_963930645.1 Salticus scenicus
TAAGCCCAATAATCATTGTAGTTGCAGTATTAATTTGTTTCATCTAAATAAATCAATTACAGAATTTGTACTATGCTATTCTTTCTGTCTCATTCAATATGAACGATCTTGATAAATAAATTTAGACGATTTATTTGGCTAGTAGAATACCATGTTCAAACAACCACTTAATTAGCCAAAAATTAAAAGTTAAATCACAATACTACACTTTATATTAATGCTTAAATATGGCTTCTAAACTATAGAATTTTAAATGTTTTATCCTTTTAAAATTCTTTAATTTTTAATTAAAAACAACTTGTAAACAATAACAAATTTCAGTGTTTAAAATTTTAATTGTATTATAATATAAGGGATTATTGTTTAATTTAATGTTTAGATATATAACCTCTATGCAATTAAAATTTTATGGCATAATATTGTTTATGTTTAAAAAAAAAAAAAAAAAAAAATCTTTTAAACAGTACGAATTTTTAAAGTTTAAAAATCTCGTTTAATTTGAATATATATATATATGTATATATAAAACATTTTCTAAACAAAATGATATTTAAATTTTATAAATAAAGAAAAATTGATAAATTACTGAAGATTTTTATAGAATTCTGAATATAGAAAATGATTAAAATGATGCTTTTGGTAGTCACTGAATTTCTGCTTTTAATAATACGTGTAAGTATACAGACTATCAATATCGCAATTATTTGTATCACTTGTTTGAATTGATAGATGTAATATAAATAGAATAAAGTGATTTGATCACGTTACATCAAACGTTTGCTTCTTCAGCGATTTATTTTCAAAAATTTTACATTATATGATTTAATTCATGCGAATGTTATTAAATATTCATTTATTTATTTATTTATTTTTTATTTTATTTTAAAATATTTGTATTAAGGAATTTTAGTTTAATTTTTGAATTTACTAATAAAACGTTTAATTTGCAACAAATTCAATTTATTACATTTTTTTTTAAATTTATTTATTAGAAAGTGAAATATAATTTGCTTTTAGTTTATGAAGATAAGTATTTTTTTTTTCTTCCTATATTTTTAATTAATTATACATTTGTAAACATACATTTTATGAAGTATATATTTTATTACAAATACGGTAATTGCATTTGCTAATTTAAAGTGTAGAATGAATATTTCTTATTATTATACATAACTTTGAATGAATGGGAACAAGCTAGACATATTCGAAATGATGTGAATAAATGAATTAAATTTGTAAGTGTAATTTCAAAATGTTGTAGGCGATGGAATAAACTGCTATCCAGTTACTTAAAAAAGAAAAACTATAAGGGGTTTTACTCACATTTTTATTTTTATTTAGTTAATGGTAATACAGTGTTCGTTGATTCGAAATAAATATTGAGGAAACCCCCTTATCATTTTCCTTATTTTTAAGAACTGAAATTTAATTCATTCTATCGCGTACAACTTTTTGAATTTTCATGATATTTGTTTGAAGCTTTTAAATAAATAGCTCAATACTATTGGTCATTATATTATGCAAATGAAATTTCGTTAAAATAGGCGCTTGCGTAGTTAAAAATTATTTAGTAAAAATGCTCATATATTGTAAGATATGTAATATTTCTGTATCCTGACTGAAGTATGTTGTATCTCTAATGTAGTATGCCAAGTTCCCTGAAAGTGGTTTTGCACTGGGTTTAATACCTTGCAAGTTGTAGTTTAAACAGTGACTTTTTTGTTTTTTGTTTTTTGTAAGCAATTGGATAGCAGTTCATTCTAGTTCTAACTACTATTGTCCTACATTGCATATTTGCTCAAAAGGACGGCAGGACTATCGCTTTCAGACAAAATAGATCGGGTGAAAACGAATTTTTTTTTCTATTTTGGCAACAAGTTAAAAGAAAAAATATATATTAGAAGCTAGTTTAAAAAAACTCGTTAAAAATAAAATTGACAGTAGATGTGCGAAAGAAATTTTAAGTAATGAACATAGTAACCGTTGCTAAAGAATGCAACTTCATATTTAAAGGTAAAGAGTAAATATATATGAACATCTTTATTTTCTTTCAAGTAAAATTTAGATTCGGAAGTATATACTTATATTAATATAGAGAAGCGTCTGTGCATGCATGTGTGTGTTTGTGCTTTGGAGCTCAGACTATTGATCACACAGCTACAAAACTCAGCAGAAGGCTAGCTGGAACCCTAATAGGGTGCACCTCATCGAGACTTTTTTTAAATTTGAATTTTTGAATTAATTGTTTTCAATCTCATCCATATTTCTGTTTCATTCCTTAAATTTTTTCTTTCATTTCAATCATCTGTGTCGCGTAGTAACAGTTATTATACTATTTATTTTTCATTTAATTATAATTATTTTAATTATAATTTAATAATTATAATTTTAATTATAAGTTAATAAGTACCATTTCATTTGAAAATATTTTTTTTTTTTTTTTTACTGTATGTATCGAAAAAGTTGGTAATATAGTAGAAAGAACTAAACTGATTCAAATTTAAGTTCAATTGATTTTTTAATTTATTTAATTTCTTTGAAAGGAATATCTTTTTATTTATTTATTTATTGTTCTGGTCGGAATCAAGGAGTAATATATAGAAAAAGTGAGAGCTATAAAATACACGATGCCAGAATTTAATAGATGCTGAAATACAGCCATCTTTAAAAATCTTTAAAATCGTAGTTCTTGAATAACAGCAGCTTTTGTCGTCCAATAAATACCCAAGTTCAAGTGCCAAGAAAAGACGTTGCTGCAGGCACTAGAAGCCTAGGCCCGATTCAGCACGAGTGGGAAAGACGCTACCGTAGAAAAAGTATACAAAGCGAGGTTAAGCGCGATTTCGATAAATTTTTTTTAAAGTTTTTATTTAAAAAGTGATATATATATATATATATATATATATATATATATATAATAGTAATTAATTTTTGAATATTCATTGAAATATAGTGACCGCAGCAGAGCGGACTATGCATGCTAGTATATTTAAAGCTATATATATATTTTTTTTCAATTATCAAATATATATATATATATATATATAAATATAAATTCAGTTTTATGCAATGTGGAAAATTATCGATGCTAACAGTTACGTAATATTTCAAATCATGATATGAGCTATTCATTTACAGTGACGGCAGTCACATAAACATGCTGTTTATTCAGAAATTAGTTTTTCTGTGTTTGAATTTAGTATTGTAAATGCATTTTCTGTGTCACAAAGTTTCGTTTCCTTGTTCACTCATTCACTTATATGAATCATTCGACTGTTCAAAACATCATTTTTCAATTCGGTGCGGCACTCTTGAAAAAGATTCCTTTGAAACGACGCAATCTTTAGAAATCACCAGTTAGCAGAGAGGGTGCAACGAATACAGACAAACATAGGAATCCTTTAGCGCAATTTAAAATACAAACAATGGAACTGACTTCATTCGGCATTTAGCATGATTTATATATGTCACTGTAAAGTGAGTTAATTTACCAATATTTAGCGCACACTTCAGAAATCGTCGCTTAAAAACAAACATAAAATTTACCACTGTAATATAATACTTCATTAAGAAAGACGTTTTATTTTTTTTTCAAAATGAACATCATTCACAGAGAGTTACAGTGAAAAAAGGCTTTAAAATGAATAGCAGCGTGCTTAATTCGAATGTTACATATATAATTAATTCATAATTATAATAATCAAACAACCAAGAAAGAATTACATGTAATAAACAATTACATGTGGAAATAAAGCCTTATTACATATGGAAGTGAAGCCAAACTTTTTCTATATAGATCACTAATATACGTCTTCATATATTAGTGTAAATAACTACATTAATATATGTAGTTATATTAAACTACATATATTACTGTTGTTATTATTATATTACACTATTACACTAAATAATTTACTTAATCATTTAGTGTCTACATAATTAAGTAAATTATATACAAATTAAATCTATATTTAAAATAGATCTTTGTAATATATCCGTTTACATTTCTTTTAATTTGTATAAGACTTAAATTATTTGCAGTAGATTTTCTGTTTTAAATTTTAACAATGTACTTCTAAGTGCATAGTCCTAGATTTCATTTTCGTTTTATTTTTTCTTCACTTATATTTAATGTTATTTTATTTTATTTCATTATCTTTATATCTGTTTACAGTAAAACTATTTTAAATTTAATGCAGTGTTCAATTATGCTTACCTCAGAAAATATCTAAATCCTTTAAGAAAAATTTTCGTTCGAATAAATGACTTTCATGCAATAAGATTTAGCTTGTTTCTTTTCTTTACTGAATAAAATAATAAACATTTTAATCATTAAATTTTATAGTATTATATATGTATATATCGAAAAAAAATATATATATTTGAAGGATAGTGCAATACACTATTTTAATTATTATTGCTATATTTCTTAAAATATCCCGTTTTTTTATGCCATAACGTATGGAATTTCCATGTTTGTTTATTGCTGTTTGCGTTTTGAAAAGGAAACGGGAAATTCTATATAATTAATTAATTGAATTACATAAATTTAAAAGGATTTTTTTATATTACCTATATTAATCCCTCCTTTTGTTATATATTAAATTTGAATAAATAAATAAACTTTTAAAGAACATATGTGTGAACACTCACACATTTACATTTCCCATTTTGGCGAAGATTTGTGCAGAATATTTCACAAAAATTAAAATTCTAGGAACAGAAGGTTTATTGTTGACTATTTTATACATTTTGTAGACTATATATGTATATATATATTAATTTAAATGGAAATTTCATCAAATTTTATATTTTAAAAGCCCTTTCCTTCTGAATGTGAGGATCCTTGTTCAATTTCAGTTCGCGCTCATTGATCGAAGTTTGGAACTACACTCAGCCCTTGGACCTTCATGTAGTTAATGGTCTTAAAACCTACACCACCATCACGCCACATTTTTTTTTCTGGATACTTTATATATATATATATATGTACATATATATAGCATTTGCGCTCTTACAATGCGTATTATTTCTATTTCTCTTTTCTGATATGTATCATACAATTTAATTTAAACTATTAAAATTTTGTATTTATAAAGCGTAGTGAAGTTAAGCGATAGCGTCTTATGTCACTGGATCTTGATCATTAAGAAGTTTAGCATTGAATGAACACTAAGTCTTCACAGGTAATTGATGAAATTTTATCGGTCTATGTGGATTCAAGGGCCTTAAATCTTTTGTTGCCCTGCTTTTACTGTGTTTAAAAAAATATTAATATGTATATATGCATATATATGTTTGTGTGTGTGTGTTTCGTACACATTATTTTTAAGCAGTTTGAAAAGTTTGATATGAAATATAGTGTTAATAATAACCATGCAGATGTGTTATACAAGTCTACACACATATATAATGTGTATATGTGCGTACATATTATATAAACCACCACAAAAAGATTGACATTAGATCCTTCAGGAAAAGTAATTAGGTTTCTGTAATTATGAAAATATACCAGAAATTATATATATTTACGTAACATATTTATATGTTGTAAAAATACAAATGCATAATATAGTCTAATAAAAATCTTCGAACTTCCAAGATGCATTTAAGATTACAGAAACCCATTAACTTACCCCAGAAAGGTTTACATACCATATTTTCAACAAAGTTTGTATTTTGTTTTTATTGCAACAAACAGATTTATTTATTTATTTATTTTTTAAACCATTGATCTGTGTATTAAACATATCAAATTTCACCAAAATGCTCCAATTTGTATAACAAACTCTATAATTTGTGTGTGTTTGTGTGTACGGGGGGGGGGGGCAAAGTCTGAACACAGATACTTTGATAGTAATCACCCTGTACATTTTAGAAATCTGTGTTTATAACTCACCTGTGAAAGGGTCGAAATGGCTGCGATTGAATGTGTGAAGTAAAAATGCTAGAATTTCAGTCTTCAATAGCTAGACGTTTCTTGAACCCAGTCTTATTTCTAATTCATTTATATTCGGCATAAAAATTCTACTCTTCGCGTGTCAGATTACACCTTTATTATTTTTTCTTTTTGTACAAACATTCGTCCTCAATCCAGGCACAATTTTGTAATGTTTTGCTATTCACGTAGACTTACAAATGAGTAAACGTTGCTTCTGGCATTTTGAGGTCTGTGCCTTCGGGATGTATAGAAGTAAAAAAAAAAAAAAAAAAAAAAAAAGGTACTATTGTAGGTGATTTATTACAAAGACATGTGCATTTCAAAGTGTATCTGGTTCATTACGCCACATTTTTTAAAAAAATTATTCAATAATTTGACTATTAAACTTATTTTGATATACAGGGCAATTAAAGTGTCTTTATTCAGATTCGCCCCATGAGTTGCTGAGAGGTTCTTATTTAACCCGATCAAGTTATCGTGGGTCGTTGGAGACCCGAGCCATTTTTCTTTTGTCTCAAACCTAAGAATCCATATATAGAAGAAATACCTATCCACCGTGTCCATGATTTTTTCCGTAAAAATACGATTTTTAAATTTTATTATACAATCTGAATTTTTCAAATATCTCAATTTGTTCAAAAGTTATGAATAGAAGTCCCATGATAAACTGACAAGGTGCCGAAAAAAAGCGATAACCTGATCGGGTTAAAACTGGAAGACGGTTAGTGCTGGATTCCATCCCCAGGCCGCTCTCGTCGACTTGGAAATTCTGGTGTATACCAATCATAACAAAAAATGATCTGGATATCGCTGAAAGGTTTAAGGGCCGTATTTTGACTGGGTATTCAAAATTCGAATAATTTTGTCTACTTGCAGAAATCTTTTTTCATGCTCGCTAAATAATATGTATCTTTATGGCAAGTTTTATCAAAACGGCTATGGGGAAACTATATCTGTTTAATTCAAGACGAAGACGCTTACTTTAATGTAAATACAAAGAACTATGTTGCTTTTGTTTATTTATTTATTTTTTTTGTACAGTGCAGTACGGTACCAGGCATGCCAACATTTTAATTTATTCATTGTTAATACATTGTTAGTACACGCTTTTCCTTCACACCACTTTTTTTGAAAGGCATTTTACTTTTTATTTAATGATAACTACATATATGAGAAAATTTCACTTCAAAAAATGGGGTGTATAAAAAAAGGCGGGATATTTAAAATGCTCCGGAATCAATTAAAAATTTGGCATGTCTGCGGTACTGTTTAATTTAGTGCATAAATTAGCTTACAGATTCCCTAACAGCACACTTATCCACAGTGAATCCTGTGGAGGTCCATAAGAAGTATTTTAATCCTCAGGATATTTTAGGGATATCTGGGGAGAAGATGTGCTGTTAGGTCTGCACCTTGGCTAAATCGTATGTAAATTTTTCGCTTTATTGTCTTACAATGTTTAGTATATAAAATACAAAGATTTTTACTATATTGTGAATATTTACATTTTTTGGGTTTTGTTTTACATATAATGCAATTTACTTTTCGAGCTAGAATATTTTTTATGTCCTCATTTTTAGCCTTTTTGAGGCTTATCCGCGATTTGCATTATCCACGGAACCCGTGCCACACAATTTCTCGTATAATCGGGAGCCTACTGAAAGGTAACATTATGTATCAGAATTTTATCACTACAGCTTTTTATTAGAATTACTTACTGAATGACAGAAAAAGCTGTCTGGAGTTTAAGTGAAATCACTTTGATTATAATTATTCTGTACATTTTATAGAGCTGAGTCTGGATAACTTACACGTGAAAACTGTCAAAATTGTATCAAGTAACTCTGCCTAACTAAAGCATCTAGAATTTTGGTGCTAGTGTTAGAGTTAGAGTTAAGGCCAATTGACTACACGAGGGTCCTAGGTCTGGAGGGTGTGCCCATCATGGAAAATTTTTCTAAGGGATCCTAGCCTATATTTACCCGAAGTTTGGAGAAAATCACGGAATTCCGAACGGCTGGGTGGAGTAGAGTGATTTGGGATCGAACCTGCTATTTTTCATCTACCAGCTGAGCATCTCGGCCACTGGCGAAGCCACAGAATGTTATTTTTAAATAACTAGCCATTTGTTGAACCCGTCAACATTTTTTAATTAATCTAGATTCGACTCAAAAATTTGTTTATTAGATCCCGTAAATATTATCTTTTTTTTGTGCTGACATAAAATAGGTACGGACATTTGTTTTCAAGTCCAATACAATTTTGTAAAGATGCTGTTCACGTAGCCTTCCTGACTGACGTGTACAAGTCACTTCTGGACAATCTGAAACAATCTGCCTTTGGGAAGCAAAGAAGTGAAAGAATGGGGCACCATTATCAGTGATTTATGACAAAGACGTGCGCATTCAAAATCTATACAAATGTTGAGGACCCACCACGACACACTTTTGTAATTAATGCAGTAGTTTTATTGAAAGTATATTTCCATTTACAGTTTACGATTTTATTATGCAATAATTTGTAATGTAAAGGTTAGAAAAATTCCTTTTTGAATGTAATAATTAAGTATTTCTAATGCAGTAGACATTTGTGCTTTGAAAACCTTACATTTATCTACCTTTATATTATAGAAAATAATCACAACTTGTTCTTTAAGACAAGAAATTGTAATAAAAATTACTAATAATAACTGTAAAAAAATATACTGCAGAGTGAAGGAAAACAGTATTAAAATAAATAAATAAAAATAATGGTTTCTACGTGTTTTTATTACTGAAATATAATTAAAAATAGAAACTTATGTTACGACCATCATAAGACTTTCTTCTATATAATCTTACACAATTTTTTGCTGTACAATTTATTACATTATTATTTATTAAATTTATTTTCTATGACAAATGCGGACGATTTTCATTCTAGTAAAGTATTACTAAAAGCCAAAAGAAAGTCAATTTTATGCTAACACCCGAAGAAATGCGAGTTTTTTTCCCCTAAGGTTTTTCCTTTTCCTTTTCCGTTAAAAAAAAAAAAAAAAAAACTAGTATGTTGTGGCCACCACAAGACTTTCTTCTATATTTTCCTATATACATATTCAATCAGTAACAATATTTAAAAAAAAAAAAACGATTTTTTCTAAGTTTTTTTTTTTTTTTTTTTTTTTTTTTTTTTTTTGTAATGTAATAGATATACCAAAAGTAATTACATATTCAACCAGTAACAATATTAAAATAAATAAATAAATAAATAAAAAAAATAAAAAAGATTTTTTTTTTTTTTTGTTAAAAGTAAAAAAAATCGATAACTTTGTTTTAAATTATCACCGATTTATAGTTCAACCATTCGTTTTAAAGGTATTGACGAGATCTTTCGAAAGATACCCATCTTGAAAATTTACCCCCCCCCCCCAGGGGGGGAAGCGATGCCCCCACATGCACAGAAATTTTTTCCTAGTTAACTATTACTATTATCAATAACTCATATTAATTTTACAGTCACAAGTTAAAAATAACTCTCATTATGTACATTTATACAAAATTTTGTCCTATACTGCCATGTTAAAAATTTAGAAAAAATGCGATCACAGCGCCACCTGTTGATCTATTGATCCCCAAATGTAATCAGCACCAGTTTATTTCGGGACCAACTAAATACCAAGTTTGGTTAAGTTTCGTTAAAAAAAAAAAAATACGATTTTTTTTCTAAGTTTTTTTTCGTTAAAAGTAAAAAAATCGATAACTTTGTTTCAAATTGTCACAGATTTATAGTTCAACCATTCGTTTTAAAGGTATTGACGAGATCTTTCGAAAGATACCCATCTTGAAAATTTACCCCCCCCCCCCGGGGGCTACTTCCCCCCCAGGGGGGAACCGATGCCCCCACATGCACAAAAATTTTTTCCTAGTTAACTACTACTATTATCAACGAGATCTTTCGAAAGATACCCATTGTGGAAATTTACCCCCCCCCCCCGGGGGGTACTTCCCCCCCCAGGGGGGGAACCGATGCCCCCCCATGAACAAAATTTTTTTCCTAGTTAACTACTACTATTATCAATAATTCATATTAATTTTACAATCACAAGTTTAACATAACGCTCATTATGTACATTTATACGAAATTTTGTCCTATGCTGCTATGTTAAAAGTTTACATAAAATGCGATCACAGCGCCATATTCTGGGCGATTGATCCCAAAATCTAATCAAACCGTTCCATGTCAGGGTCCAACTATACACCAAGTTTGGTTCAATTTCATTTATCGGTTCGTGAGATACGGTGAAAGATACGAAATTTTGCGATCACAGCGCCACCTGCTGGACGATTGATCCCCAAATCTAATCAGCTCCATGCCCCGTCAGGTTCCAACTATATACCAAGTTTGGTTGAATTTCATTCATTGGTTCGTGAGATACGGTGAAAAATACGAAAATTTGTCCTATACTGCCATGTTAAAAATTTACATAAAATGCGATCACAGCGCCACCTGATGGGCTATTGATCCCCAAATCTAATCAGCACAATGCCCGCCAGGGTCCAACTATATACCAAGTTTGGTTGAATTTCATTCATTGGTTCGTGAGATACGGTGAAAACACTAAACCACGGACACACAGACAGACACACAGACAGACATTTTCTAAAAACTATCAATTCGTGTTCAGGACATCCCAAAACGTGTAGATCCGTCAAAAAACGGAGGTCGAAAATTTTCGCGAATCCAATACTTTCTCTATATTACAAAAAGAAGAAAGTAAAAAAAGGAATCAATAACTTTGTTTTAAATTATTACGTGTCTTCGGTTTAACGATTCGTTTTAAAGGTACTGACGCGTTCTTTCGAAAGATACCCATATTGAAAATTTATAACCCCTGTGGGTACTTACTAGGAATGTGCCGGATCGTCAAAAACTGTTATCCGCGGATACGGATAGAAATATGAATATGAGTTTTTCTATATCCGCGGATACGAATACAGATACGGATCTTTTATTTCAAGATCCGCGGATACGGGTACGGATCTTTGAAAAATTTATAATAATTAAGTATATATGTAACAATTTTTGCTTCCACTACCCGTTTACCGTACGTAATGGAAGTAACGTATTCGGTTTCGATATCGATTTTCCCCCTGATGTACATGTTTGTCCAAAAAAGTGGGTTTTGGAAATTATTCATTGTGTGTGTATGTAGATGTGTACGTAGAGGGGGTGGGCGTGTCTCTTCTGAGAACGACCGATGAATTTTCTAAGCCTAAAGATAGAACGACGGAACTTTATATTTAAAACTTCATATTTCAACTTTTGGTGAAAATAAAAAAAACTGGAAATGGGACAAGGAAAACCGAAAAAAGACAAATCTGCATCTCAAAGAAAGCTTAATACATATACATATATTTTTTTCAATGTCGCTGTATAAAGCCCCTTTCAGATATCTGTTCGTTTGTATTAGTCGGTTTCTTCAGGAAAATTGATAGGCAGTGTTTGTGAATATAGCAAAACATTTTCATAAATTCACTGTTAAAAATGGTTTCTCAAAAATGAGCAAAATTGTCTCAAAATAGCTCCGAAACAATATATACTTAAATTTGAAAACCCATACATTCATTTTTGAGTGTATTGACATGCTCAAAAATGGGATACTGGGATTCTTAGTGGTCTACCCCATTTTTGAGCATGTCAATATACTCAAAAATGAGTATATGGGATTTTCAAATTTAACTATATCTGTACTGATAAGTATAAAGGATTTAAGTCCATATTCTTGATTTTTGGGAGATGAAAAATAAAGTTAAACTAAAAACTAATCAGAAGAATGGATTAGGAAAAAGGGATTATGTTGATTTATACCCTTTATACCATTCAGTGATTGTCAACCTTCATTTAATAAAGAGAAAAAATTGAATTAAATAATTTATACCAAAGATTAAGGCTAAATTTCTGACTTGAATCTTTTTTACCAATGGATTTTCTCAAAGACTAAATGACATGGATTTACATCCTTTATACCAATCGATAGAAATTTTTTTTCTGAGTCTGACTATGTACTTAACTCAAAATCGACATTTTTGGATTTAAATCCTTTATACTTATCAGTACAGATATATTGTTTCGGAGCTATTTTGAGACAATTTTGCTCATTTTTGAGAAACCATTTTTAAGAGTGTTACGTACAATAGAAAAGAACGCTCAGCTTAATTTTAGGTAGCCCTGTATATTATCTATAAACTATATGCACCTCGCATTGTGTTCTAAAATTTAGTTTTATATGAAAAACACCTAACACAAAATGAAATAAATTTCCAGCAATTTCCAAATGTACTCCCAATATATCCAAATACTTTAAGTAGCCCTGTAAACGAATGATGAATGATTTCCATTCCACAATCTGCACGAAGCATGCATTTATGCATATAAAAAATATGCGTTCATTCCATTTTGTTTAGGGCAGCCTATAGATGTTACACTGTGCGTACCAAAAATTCCCCCCATAGACGTAATACATTCGAATTCTCTTGGATGTCGCTGCACACGAACCATTTACTTGATCTTAACAAAAAGTTTAGTGTTGAATCACTAACTATATCATACACAGATTTAGAATACAGAGTTTGGACCAGTGTTGGACATAATTGATTAAAAAGTAATTGAATTACAATTGAATTACAATTATAATTATGTTACTGTCAATCAATTAACAAATAATTGATTACAAATAAATTGAATTATTTATTCAATTTATTTGTAATAATTCAATTTATTTGTAATCAATTACTTGTTAATCGATTGACTGCAAAATAATTACAATTGTAATTTAATTGTAATTCAATTACTTTTTAATTAATTATGCCCAACACTGGTTTGGACTGCCTGCTACTATTTGTTCGTGAGATATTCTGATAACAGACACACACAGACCAACCGCTAAAAACATGATTTTCGGATTCATGGGACCTCAAAACTTGTCAATATAACAAAACCTCAATTTTAAAAATTTGATCAGATGTTTCAGATGTTTTTATTTTATATTAAATCATAGCTGCATTTCCTTTATAAACACTGTAAGTGCAAATTCTTAAGTGCAAACGGCGGGAAATTCAAAATTTCGTCCTGTAAAAGTGAAGACGGGAGTTCATCGCATACATAGGGAAAATGAAGGGATTTAAAAGAAAAATTGCAGATTACGAGAAAACGTAAATTCCGAGAACGTAAAAGCGAGGCTATACTGTATTTCTTTCAGTCATACATTAAAGATAGTTTATAATGAGTTATAACAGTTTCCTCCTGATTTTCTGGAAATTTCTACAAAAGATCCGTATTAGATCCGTTGAAAAAAAAAAAAAGATCCGGATCGGGATATTTATTTCTCGCTGATACGGATACGAATACGGATCTTTTTTTTTCTCGCGGATTTCAGCGGATACGGAGCTCCGGCACATACTTACTACCCAAGGGGGAAAACGATGCACCTACATGCACAAACTTTTTTCCTAGTTTACTACTAGTATTACCAATTATTCATAGAAATTTTACAACCACTAGTTAAAAACTAGTATGTTGTGGCCACCACAAGACTTTCTTCTATATTTACCTATGCAAATTCACTCAGTAACAATATTAAAAAAAAAAAAAAAAGATTTTTTTCCAAAGTTCTTTTTTGTTAAAAGTAAAAAAAAATCGACAACTTTGTTTTAAATTACCACATATTTATAGTTAAACCATTCGTTTTAAAGGTATTGACGAGACATTTCGAAAAATACCCATCTTGGAAATTTACCCCTCATCCCTGGGGGGGGGGGGAAGCGATGACCCCACATGCACAAAATTTCTTTCCTAATTCACTACTACTATTATCAATAACTCATATTAATTTTACAATCACAGGTTAAGAATAACTCTCATTATGTACATTTATACGAAATTTTGTCCTATACTACCATGTTAAAAATTTAGAAAAAATACGATCACAGCGCCTCCTGTTGAGCGATTGATCCCCAAATCTAATCGCACCAGTTTATGTCAGGGGCCAACTAAATACCAAGTTTGGTTAAATTTCGTTTAAAAAAAAAAAAACACGATTTTTTTTGTAGAAAGTAAAAAAAATCGATAATTTTTTTTTAAATTATCACAGATTTATAGTTCAACCATTCGTTTTAAAGGTATTGACGAGACCTTTCGAAAGATACCCATCTTGAAAATTTACTCCCCTCGAGGGGGAACTTCCCCCCAGGGGGGTTGACGAGGCTCCTACACATACAAAAATTTTTTACCAGTTGACTATCTCTATTATAAATAATTTTTGTAAATTTCATAATGATTACTCTAAAATAATTCTCTTTATACACATTTATACAAAATTTTGTCCTATATCACCATGTTAAAAATTTAGAAAAAGCGGGATGGCAACGCAACCTGTTAGACAATTTTTACCAAAAGTTGATAGGCACTAATTTATGTCAAGGTGCAACTACATACCAATTTGTATGAAGTTCTGTGCAGTAGTTCCTGAGATACAGTTGCCACAAAAATTTGTCACACACACACACACACATACAGACAGACATTTTCTATAAATGGTCAAATCGTGTTCTACAGCTCTCAAAACGTGTAAATCCATCAAAATCCCGAGGTCGAAAATTTTTACGAATCCAATACTTTCTTCTATTGAATATAGAAGAAAGTAATAACTCTTATTATGTACATTTATACGAAATTTTACCATGTTTTTATTAACTTCGATTCTTGTTTGTTTGTTTGTTTGTCCAGTACAAATCTTGCAATCGATTTTTAACTAACTTCCCGACTACCTAGACATTTAAAACTTTCAGGAGAGCTCAGAACACAGTGACAATACATTTTTTTAATACTCTCAGTCAAATGTTTCGGGTCCCTACTGCCTTCGGCAGCGTTTATATGATTCGACAGAAAATTTATTTAACTGACTTCCCGACTATCTAGACATTTGAAACCTTCAGGATTGCTTAGAACACGGTGACAATGCATTTTTGAATACTTTTAGTCAACTGTTACAGGTCCCTACTGCCTTCGGTAACATTTATATGATTCAAGAGAATTTTTTTTTGACTAACTTCACGACCAGCTAGACATTTGAAAGTTGCAGAATAGTTCAGAACACGCTGAAAATGCATTTTTAAAATTTTTTTAACCAACTGCTTTGGTACCCTGCAAAGCTTGTTTCGGTTTCCAGTGCAAAGCTTGCAATCGATTTTTAAGTAACTTCCCGGCTAGCTAGCTAGACGTTTGAAACTTTTATAATAGCTCAAAACACGGTAGCAATGAATTTTTTTAATACTTTTAGCCAATTGTTACGGGTTCCCGCTGCCTTCGGTAGCGTTTATATGATTCAACAAAAAATTTAAAAACATGGTATATAAAAAGTTCTTTTTATCTTGTAATTATTGTCCTGTGTATTGATATGTTAAAAGTTTAGAAAAAATGCGATCATAGCGCCACTGGTTGAGTGATGGATCCCAAATGTAATCAGCACCCGTTAAGGTCAGGTTGTAATTAAATAACAAGTTTGGTTACATTTTTTTCATTGGTTCATGAGATGATGTATTCTCGAAATTTATGACACACACATATACAGAGATAGTTTCTAAAAATAGTCTGATCGTGTTCAGGGCATTTGAAATCGTGTAAATCCATCCAAAACTAGAGTTCGTAAATATTTACGAATCGAATACTTTCTTCTTAAATATAGAAGAAAGTAATAAATAAATAAAATAAATTATCCCACATCAATACGTAAAAAATAGTCGTGACTGAACTACCCACTTTAATCTTTTGTTTGTCTTTTTCTAATTATCTCTGTGATATCTTTTCATCTATCCTTTTGCCGTATGCATTGACTTCTCTTAGCAGATTACGTCCCGTGCTGCCATAAGTTTAATTCTTTTCTTTCTTTCTTAAACAAACAAACAAAAACAAAAACAAAAAAAACTTGAAACTGTTATATAACTTCTGGTCGGCAATTCAATTCCTGACTATCTTACCCTTTCTCCCCTCTCATGCAGAGTAAAATGTGTGACTTACAAGCTTAAAAATTTTCAACATCGAAAATATTTTTATAAAATATTTTTTTAGGGATTGAAATTACAATCTATCTGAATTAATGAAAATGTCACCCCAGGATTTCAAATGTCACAGTTGCATATTGCTTATGACATGATTTTTTTCGATTGAATAAGAAAATGACCAAAAAACTAATTTTAGAAGTCATTGACATGACGAACGCTGTATAAGAATTTAAAAGTATCGTGACGAAAAAAGTTAAAAAATACGAAATTTAAACTGTCATTTGGAAGAAATTAAAATTTTAATTACGATGTTTAAATAATATGAAAACTAATTGCAGTAGTTCCGCGATGAAATATATACCGCATTCGATACGATGCTCACGTTCGGATTCCAAACATATTGTTACTTAAAGCTGACTTCACGTGAGAGAGAAATGTGATCGACTCTAGCTATTGAGTTTTGACGAAGAGAAAGCATTATTATAATTAGGAATACATTTTGAAACAAGCTAATATGAAACACTGTCGTACTGTGTCTATACATATTGCAATATCTGAAAAGTAACTGTTGAACAGAACTCTATAACGGGCATACGGTGACATTATTTAGACTGACGATCCCATACGAAATTATGGATGGTGACTCTGACATGATATGAGCTTGTAGTTATGTAGTATAAATTAACATGCCTGTTCAAACAGCTGATTATGATTTCTGTGGTAGGAATGGCTTATTAAGAGTATCGTTAAGTGTAATGAATATTTGCATTGGACAGACAATGTAAAGCGACTGAATATTTTGATAATGGATATACTATTATAAAATTTAAACCCAAAATTGTAAGTTAAAGTGGCATAAATTATTCATTAAATATATACAGGGTATTTCATAAGTATGGATACACCAAAATATATCGAAACGAAAGCAAATTTGCTGAAAACATTGATTTCAAAAGTTTCATGGATTTAAATAATCTATCACATGGAGTATCACAAGTGAGTCCCGGGGCCCCCACGTGACACAAACTTCATTTTTTAAATATAAGCCATATGTTTTCTTTGCAGAATCGTGTTAAGCGGAAAAAAACTGTTTAAAATCATGTACTGCTTTTATATTTTGCAGTATAGGGGGCCACGGGGCCCCTATTTTTATGTTGTAATACAAAAATTTGGAAATCCTAAAATATTTCAATAAAAAAAATCTCTGAATACATTAATTTCAAAAGTTTCCTGTATTCGAATGATTTAATATCTGAAGTATCATGAGACGCCGGGGCCCCTGGCGACCCCACATGACATCAATTCAATTTTTTCAAATGGGAACCATACTTTTTCTTCACAGAATTGGATTAAGCAGAAAAAAATCTGTTTTAAGTCATTTATCGCTTTTTTCGTGTTGCAGAATTGGGTACCCCGATTTTATGTTGTAATAATAAATCCGGATATCTCAATAAAAATACAATTTCGCTGGATACATTCATTTCAAAACTTTTGTGTATTCAAATAATCTATCGTTATGAAGTATCATAAATGGGACCCTGGGGTCCCATCTCAAACCTATATTTATAGTATTAAATTTCGCGGAAAGAGAAAATCGTGTGAGTGACACACCAGATTATCTAAAATGGCTTTAAACCTTTGGTTAACGACATTGACTATAGGATTTCTTTACTAATCTTTTTTTCCCTTTCATCTGTTCGCACAGTTTAAAAGAATTCGCATTTTATGCAATAAGTTTTCCTCTTTCGGTTTGCTCTATTTCCTCATTCAGGGGTTAATTTATTTATTTTATTTGCTTTCTTCTATACATTCTGTAATTTTTTATATTATTGTATATGTTTATATAAATTATTTTGAAGTATTTTTATGCCTTTTTTAGAATTTTTTATATTATATTTGTCAGATTTCTATTCAGTTAACGGTGGTTTTCTGTTTGGTGAGAAGTTGGGGGCTACGGATAGTTATTAGCTAATTGATACTATCCTTTCAAAAACTTCTCTTTTACCCCTACACGGAGTTACCTCCCTGATGAAGACCTCTTTTTTTTTGGGGGGGGGGGGGTGTTATTTCATTTCATTAATTTGTTAAATTATTCCCATATATACATATATATATATATATGAAACATAAGGATTTCTATTATCTACCCACAGATAACCTGGAATTTTGTAACACGACCCATAGTCGCGGTAGAAAGTAAAACAGAATAGGGGTGGGGCTTTTACTTTTTTCTTCTCTTTTTCCTCATTTCTTTCAGAACGATGAAAAGCGCATTTTTATATCAGCTTTGAATGCTAATGTTTTACAAATGTGTGACTAGATTCTTTACCGCCCAATAGACTCTCTTATTTCCACCACTAAATCAAATGTTTACCTTTGCACACAATACGTGGTCGAAAAGTACGCTTTTTTTTTTTTTTTTTTTTTTGAACCACTATTAATGGATGTGAAGGTGCTTTATCCAGGTAGACAGGCATAGTAATTTTCCATTAGACAGTACAGTTTCCATTCGACAGTTTCCACTATACCATATTCCCGTGTAAGTGGAACAGTTTTCTTTTCCTCGCGTTTTACGCCGCCAGACATCTGATTTATAGCACTTCCACTAAAATACCAAGGATTCTATCCAGAGGTGTTAAAAAAGCAAATTCCACCAATCAATAAAGATGGACACAAAACTGTGCACAAAGATTTTTTTATTTTTATTGATTTGCAGCATAAAAGTAAGAAGGGAAGGTGCCCCTAACGCATATATTTTGAGAACTGCGTAGATCTTCTAAGCAGAAGCGATCAGAGAAGAATGAAAAAGTTCCATCCAAATTCAAATTATTCTTACATATTGGCATTTAATTTCATCGCCAGCAAGAACACATAAAAAGTGCTTTTTTTTTAAAAGATACGTTATACTCTATTTAAGCTAATAATTTTTGAAAACACAAAGCAGGATTATCACATAGGGTAACCCTTAAATTCTGCCAAACATTCGTCATGAGAAATAATAAACAGCAACGGGCAGATGCATAAAATACAGCGATAATTTGATTGTGTTCAAGGACAGTTTTGGCTAACTGAAAAAGTACGTTAGCAAATTAGACTATAATTAGAAGGAACATAAAGGATATGATCCCATATTCATTCTGCATAATGTCTGATAACGGCTTTTTCATATATCAAGTTTTGTTCGATTATATACAATAGAACTTGAAGTATAGATTTTCCTGAAATTGCAGATATCGCTGTATATCAGCGCCACCTATTGAGATATTTGCACTAAAAGTTGACAGGCACTAATTAATGTCAAGTTGCATCTAAATATAAATTTATATGCAATTCTGTTCAGTAGTTCCTGAGATATAGCCTTCCCTGGAATTGCAGAAATCGCTGTATAGCAACGCCACCTGTTGAGCGATTGAAACCAAAAGTTGATAGGATTTAATTCAAGTCAAAGTGCATCTACGTATAAATTTATATGCAATTCTATGCACTAGTTCCTGAGGTACAATTGCCACAAAAGTTTTGTCACGCACACACAGACAGACATTTTCTATGTTCTGGACCTCTCAAAACGTGTAAATCCATCGAAAACAGGAAGTCTGAAATTTTTACGAATCCAATACTTTCTCTTATTTAATACAGAAGAAAGCTAAAATGTTTACTTTAAACTTGATTAATGGAGCTAATTTCTAGTGTTCGTAAAAATAAAGATTTTGTAAGTAATTTGAAAGTCACGCTCTGTTAAATCACTAATGTAGACTTAATTAAAAATCAATGACTCAAGATCGGGTGATTATTCTCTGTCATGTTCTTTAGTGTCTGAAGTCACAGTAACGATTTATGGACCCGCTTCCATGTTGCTGTTCTATTTGTTTTGTTACGCTGATGTAATTATCAGTATCAAAGTATAAATTCCGTGATTTTTTTTTTCTCCAAACAAATTGAAGAAAAATAATTCTTTACAGTTACTTACAAATTTTTTTTCTATAACTGTCTAATTAAATTTCAATATGTAGAACAGAAAGATATTAGTAGAGATTTATAAAATCAAGGTTTTAATATAATTTTTTTTCTACTTTTTGTATTTTATGTTTTGTTATAAAAAATGGTCAAAGATATTAAATAGTTGAGAGACATTAAAGATATTAACTAGATAATAGATATTAAATACAAAGATATTAAATAGTTGAGAGAGATAGAGAAAAGAATATTTACAGTGAAATAAAATGATAATGCAATATATATAATGCAGTGAATAATTGCATGGGCATGTTGAATAAGATTTCAAATTGATGGAAATGGGTTATGGATTATTTTTGTCAGTAATCATTGATGCCTGTCGAAAAGGGTGTCGCGTCTGGATGATTCTAATTAAGCATAAAATTTACATGGACGAACCCATTAAAAATAGTAGGAGGTGTTAAAACCCTTTGTGTGTATAGTAGAAATTCGGACTTTAGGGAGCAGATATAAGATTTTCCAAAATAACTTGCAGCTCACACAGACCCGTGAACCAACCTTCATTCTCCAGATTGAGTCTTTTTGCACTAACAGTTGTCTTAAAAATACCTGAAAAAAAAGTGCTCGATTTTGGTCCAATATATCATTTTGAATTCCAGTCGATGTAACTTTCATTGTGCTTACCACTAAGTCTGCCATAAGGAAAAGTCGTAGAAATAAAATCAAGATTTTTCAAGTTTTCGAAGTGTGGAAAGATTTGTACAAATACAAGTAAAAAGAAGAAATTGGAAAAGAACTAATATTATTATTTGAAAAGTCACAACAATGACCCTAAGACCAGCAACGGAAAACAACAGAATATTTAGAGATTTCTGAATGACATGCATTGAAACATTAACTTTTGTAATGGAGAACAAGTGATTTAAGTATTAAGGGATCAGAGTACAAGAGAAATAAGCATAATTATTTAATTACATTTTCACCAATACAAGGGTAATTATGATTAAAATGATACAATTCAGACTCGTCTAGTGTCCATTTTATCAGAATTTGTGAAACTTGGTATATATATATATATATATATAAATTGAAGAATTTAATACCATTATAATACTCAGCAATCAAAAGATAAATGAAAATACCAACATTACAAAATTAAAAGTGATTGTAATTCATTTTAAATGTTTTCACAGATTTTTTATAATTTAATTACAATACCAATTAATGGGTAAATCATTTTAAATTACTTACGCAAAAGTGAAATTCTATAACCATAACACTAAGCTTATCGATGAAAGATATCTTTGCATATTTCATTAAAGTTATCATACTTAAACCATTAACTTTATGAAAAAGGTAATCGGAAATGAGAAAAGGATTAAAAAATCTGGAGTGACTCCACTCGACTTTCCGAACATTGAGTCATTAACAGTTTTGTAGATAAAGTAAAGAAAGAGGAGTTGTTAAACAAACAAAAGAGATAAAACCATAATAGAGTCTTTGAGTATTTTTCTCCCTATATTACACGATGTTTTATTGAACGCTACTGAACTTTGAGCCCATAGATCATAATGATAAAGAATTTTCCTTGTGTTCCTGTAAAAAACCTATCAATGCTAGATTCACCAAAATGCTTATAATGAGTGCAACAGTGATGTATAATATTCATATAAATTTTCAGCTCAATTGAATAAGGCGTTTAGATGCTATCGCACTTTTAACTAGTATGTTGCGGCCACCACAAGACTTTCTTCTATATTTTCCTATACAAATTCACTCAGTAAAAATAATTTATTAAAATTATTATTTAAAAAAATTATCTTCCATAATAATGCAGATTATTTCCATATTAGAGAAGTCGTATAACACCAAATATTCAAAAAATGTCCATTTTATTCTCAATATTAAAAAAAAAAAAAAATACGATTTTTTTTTCTAAGTTTTTTTTTTTTTTTTTTTTTTGTTAAAAGTAAAAAAAATCGATAACTTCATTTTAAATTATCGCAGATCTATGGTTCAACCATTCGTTTTAAAGGTACTGGCGAGCTCTTTTGAAAGATACCTATCATAAAATTTTACTCCCCTAGGCGAGGCTCCTACATACACAATTTTTTTCCCCAGTTGACTATCTCTATTACAAATAATTCTTTTAAATTTCCTAATGATTGTTAAAAAATAATTCTCTTTATGCACATTTATGCAAAATTTTGTCCTATACCACCACGTTAAAAATTTAGAAAAAGCGGAATGGCTATGCAAGCTGGTAGGCAATTTTTACCAAAAGTTGATAGGCACTCATTTATGTCAAGGTGTAACTACATACCAATTTGTATGAAATTCTGTGCAGTAGTACCTGAGATACAGTTACCACAGAATTTTGTCACACACGCACACACAGACACTCAGACAGACAGACATTTTCTAAAAATGGTCAAATCGTATTCTACATCTCTCAAAACGTGTAAATCCATCAAAAACCCGAGGTCGAAAATTTTTAAGAATCCAATACTTTCTTCTATTGAATATAGAAGAAAGTAAAAATTCATTAAGAGTTCAAACTTTAGCACATAATGTTGGGTGTTAAAAATGAAGTTTAACTCAAAAAATTGCAAAATTTCGGGGGTGGGGGAGAATGGGGGGATCCTTGGCTACGGTCTTGCGCTTCGGCTTCTTTCCCTGATTCTATAACATTTTGATTTATAACATTATCTTCTGTAGTATGTTTCCACGATCACTTAAGATGAAAATTACGGTATAAATGTAGTGGTGGAAGAATCAAGGGAAAAAGTGAAACCGCGAAGTGAGGTGTATACTTACGGTTTCCCTAATTTAAGCAAGACTGAACCACACACTAAAAGTGTTGAATAGTTGTTCTAGAATAGTAAGTTGTTTTTTTCCTAAAAAATGTTTGCATATTTTATAAGTAATATATAATTTTAATAGTGTTATTTGTTTTGCTTCTAGAATAGGCTCAGGGGCGCCCACCAACATTCCTAAAAATAGAGATTTAATAATTTATTCCAGTTATATTCATACATACAAATACGCTGTAAAATATTAATATTTGCAAACACTGCGCTGAAAAAAATATAAAAAAAATCGAGCCCTGATACCATTTGTGTTGATTCTTATGTCAAACGACCTCTTGAATCCAAATAGGACTCCCATTTTGCCCAGTCACCCACCGTTTTCTCGAGACACCCCCCCTCCCCTTATTTTTATCACTGTTCGGCAATTTTATGGCCATGAATTTGATTTTAAAAATGGAAAAGAATTATTTTAACACTTAAAAGCAAATATATATATATATATATATATATATATATATATATATATATATATATATTTATATATATATATATATATAATGTGTAATAAATAATAATAATAATTAATTAATAAAATATAATAAATATAAATCCTAATTTCTGTGTCAAATCCCCCCCCCCCCCTAAATTATTATGTTTTAGAGCTTTTTTTTTCCCCACTTCTGTAGCCCCTCAGAACATACTTAATAGTTAAAATAATCCCCCTCCCCTACAAATCAAACTTATAGCCATAAAATTACCAAAAAGGGACAAAAAATAGGGGATGCCCCCCAAAAACGGTGAGTGATAGGGCAAAATGGTCGTCCTATTCGGATTCAGGAGATCATTTTACATAAGAATTGGCAAAAATGGTGTTGGGACAATTTTTATGCCAGAGCAGTGTGATCTAACAAACAATAAATATATGAACACTGTGATAAAATTATACCAGTAAAAATTAATTTCAGAAAATAAGAAATACTTTAAAATATAGTTATTGGATATTTATATTTATTATGCATGAATTTAAAAAAATACCTGAATATTATAATCACAACGACTAAAAACTGCATGTGATAACAATAAATATGTAAATAAGTAAAATATTATTAGTGTTATTGGTAACATTTTTATAACATTACAAAGTCTTAACATTACAAAGTTTAAAATTACAAAAAAAAAAAAAAAAAAAAAAATTCAAAACGCTGAAGTAGTACGTACACGGTACTATATAATTTTAATATGTCCCCAGAAAATTCTAGAATGAATTTTCCCATAATTCATAAACAAATTTTAGCATTTGTTGAATTCAACTTATTTTTAGTTTGATAATTTTTGGACTACAGTAGTATTCATAATGTTTTATTTTAGATGAAAATGCTATTGATATTAGTATTAATTTAATAAAAGTAATGGTGATGATAAAGATTGGTTTGCTTTATTCTGGAATGTTGGCCCCTCTTATTGTGGAGATGGGGTACAGATATCCATTTTGTGAACGCGCAAGATTTATTTATTTATTTTTAAACATTGAAAATGTTTAATAAAGAAGCATCAATAAACTGGCGTTGTAAAAATATTACTTACAAACTTTGAATAAACACCATAAAATGCAATAAACTCGCAACAATTGTTTCGGGTCGAAAAAACACACGACCTTTCATCAGGCGAAGCACGAGTGCTGCAGTCAAAGCGGCAACGCAGCACGTCAAAGCGCACGAGTGCGTTGCCGCTTTGACTGCAGCACTCGTGCTTCGCCTGATGAAAGGTCGTGTGTTTTTTCGACCCGAAACAATTGTTGCGAGTTTATTGCATTTTATGGTGTTTATTCAAAGTTTGTAAGTAGTATTGAAAATGTTGTTATAAAAAGATTAGAACATAGCACTAGATTGCCTGAACAGTAAAAATGTCCGCTTATGAACAATAGTACAGTCGGTAACAAAAGTCTCCGAACACTAGCAAAAATTCCTATGTAAAAAAAGTAGAGTTAATACAGTTTTGTTAAATAAATCCTTGTGGAATCCTGTTCTTAGTCAGTCTAAAAACAGGATTCGGCAAGGATTTATTTAACAAAACTGGATTAAGTGTACTTTTTTTATATAGGAATTTTTGCTAATGTTCGGAGACTTTTGTTACCGACTGTAGATATCAGAAACAAAGAGGAGAATGTGGAATCATTTATACAAAGACGCACATAATGCAGGAAATCGTATCATCATAAATATGTATTTTTAAAACGGAATTAAGAAGCAGTCAAAATGACTTTCTTGGGCAATTTTGTGTTAAAGCTTCTTTGTTAATTTTTTCAAGCATGCTACTATTTCCGTTTTTTTAAAAATAAATAAATAAATAAAGTGTGAAAGTGTACCACTATGTCCTAACTTCCCTTACATACCAAGTTTCATCAAAATGCGATATGGCTCTACAGTTGGTTGGCAATTGGCACTACAGTTACTTTGTAATCCCCCTATACCTTTAGTATACGATTGATTTTCTTCTTCCTGCTTTAAAAATCAAATTGAACTGTTTTTGTTTCTGTCTTTAGAAAAAGAAACGTCCAATTGATTTTTTAAAATCATTATTTATGCTTATTTCTAATTATTTTAGCTATCGATTAAAAAAAAAAAAAAATCTTTGACGCAAAAAAGAACTTTTGTTCATTATGAATATTCATGATTCGAAGGCACGCTTTTATCGGATCAATATTTTTGTAAACTGTAAACATTTATCCTACAACCTATCATTATACTTTTTGAAAATTGTTTTCTATTTTCGTTCTTTTTCTTTTTCTTCAACACCTGAGGTTGTTACCTAACCTTGGAAAGGCGAATATCCATCGGTGTCATTCAATTTTCCCTTTTTATTTATTTTTTCAAAGCTACGTGACGGTTATACGTAAATTGACGCTTTAAGACTCGCAGATGTTAATTCAATTTTCGAATATATTTTTCTTTTTTTTTTTTCTTAAGGAAGTAAATTTGTAGGAAACAAGATCAACATACAAAGTATTGCATTTATTAAGAAACAGTTTTTATATAAAGTATCTTTATTTACTTTTATATTTTTGCTTTTTAGTTCTTTGTTACTAAAAAGATTTTTTTTTTTTTTTTTTTAGATTGACTGAAATAAGCTCTAGAACTTAGAAACTAAAATAAATAAATAAATAAATTTCATTTTTATTTGTGGAAAGTTTTATGTTAATGCACTTTATGTATTGATTATTATTCATAAGGAATTATATGAACATCAAACTATACCCAGGATTCATTCGGTCATAAATTTTGCATACCATCAATTTTGAATAAAATATTCCTATCATAAAATAAGCTTATAAATGTAAGAAAAATGTATGGTTAGCGAATAGGGGAAGAAAAGTCGTCAAAAAAAAAAAAAAAAAAAAAAAAAGCCAAGTCCGCATCAACTCTGTTTGCCTAACTCAGGAGTCGTAACATCCTATATTTTGAGGACAACTATTTTTCTTTATAATATTTCATTTTAATTTTACTTTCGACTAAAAACACAAAGTTTATTATAAAACTAGTATGTTGTGGCCACCACAAGACTTTCTTCTATATTTTCCTATACAAATTCACTCAGTAACAATATTTAAAAAAAAAAAAAAAAAAGATTACTTTGTTTTAAATTATCACAGATTAAAAGTTCAACCATTCGTTTTCAAGGTATTGACGAGACCTTTCAAAAGATACCCATCTTGAAAATTTACTCCCCTCGAGGGGGGGAGGTAGCGAGGCTCCTACACATACAAAATTTTTTTACCACTTGACTATCTCTATTATAAATAATTCTTGTAAATTTCATAATGATTACTAAAAAATAATTCTCTTTATGCACATTTATACAAAATTTTGTCTTATATCACCCTGTTAAAAATTTAGAAAAAGCGGAATGGCAACGCAACCTGTAAGACAATTTTTACCAAAAGTTGATAGGCACTCATTTATGTCAAGGTGCAACTACATACCAATTTGTATGAAATTCTGTGCAGTATGTCCTGGGATACAGTTGCCAAAAAATTTTTTCACACACACACAGACAGGCATTTTCTAAAAAGAGTCGAATCGTGTTCTACAGCTCTCAAAACGTGTAAATCCATCAAAAGCCCGAGGTCGAAAATTTTTACGAATCCAATACATTCTTCTATTGAATATAGAAGAAAGTAATAATAATGACATTCAAAATAAAGAATGGTGTAAATCCTTTCTAACTTTTGAAATTTTTATAGCGGTGGTGGTACGGTTATCATTCAGGACTAACCACTAGCATCTAAGTTCGAAGCTCGTTTCATATATGGATGCTCATAATAGTTCGGAATCTATTTTAAGATAGATTTTTCCAGTCTAAAAGAGCCGCAGAGCAAAAACTCAACTCGGTCTCCCATGACAACCCCATATTTTTATTACACATTTCAACTGTATTATATTATATCAAAATTACCTTGGAAATAAGTCTCAAGAATGTACAATATCTGGTATCGCCGACAGCCAAAACCCATGTTATTCCATAAGGATATGTGTTATCGAATTGACTCATTATTTAATGTATCTTTTTAATTCCCATTCCACATTTAGAAAATTCACAACGGTTAAATTTGTACTTGTTTCCAAAAAACTGATTTCTTAAATTTTAACATTTTATTTTAAGGTGCCTGGCCTACCTTTAAAATGTAATTTTCGGTCAAAACTCCGATTTTCTATTTTTGAGTTAGTATTAAAACCTGACATTTTGCTTTGTAAATCAGTTTGAATTTTGTTTCTGTCTTGCTTAGAACTTGAAGTTACAGGCATTTTAATATTAGTCACTCGCCAGTTTTTGAAACCGGAAGCGACCGGAAATGACCCCAAAATGTTTGTTTACATAAATGTTTTACTCAATATAAGCATCAAAATTTGTTACTGAATATAAAATGAATTTAAAAAAGGAAATAAAATTTTTTGAAATAAATCAGGAACTTATTAAAATTATTTTTTATTTAACAGGTACAATCTAGTTTTTAAATATGTTTTCTGCTTTTTCTCAAAATGAGATTTTTAACGTTTTGCATTATCCCAAAATACCATAACTCCAAAATTTATAATTGAAACGTTATGAAACTTTGACAAAATACTCTAGAAGAGTTGTTTTATGGATGGAACTGCGACAATGGATCTAGTTAAATTATTATTATTATTATTTTGTCGATAGAAGTCATGTATATTCATGATTTTTTCAGCATGCAAAAATGTTATCTTCTCTAAAATATTAAATAACACGGTTATAGTTTTGAGAGTAGTTCACTCCCTTAAGGACCTTTCAATAATCTAAATAAAATTGACAGAATAAAAATATTTTTATTTAAATTTGACTTATGATGTTTTGTAAAAGTGCTTTTTTTTTCGCAAATTTTATGCCTATTTTGAGCCTAAATATCAAAATATTTTTAATTTTGCATATTTTTTTCAAGTTATTCACTGTTTTTTACTAAATTCTATCATATAATGCACATAAATGAGCAATTTTTCAATTATTAAAATATAATCACCTCCGATAGTAGGCAGGCACTTTAAAACTAAAAAATGCGAAAAACGCATATTAAAAATAAAATTAAATAAATAAATAAAAAACTAGGTAAAGAGTAATTTTTTTAGCAAATTTTTCCACAAAATAAATAACATGGGTTTTGGCTGTCGGTATTGTACGCTCCTAAATCATTTTTCCATCGTTTCTACTACTAACCTTTCTAAAAAACGAATTAAAATTGCCTAACTTCCAGACTTCAAAGTGGAAATGAACATGTTACATGCAAGCGATATCTACACTATTCGTTGTCTATAATCTATTTTTAAATTGAAGTAAACACTAGTTTAAAAAAAAGTTTTTCAGAGAAATACGAATTTTTTTTATTATTACTCTCTGACATAAAGTTGTTTATTTGTTTGTCCGATATCAGGAGTAACAACAAAATCTGTTCGACTCGTGTTCTTCGACACTGAATAAGTTATCACTAAATGCGTCATTTGAATAGCGTATAAACCCAACCGCAACTACCATTTGACCACCCGCCTATCTTGTTTCATAACAAGCAGTTGCCAGTTGAAATGCCCTGCTCCTTGTCCACGTGCTTTACTCTCGTTCTCACATCAACAAGTGACTCGTCGAGGGTGTCCAATATCTGACCGATAAATTGGATTTTAGAAAAAAAAAAAAAAAAAGTGCACTTTATACCCTTTGATAACGTCCTATTTTCGATGACATGAAGATTAGGATGGTCGTTAAATGCGGATTGTCTGTAATAAATCGCAATCGTGATAAAATAATTTTAAATTTTAAACTCTGCGATCGATTTGACTCATTTTAAACATGCAGTTTTGAGTTTCTTCCTCATTTTTTAGGGAGACTAGTTTATTGATGTAAATGGTTTATGCACATCATTTGCCTTTCCTCTTAGTAGAAGAAAAAACTCGTATGGTATGGTCGTCACAATATTTTCATCTGAATTATTCTAATACATTAAATGATTGTAAAATTAAGAAAAACCAGAAAAGGGCAGCCCATCGGCCATGCTGACATCCAAATTAAATTATCATAGTTCTTTTTATAAGACATCTTACACATGAAATCGGGTACATCTATACACAATAGAAGATGAAATAGAACTTTTTCGCAAATGGTGAAAATAGCAACATAACAACGCCTTCTTTCAGCTGTTATGCATCGAAATTAAGCCAAAAAGGTTTTTCACAATAACTGTCTCATTTATCAAGTTTGATGCAGTTATACACTATAGAATATTAGATGTAGCTTTCTTATACATGAGAGAAATTTCATCACAGCACCTATCAACCGATGTGTACAAAAAAAATGATAGATACCAATTTATTTTAAAGTACAACTAAATATAAAACGTAATTAAATTCTGGTTTATAGCTACCACTTTATATTTGCTACACACACATACACAGAAGGAGAAAGAGAAAGAGTGACAGACATTTTCCAAACATAATTAAATCGTACTTAGGTGATCTTAAAAAGTGTAAATCCGTCAAAAACTGGAATTTGAAAATTTTAACGAATCTAATACTTTTTCTTTTGTGTGACAATTGGTTCCAAGTGGACGATTAATATATCTGTACTAACTTTCAGATAAATTGGGTGTTTTTTGCATATGAAAACCCACAGACATGAACATTTTTTTGAGTCTCAACGTAGAGCAACTGCTGACGTTCAGACAATAAGCTTTCAAAAACACTCGTATGATGGCGAAAAAAAAAAAAAAAGTAAATTGCATTAAAATGTACCAGGAACTGGCGGTGATCACTATAGGAATAAGAAATAATTTGATGTGTTTCTTTTTTCAAGCTACATCATACTTACTTTCTTTCTTTTTTTTCTTTACCGAACTGTTGGAAAATATTGTAGCTTTTTTTCATAATTTATAGTGTTTACTTAGAAAGATTCTCATTTTTGAAGGAGATTTCTGCATTGAATGAGAACTTTTGAATGGGATTATGAGAATTTACTATTGCTTCTATTTAATTTAAAATTTCAAACATTCATTTTTTACAATCACGTGAAAACTATTCGAATAATTGCGATTTATTAAAAATTTTTAATGCATGCAATAATTTGAGAAATAATATATAAATTGTTGATATAATTTAGAATTCATTTTTAAAGAGTAATTTGCAGGCAATTTGTAGCGATTATAGCTTCGGTTCCTGTGTCTGTCTGTCCACGTAACAGAACTGAAAATTGCATTTCCAGCATTCTCCCGTAATGAATTCGGATAGTTTTATGTGGCCCTGTAAACAAATCCTTACTGTGAGTCACATCGTCTTTTATGTGAGTCACATCGTCTTTTTATTGTATATGAAAGTTGCAGGCTCATTTCGTATATTTAGCATATTAAAGATGTTGAAACGTGTTCATAAGAAATGGGACGTTCATTGTAAAAGTGAATTATCTCCTTGTAAATAGATTTTGAAAAAACGAGCTTTTTGTATAGAAAGTATTATGCGTATAGAAAAAAGGCAAGTTTCAGTAAAGTTTATCGATTTTTTTTTGTGTTTAATACAACTCAAAATTATAAGAATTTACAAATTATATTAAATATAATTTAAAGTAACTCAGAAACTTCATTTTTATAATAAATATGTAAAAGTTATAGTTTTCTGAAAATAACAAGTAATGCCATTGATGGGATTTGAATACAATTATTGGGGCTTCTTCACTTTTATAATGAAAGATGTGACTAAATGGGATACAATTAAAAACAAAAATATACTTTTTAAAAAAATATGGAGTTGCACCACTTTTATAATGAACAGTCCAAATACCTACCTCTCTTAAACAGTAATGTGCCGTATTTATTTTGTAAATGTTTCTTTATGTGAGATCTTTCATCAGAAGCATTCTACAGTAAATTAGAAAAATCTGTATAGCCTATTTAAGTTTTAAGGTATTTTAAAAGTATTTGTGGAGGTGAAAACGTAGACAAAGACCGACAAAACTAAAATCATGAATACCGTTCCATTTTGATCTTCAAGATATTGGTAATATAATAGGAACAGAGTTATGAGAAAGGACCTCGTAATTAACATCTTCTAATATTACAAATAGTGCTAGGGGGATTCAAAAAGAGATAAGCGAAATTTTTTTAGTTATAAAATGTGAAGGGAGAAGTTCGATGTTTCGTAAATTTTAAAAATATGAATTGCTAATCAGTATTTTGCTAAAAGTTTTATACGGTTGGAAAGGAGGTTAAATGACCTTTCTAGAGGTACCTTTCCTTAAAATGTTGAATGATTAGTTTTTTGTAAAGCTCGATTCAAAAAGAGATGATCGGAAAAAAGAGAAGTTTTGGGCATCTTAAATATATATATATAATAATAATAATAATAATATTGTAATGATAAAAAAATGGAATCACAGCGCCACCTGTTGAACCATTAATCCTCAAATCTAATCAGCACTAGTTTAGGTCAGGGTCCAACTCAATACCAAGTTCATTGGTTCGTGAGATACAGCGTCCACAAAATTTGTGATACACACAACAGACATTTTCTAAAAACAGTCGAATCGTCTTCAGGACATCCCAAAACGTGTAAATCCGTCGAAAACTGGAGTTCGAAAATTTTCACGAATCTAATACTTTATGTATATATAGAAGAAAGTAAAAAATAGAAATAAATAAATATAAAAAATACGTATTAAAAAAAAAAAAAAAGAATTACACCATTAGAATCGGGAATAAATGCTCTTTTGAATGGTACAGCCATATTTTGCCTATCTTGATCCGTTACGGAGGGATCGCTTTTAAATAACGCACAAAATTTTCAATCTTCCTTTCTTTCCGCGGAACTCTTTCTGATGAAGGAACAATGACTTCTGGAGAAACTACAGTAACTGCCGCTTAATAAATACATTGGTTAATAAAATCAGACGTTTAACTGGTTAGTAAAATCAGATCTTTCTTTAAAATCAAATCAATACAAACGACTTTAAGAGCTGCCGCTTAATAAAATCAGTATCGCTGGTTAATAAACTCAAAAAAAAAAAATCTCTTCAGCAACAAAAATGTCATTTATGCACGCTAAATAGGTTTTTATTTCTTAAATAAAAAAGAAAATAATTTGGTGTACTTTCTCTTACCCTGAAATTTAATACTATAAATACAGGTTGGAAATTAAGAGGTAAGATAACGAGTACTGTTATGTAAACCTATGTTAAACAATTAAAAATAGGCTTAGGAAGAGTTTTACATTGTAATTAGTTCTGTGAGAACGGGGGGCTACCGCCCCCTCAACCCCCCGTATGATTAATGTACAAAAAACAAACGATGAATATTTAGCTTAAAACATACATTATTTACCATATCTCTATGAGGAATTTATTTCAATTCCCGAACAGCTTTCCCGGAAATGGTAAAATATTATTAGTAAAGCACATCCACTAACAACAAATAACTAGTGTGTTGTGGCCACCACACGACGTTCTTCTATATTTTCCTATGCAAATTCACTCAGTAAAAATAATTTATTAAAATTATTATTTAAAAAAATTATCTTCCATAAAAATGCACACGATTTCCATATTAGAGGAGTAGTATAACACTAAATATCCAAAAAAAAGTTGAATTTATTCTCAATATTACATAAAAAAAGTTTTTTTCTTGATAAAAATTAAAAAATTTATAACTTTATTTTAAATTATCGCAGATCGATGGTTCAACCATTCGTTTTAAAGGTATTGGCGAGCTCTTTTGAAAGATACCCATCATGAAAATTTACTCCCCTCGAGAGGAACTTTCCCCCTAGGGCGAGGCTTCTACATACACAATTTTTTTTCCCAGTTGACTATCTCTATTACACAAAATATATATTCGTTTCATTTGGTTTAGTGCAGTCTATATATGTTAAACTCTACTTACCTGCCATTTCCCCCATAGACGTAATGCATTTGAATACTTTTGAGTGTCCCTGTACATGAACCATTTGCTTCATCTCAACGAAAAGCTTAGTGTACCATCCCTATAGGATACACATTTAGAATACCGATTTTGGAATTTTTGCTTCTATTTGTTCTTGAGATAGGCTGATAACAGACACACAGACCATTCGCTAAAAAAATGATTTTCGTATTCAGGGGACCTCAGAACGTGTAAATATAACAAAAACTGACATTCGAAAATTTGACCCTAAACCAATACTTTCTCGACCCTATGGGTAAGAGGAAGTAATAAAGCACAATAATCGCTCCTTTATCTCTCTTTGTCGAAACTTTTACATTTGCAACATAATTACAAATTAAATGCGCCCCATCTCTTGTCTTAGTAAAAGTTTTAAGAAACGTATATTCCTTAAAGTGCGGCAATAAGTTACAAATTTGATTTGATTCGCATGTGATAGATATATTTTTAAATTTTGAACTATTAAAAGGCAATTTCTAGTTCTTATTTTGAAACAACTAAGAAGCAAGATGTTTAAACGGAAAGATTTCAAATTTATAAGAAAAGCGGGAACTTTTGGCAAAGTAAGGATGATTTTCCTAAAAGGAAAGTCCATCGAAACTTGGGATTTTGAAGGAACAATTAATTAATATTGTTTATTAATTCCATTATTGGTTACTTTTTGAAATTTCCAAATTCAAAGAAGTAATACATTTTTCCTGAGTAAAATGAATGTTCACCGGTTAAAAAAATCAGCCCCTTCATAAAATCACATTGGCTCAGAACGAATGTTATTTCAATAAGCGGCGGGCTACTGCGATTGCAAGTTGGCAATTACAGTACCTGTATTAACACGATTTTTTAAATTAATAACTTCGTTAATTAAGGTGATAGAAATTTCTAACCAAAATAAACATATCCCTTTGATTATTCGGCAAACATAGGTACTTTTTGTGACGTTGAGGACCGTCTTGGTCGGAACGAGATACGATCACAGATAAAAAAAAAAAAAAAAAAAAAATCGGACTGCGGCAGCGGTATTTTTTTTTTTATAGAGAGATAGGAATAAATTTAACGTTATTATATATTGTGGATCAGAAGCTACGGGTTTGAGTCAGGTTGTGAGCTGAAAGTCATTTTGTGTGTCGGGTGCGGGTCAAAATCACCTGATCCGCGTAAAACTCCAATTAACATATATCTTACGTTTCCGCATAACACAGCGTTCGAAACTTCCCATCGTCTTTTCAAAGCTATTACAGAGCAATGTTGTCAGATTGGGGATTTTTCGGGCTTATGGGGACAATTTTGGAGACTGAATGCTTGTGGGGAATTTCGAGGGGACTTTTGAAATTTTTGGGGAGAAATCTGGGGAATTTTTCAGTATTTTTCAGTTTACCTATTAAGTTTACAGCCTTACCAACTGTAGGGATTAGTCCTGATTTGGGATTTGACTGGCTTTGAAGGTACACCTTTGCCCCCAGGACATCCTCAGGATATCCTGAGGATGAAAATACATCTTCCGTACGTCCTCAGCACTGAAGTACTTTACGCAAATTTGAAATTTATAAAAGTTATTTTTGTATTTCGGGATTTTCTTTTTTTTTTTTTTCAAAAATGAGCGTCATTTGAGGATAAATTTGGGCTTTAATCTGTTAAATATTTTTTATTTATTTATTTTTTTCTTAAAAAAACTTTACCTTTTTAGTAGAAATTGAATTAGGGATTTAACCCCCCCCCCCCCCCCCCTGATTTGCGGAAATTTGAAAGCCTGTTTGGGGAAATTGACTGTCGACCATCTGGCAACACTGCTACAGAGTGCTTACGGTCAAACGTTTATCAGAAGATATATTATCTGATATCATCTTCCTATCTGGCATGTTTAGCAATAGTAAAGCATTGTGAAATTCATTAAAAGATGAATGCATGTGAGTTTTTCCTCAATGTTTCACCGATCAGGTTTGTTCACTGAAAGTGAGGATTATAATTTCCTAGTTAAGTGCATTTATTGCTAGTTGAAACAACTGTTTTCTTTTCCATTTCGCTTTAATTTTTTTTCTTTCCCCCTTGTTTGTAAATAACTTTCAAAATGATATAGGTACATATACGAACATGAAATTTAGACGAGGTATTCATTATAAATTATCTATTGGGATTTTTATTATTTTGTCGCTGTTCATAGTTTACAAATTAATAATCATCTTTTACACAAATAATCCTTCATGGAAAAATTCTTTATGAATAAAGAGAGAGAGAGCCGGTTGTTATTTAATATAGTAGAACCTCGATCCATCGTTTTTCATGGGGTGCGTGAAAAAAAAAATGATAAAAGCGGGAAAACGATGAATGCGGGTTAACGGCCCTCTTCACTTACCGTCGCCGGAAGCCCGAGCCAATGTTATTCTATGGGGAAATTTTCTTTACAAATAACTTATTAACTGATACATATTTTTAAATTCTGTTTTCACATTCAGAAAATTCCCAATTATTAAACTGACGGACCTTTTTAAAAAAAATATTTTTTTAATTTTTAATGTTTTATTTTTAAATTGCAAAATGGAAAAATTTCACATATTGAAAATTCGTATTTTGAAGCTTCAAAATAAAATATAAAAAAATAAAAAAATATTTTTTTAAAAAAGGTCCGTCCATTTAACAGCTGGGAATTTTCAGATTGGGAAAACAGAATTAAAAAATATTTATTTGTTAATAAGTTATTTGTAAAGAAAAATTTCCCATAGAATAATATTAGATGGTGAGTGAAGAGGGCCCTTAAGGTCAAAACACGAATAAAGCAATGTTTATGAAATAATAAACGCAATATATATAATATACTACTAATAAAAACTAATTTGTTACTTTCCAAACTATCAAAGAAAGAAATCAAAGTTGTAGAACATTAAGTGATATTTATTTTTAAAAATCAGTAATTTTATGTTCGGTTTTTTGTTCATTTTATAAATTAAACGAGGATTTTCCAGACTTAAAACATTTTCTGGTCTTTTTCTGTAATTCCATATGCATATATATATATATATATATCGTGCATTTTCAAATGACGTAATTACGTCAGACACACTTGGCACTGCCGTAGGCTCAACCTCAGGAATATGAAAAAATGTAGTAGCTGGCTATACTGTATACATCCATTCTCCTCTTTATACAAAGTAGAATAACTTATTCTGCAAGCAACAACACACGATTCATACAGAGTAATCTATAGATACATATGTATCTATGGTATCCATAGATACATAGATATCTGCACAATCCCTGTTCTTCACCTAAAACAGCATTAGGTTGAGCAGTTGAGATTGCTTGGGTTTTACATCGCACTAGTGCTACAAAATGGGCAATTGGCGTCTGTCTGGAACTCATCTTTGAGGAGGGTCCGGAGACATGTCATCACAATTTTGGTCGTCCATGGAGGAGGAAACGCGTTATTTTAAGATAAAAGAAGTAATTCTAGTTTGAATGCCGTATGGAATCGCTTGATTTTCAATTTCATTTCGGTCGGAAGAACTATGAATGCTGGAAAACGACTTTTTGAAGAACGATACATGCGGGTTTCGTTAACATTATTTAAATACAGTTTGTTGCAGGGATCATAGAAATAAAACAATCAATGCGGGAAAACGATGGATGCGGGAACGATAGATCGGGGTTTCATTGTATTTGGAGGCACTGCGACTATAATGTACTTTGGATATCCTATTTTTTATCAAGTTTGCGTTTCTAAAATCATTTATTTTTCTCTTTCCTTAAAAATAATTTTTTATTTGCAAATCATTTCCAGCGTCAAATAAATATAAAAATTGATTTACAAACCTATTTTCCAAATTTTATACTGATTAAGAGTTCACTCACTATAAATCCATCAACGAAAAAGTTAGTTTAATGTTAGTTAAAAGTTAGTCTTACCTGTAGATGAGAAATACCCTATTGAAATTTACTTTCACATTATGATAATTTAATTGTTAAATATCAAAATGCTCGTAGCTCATTAATGTTTGACCTAGACTTACATTTTTAAAATTTTTACACGTACCTTTAAGAAATTTTAACTAAAGTTAGTTGAAACAAAACTTAAAAAAAGTTTAACGAAAGTTTTTACAATTTTTTTTTATGCGAACATTTTTTATTTTCTCTTACCCATAGGGTCGAGAAAGTATTGTTTTAGGGACAAATTTTCGAACGTGAGTTTTTGTTATAATTACATGTTCTGAGGTGCCCTGAATACGAAAATCATGTTTTTAAAGAATAGTCTGTGTGTCTGTTATCAGTATATCTCAAGAACAAATAGCAACAGATAATTCTAAACTCGGTATTCTAAATGTGTATCCTATAGGGATGCTACAGTAAGCTTTTCGGTGAGATCAAGCAAATGGTTCGTGTACAAGGACACTCAAAAGTATTCAAATACATTACGTCTATGGGGGAAATTGCAGGTAAGTAGAGTTTAACATCTATAGACTGCACTAAACCAAAAGAAACGAATATATATATTTTTGTAATAGAGATAGTCAACTGGGAAAAAAATTTTGTGTATGTAGGAGCCCCGCCTCCCCTCCTGGGGGGGGGGAAGTCACCCCTCGAGGGGAGTAAATTTTCATGATGGGTATCTTTCGAAAGAGCTCGCCAATACCTTTAAAACGAATGGTTGAACCATCGATCTGCGATAATTTAAAATAAAGTTATCGATTTTTTTTCATTTTTAACAAAAGATTTTTTTTTTTTTTTTTTTTAAAGAGATTTTAATTTAATTTTTTTTTTTTAAATTTTTTATTTATTTATTTATTTTTTTTTTTTATTGAGAATAAATTAACTTTTTTTTTTTAAATTTAGTGTTATACTACTACTGTAATATGGAAATCGTCTGCATTATCATAAAAGATCATTTTTTGAATAATAATTTTAATAAATTATTTAAAAAAAAACAGAATTATTGTTTAATAACCGAATTAAATTCTATATAAATGTAGGCGCATTAATGAAACGGGGGGGTTGAGAGGGGGCTCACAGAACTAATTATCATATAAAACTCTTACGAAGCCTAATAAGAATTTGTTTGACACAGGTTTCTATAACAGTACTCGTTATCTTACCTCTTAATCTGAAACCTGTATTTATAGTATTAAATTTCAGGGTAAGAGAAAGTCGTGTGAGTGACACACCAGATGATTTTTTTTTTTTTTTTCAAAAAAATTTCAGTATTTTTTTTCATTATTTTAAAATTTAAAAAAATCAAAAAGGGGAAAACTTAGTTTTGTGTTAATTTATAAATATATATTAACTCTTTAAGTAAAGTTTTATAAAGGTTTAATAATAATAATAGTAATAATTATAATAGTAAAAAGATGCATGGAATATTTTAAATTGGACGCAACTATGAAAAATTAGTTTTGAGAAAATGATGTTCAAAGTCTTTTCATTTTACAACGGATTCAAAATTTGTTTACGAATACTATAAACGCTTTATAACTCAACATAGAATGGAGAGAATTGAAAAAAAAAAAAAAATCCACACATTACTACTGTTAAGTATTTTCACATTTCAGTAAAAATAAAATGCTAAATTTTTAGTCCATTTTTTACCATTTTTAAATTCCACTGTCGTCTTAACCTAAGAAATCCGTACATATTACGAATATTTCTTATTAAATCTATAAACTTTCAATGAAAGTATTCACGGATAGAAATACTTATATATCTCCCCCTAAACTTCATTTTGTAGCAGAAAGCAAATTAAAATATTTGAAACAAATCACACACGCGGGAAAATACTTTGTCAAATTTTATTTTTGTTATATATTATTCTACTTACGTTTATTATGATGAAAGTGATATGAATCTTACCTACTCCAGACAGAGCCTGACTTATTCTAACTGGGGATTGGGAAAGACATTTCTTCAGGGCAGACTTCCACTCGTTTACTTAAATTTACATCTAAAAAAAGGGCATCGAAGTAAGTTTGACATTTCATTTGGGAGACCATTCCAGTGAGACCATTCCTTAGTCAAGACTTATCTCTAGAGCAAGTTTTATTTATAGGATCTTCATGAAATTTGCAACACATATTATACAGACCATTATAAAGAGATTTCTGAATTAATATTTCGACCACTCTGTGAAAATAGGGTACTGAACACTATCAGGAAAATGTAGAGTTACTACAGGCGATTTTTTGAATACTGTAATTTAGAAACAATAGATTTTGCTTAATAATAATAATAATAAATATAATCTGGTGTGTCCCTCACACGACTTTCTCTTACCCTGAAATTTAATACTATAAATACAGGTTAGAGATTAAGAGGTAAGATAACGATGTTATGTAAACCTATGTTAAACAATTCAAATTAGGTTTCGGAGGAGTTTTATGTGATAATTAATTCTGTGTGAGGGGGGCTGCTGCCCCCTCAACCCCCGTTTCATTAATGCACTTAGATTTATATAAAATTTAATTCGGTTATTAAAAAATAATTCTGTTTTTAAAAAATAATTTATTAAAATTATTATTTAAAAAATTATCTTTTATGATAATGCAGACGATTTCCATATTAGAGAAGTAGTATAACACTAAATATCCAAAAAATTCCATTTTATTCTCAATATTAAAAAAAAAAAAAATTTTTTTTTCGTTAAAAGTGAAAAAAATCGATAACTTTGTTTTAAATTATCGCAGATCAATGGTTCAACCATTCGTTTTAACGGTATTGGCGAGCTCTTTTGAAAGATACCCATCATGAAAATTGACTCCCCTCGAGGGGTGACTTCCCCCCAGGGGGGGAACCGAGACTCCTGCATACACAAAATTTTTTTCCCAGATGACTATGTCTATTACAATATATATATATATGTATATTCGTTTCATTTGGTTTAGTGCAGTCTATAGACGTTAAACTCTACTTACCTGCAATTTCCCCCATAGACGTAATGTATTAGAATTCTCTTGATTTTCCCTGTATACGAACCATTTGCTTGATCTTAACGAAAAGCTTACTGTAGCATCTATGTATGATACACATTTAGAATACCAAGTTTGGAATGTCTGCTACTATTTGTTCTTGAGATATGCTGATAACAGACAGACACACACAGATACTCACAGACACACACGCAGACATACACACAGGCCATTTGCTAAAAACATGATTTTCGTATTCAGGGGACCTCAAAACGTGTAAATATAACAAAAAATCGCGTTCGAAAATTTGACCCCAAAACAATACTTTCTCTACCTTATGGGTAAGAGAAAGTAAAAATCAAAATATTTGTACTACTACTAATAATAATAAAATTTATTATTCGGAAATGGTGTTATTTAAGAGCACGATTATGACAGTCCTGGCAGACAAAATTTCTATTTACGTAGTAGACTTCAAGAAATATTAATTTATTATATAAATATTAGCAGTTGATTTATTATCTAAATATATAAATCTAAAATTCGTTTAAAATTTTGTTGCACACTCAAGATCGCGTGAACTCTGTTATTAATCACTAAAAGGATCAATGATATTTTTACCTGGTGGTTAAAAAGAAAAACTAATTTTTTAATTGCAGAAAACATTTTTTTTTAAATATACAGTTCCTGCCTCTTATTAAAATCGCATTCGTTCTGAGTGAAAGTAATTTCATTAAGCGGCTGATTTTTATATCCGGCGAACGTTCCTGCACTTAAGGAAAAGGTCCCCTGAATTTTTAAAGAAACTTTAAAAGATAACGAATAATGGACTTAGTAAACTATATTAATTAATTTTTGATAGATAATTACCCAAGCAGCACCAAAACGTTCTCTGAACGTTCAAAAATTGTTCTGCAAACACGTTCTAAGAACGTTCACTTTGAACGTGTTATAGACGTCTATCTGTCCATCTTGAAGACGTACAATAGTACGGTTCAGAGAACGTTCAATGAACGTGTAACTATCACCATCGGTGTTATAGAAGCGTTCTGAGAACGTTCTATGTATACGGTCTCAGAACGTTCTAAACGTTTTTAGAACGTTTTCAAAACGTTATACACATTTTCAGAACGTTCCAGAAAACGTACTGTAAACGTTCTAAAATAGTGTAGTTAAAAAAAAAAAAAAAAAAAAAAAAAAATATGACGTCATTATAAAAAATCACCTCAGTACGAGCGTTTAGAAGTAAAAATTACATAGCTGATGACGAATAATGATACAACACATGAACAGAGATATGAATTACTTTCTTTTTTCAATTCAAATAATGTTTGAGAAATTTTAACATACTTACTATTCCTTTAATTTCAACGTATATGCATCAAAAATTCTATATTCTATGACAGTTTTCCCCAAAAAGTGTCATAACGTCTCTTTATACCTTAAAAATTTTCTTAAATTTTTGTATTTTTTAAAAATTTCTTTTTTTCCCCTAATCTGAAGATAATGAAGTTGTAGTATAAATTACAAAACTTTGAATACACACCATAAAATGAAGGAACTCGCACCAACTGTTTCGGGTCAAAAGAAGACACAACCCTTCATCAGGCGAACATTGTAGGCACGAGAGCTGCAAACAAGCACGTTGAGTGTGTTGAATGCGTTGCCGCTTTGTTTGTAGAAGCCGTGCTTTGTTTGTAGCAGTTGCGAGTTCTTGCATTTTATGGTGTTTATTCAAAGTTTCGTAATTAATACTATAACTTCATTATCTTCAGATTAGGGGAAAAAAGAAATTTTTTAAAAATGCAAAAATTTAAGGAATTTTTTAAGGGATATAGACACGTTATGACACTTTTTGGGAATTACTGTCATAAAATATTGAATTTTTCATGCATATACGTTGAAATTAAAGGAATAGTAAGTATGTTAAAATTTCTCAAACATTATTTGAATTTAAAAAAAAGTAATTTATATCCCTGTTGCTGTGTTGTATCATTATTCTTCATCTGCTATGTACAACTAAACTCTTGATTTATTTTGCTTGTTTTAACCCTTGTGATTCTGAATGCGCCATCCTATGATTAATGTTTGTTTTCATGGTTGTTTTCTGTTTGATTCTCTGATTTCTTGAAGTAAATAATTTATTCAAATTTGTTCTTCATTTCTAACTTCAATTAATTTCTTGTACGATAGGGTGCCCGCTAGCAATTTGCTATTATAACTGCTAACGAACGAAATCGTACATTGGTGCTCAACGACAAAAAAGGGTCACCCCTGACGATTTTTTTTTTCTACCATTCTAAGCTTTTCCTAAAAAAAATGTTTAAAATGCTGTCTTAATTTTTTATTTCTTCGTTGCTTGTTTGTATCTTTTGATTTGAGTTTCATGTGGTTTTTACGCACCGGCAAAATTATTAAAATTGCAACTAACAATATGGGAATAAATTTATGATTAGACTGAAGTTAAATAAAATAAAAATCAATAAATAAAAAATAAATGTTTCAATAAATCATAATCAGTCTCCCCAGGTTATTTAAATTTGTTGTAATTTCCTTCTCATTGACCTATGTGGTTTCAGGGAACTTATATCTGTTGCTTGGCTTTAACTAAGATTAAAAATTCATTTATACACACACACACACACATATATATATACATATATATATATTAATTTTTTTTTAAATACAGGGTGCAAAGCATTGTGACGAGAATACCTTTATCTTCGCAACTATTGGTCGCAAATATATAGTTTCAGTTACAAAATGTTTTAAAGAATATGAGCATTTGTGGTATAACATGTTAAAATTTAAAATATCTATTTTTTCAAAATTGCAAAAACTAGCTTTTTACATAGTCCCAGATCCCTATAGTCATATTTAGAAAACTGACACTCATCCTAACAAAAAGTTTCATTTCTATTCTCCCAAAATGGAACAAGATATTTAAAGTTTGGATTTTCTAACATATTTCGGCCTTCAATAAGGGATCGGTTTAAAAATCCTAATTGGACTTTGTTTGCATTTTCCCTGGGTTTAATTAAAGAATTTTTCATTGACTTTTTAATAAAGCCCGAGAAAATGCGAAATAATCCTAAATTTTGAAACTAACTATCTCAGACAATTTTGGGTGCACAAAAGTGAAACTTTTTGTGTTATATTTTTTATGTTGGAACTCAACTTTCATTATTAGTGTCATGAAAATTGTATAAAAATTATCAGTTTTTGTGATTTTTAATAAATTGATTTTTTAAATTTAAACATGTCATACAATGAATTCTTACATTTTTTTTTTTAAATACATTTTCTTATTGGAGGACGTTTGAGACCAATTGTTGCGCAAATAAAGGCCTGCTCTCGACTTTGCACCCTGTATATTCTAAACATTTCTGGGTACTACTTTGTAAGTCCATGGATAGTTTATAAATATATTTGAATACTGAAGTTTATAGAAAGTTTTAATATTTCAACATAAAAAATAATTTCAAAAATGAATGTACCAATACACCGCTAAAATAATATATAATTGAGTTTAGAATATATTGTTAATTTATAATAATAAGAAATTGAAACAAAAAATTAAAAATTAGTTAGAAGGAGGAAATTTTAAAAATGTCCAAATACTTAAATACATATATATATATATATTTAATCATAATATTTTTCTAAAATATTTAACATACTTCATATTTTTAAATTTCAGTGCATGTGTGCATACATATTTTCAGTTTACAGCAGCAGTTTACAAAAATGATGTTTGCAGGTATTTAAATTTATTCCACATGGCAATGTAATTGGTATTTTTTAAATGTTTAAATTTCTTTAAATTGAGTCAACGCAATTTTTACCTCATTTGATGTAATTATGCTATCATGGCATATTAAATAATTGATAAATGTAAATATTATTAGTATTAATAAATAATATAGTAAATCGTCCTTTTTTTTAAGCAGAATATCTTTTTTTATAAAGATGTGGAATAAAATTGAATTGAATCTTTGTTTTATTATGCAGTTAAACAATTTCATATATTTTATTTAATAAATAACAGTAAAGAGATATTTAAAATTGTAAGTCGGTGAAACTTAGGATATTATTTTAAAAATATGCAATTTGCATAACCTAGATTGTATATATAATATCATATAAACATTAAATAAATACTTCAGAATTTAAAAAGAAAAGAAAAAAAAAGAATTACATACCTTCCTCATTTTCTTCATAAGAATTTCTCCAAGAAAACACCCTTCCAACTAGCATTTTAAAATACATAATGACCAGTCTGGAAGGGCATTCACTTAAAATTAGCTCTCATCTTTTAAATTCTTTATGTTACTTCATTCAGAAGCATAATAACCAAAAATAGTCATTTTAACAATTTCCATCTCAGAAGACTGAATTAATAAAATGAATCCATAATTTCTAAGCGGTTTTCTGTAACAGGAGCAGTTTTTTCTGCGATACAACGCTACTTACAAGTATCAAATGTAAGGCTTAAGAACTTACGCAGATATGAAAATGATTGTTTAATTGATATTAAAATAAGACTTTAATAAATAGAAAATAGAGAATATTACAGGTTAAAAATATTACATTTTTACCTTTTCTAAAGCTTATCCAAGTCATTATAACGCGAAAACTGAACAAAACAGATTACATTACACGTTTTAAAATTACCGCTTCACATAACGGCACGACATTCCCAAGACCTTTGAATTTGCACGGTCAGCGAGAATTAAATAAATGCAATCCACAGATGTCAGCTTCATCTGCTCTTCCCTTCTTACATCCGGAATAATCATGTTTCAAAGTTCAACGTTTGAAACATAAATTTATTAAGCATTTATAGCTGTAGAAAACATATGGTCAATATTTTAAGGAAAAATGGAGCTGAGTTAAACAATTATTTAAATTTTTATAAAGTATTTGAAAAACTTATGAGATAACTTTATTTTTCCATTTTAAAATCTCGAATTAAACGGAAAAGCATATTTTGTTTTAGTGTATATTTTAGTATTGAATAAAATATTCAGTGAAAATAAATAAAATAAAATAAGAACAATCAAACAGAGTAACGATTTAACAACATTATCAATATTGATAATTTATCAGTAACATTTAAACTTAAATAGAATCATAAATAAAATATAATAAAAGTTTAAAATTATGCTTAAAGAAAAGAAGAAAAAAACTCATTCTGTAACTTCCCGATGAGTATTAGAGACCGCGAGGTTCTACTCTCGAACCTTACAGACGGGAAGTGTTGGCTTCGATTCCTGGTCACGCTCGTCGACTTAGGTTTTCAGAGTTTTCCCGTGATTTTCTTTGAAACTCGCGTAAAGCACTATATTACTTATTCAATAACATCCGTGATTAGCTTTTTGTATCTAAACTTTGGGTCTGGGGAATGCATAGATTTTCGTGACAGAAGACAATCATTTTTATGCTGTATAGAAGATCTTAGAAAATGTATTTTTCTAAGGGTTTATTATTATTACTATTACAAATGAAAAAAAAAAACGGTAAATTTGTTTTAAATCATCAGAAAACGATGTTTCAATTATTCGTTTTAAAGGTGATATCGAATTCTTTTGAAAGATAATTATAGTGAAAATTTTTATCCACCCTTCCCCCATCCCCCAGGGATGATGTATACTTATTCCTGGGGGAAAAACAATGTCCTATGAATGATAATAATAATAAAAAAACTGTTTGACTATTACTCGTTATACAGCCAAATTGAATCAATAATATATATCAAATGTATGTCACGCAGAAGGTTTGGTGAGTATATATATTACAGAAGCTGATAGATAGCCTTTCTGTGAATGGAAAATATTGGAACGTGGCAGTGCCACCTGTCGTCCGATATGCACCCAAAGGCAATCTGTAGAGTTTTACGTAATATTAATTTCACTTACCAAATTTACAATATTTATAAATCACAGAAGTTGAGATTTTTCGTTTCCGTTATGAGATTAAATTGCAACATAGCCACGCCACCTGTTGGCCGATGTGCATCCAAAATGGACCAGTAAAGCTTTACATAAAATCGATTTCACTTATAACTTCAGTGTATCACAAAATTTATTGTTAAATCACAAGAGTTAAAATATTGCCTTTCCGTTAAAATGATTAAATTGCAGATTAGCAACGCCACCTGTTGGACAATGTATACATCCAAATTGTATTAGCAGAGGTTATGATGATATATGCCAATATATCATGTTTAATACATTTGTACACTATAGAAGCTGAGATATAGCCGTCCCATAAATGGAGGGTTTCATTGCATAGCACCGTAATCTATCGGGCGATATATCCCAAATGAAATTCAAATAAACTCCAATTTAGGGCAAGATCTAATATTGTAACAAGTTTGGTCGAATTCCATACATTGATTCCTGAAATACAAAATCCACAAAATTTTTCCATGAGTTTAAAATTTTGTAATTTTTTTTCACCTCACCGCTACTGATTATTGGGAAGCATTCTTTACTGACGTGCTAACAAAACGTTAAACTGAAAATGTAAAAAATGCTCTATTCTCTATCATGCTAAAAATTATAAATTTCGAATAACTTACGAAGTTTTTAAATTAGAATGTTGCAAATCTCTCAGTAAGATTCTTATCAATATCATAAGTGATATTTTAAAACTGGTCCGATCTCTCTGCAATCATTTGTTCTTGAGATATCGTGTACATGAACTAACGGGCTATCACACTAATAGGTGCCGATACACATTAACAGATACCATACCAACCTTTTGACTTCCGGATTCCTCACGCCACAAAACGTGTAAAAAATCAAAAGCTGAAGTCAAAAATTTTAAAGATTAACCTAGTTTCCCAACCAATAGTACTAAAAAGTCCTTTTGTCATATTCGTTATAATTACACTGTTACAGAACGTGTTATGACGGTGTCACACTTGAACGTTCTATATAGAACTAGAATTGTACGTTTTATAGATGGTACAAATCAAACATTTTCAGAACGTTCTAAATAATACTATTTTTGAACGTGTTTTAGAACGTTCTTTTGACACGAAACACGGTGTTTGAACTATTGAAACCGTTATTAGACGTTCACAGAACGTTCCTGTGCTACTTGGGTAATTGTTTCATCAATAATAATTAAATTAAACGCATTCCAAGTTCCCATGGTTTTTCTTTTGAGGAAAATCATCATTACTTTACCAAAAGTTCACGCTGTTCTTAAAAATTTAAAATCTTTCCATTTAAACCTCATGAATGATAGTAATTTCAAAATAAGAACTAAAAATTGCCTTTTAATAATTAGAAAAAAAAAAATATATCACTTCAAATCAAATTTGTTACATACTGCGCTTTGACGAATACGTTCCTTAAAATTGTTACTGACATAAGTTATGGGGCGTGTTTAATTTGTAACTGTGCTGCAAGTATGATATCTTTGACAATGAGCGATAACGGTGGGTTTGTTGTGCTTTAATTTCTTTTTCTATAAAAAAAAAAAAAAATCACAGTGTAAATTAAAGAATTTTTTAGTGTGCATAAATGATATTTTTGGCTGCTAAGGAGATATTTTTGAGTTTACTAACCGGCGGCTTTAAAAGTAGTTTGTATTGATTTGATTCCGGTCCTGGCGATTTGATCAGATTAAGCGGCTGATTTTATTAACCAGTGAATTTATTAAGCGGTGGTTACTGTATTACATTTATATACCAAGTGTTGTATATACGAAGTTTCATATACCTCTGATGCGTAGAATAGAAAAGAAGTCTAAACAAAATCACTTTAATCACCCTGTATATTGATTATTTTACATATTTTTTATTGCTTTTAATACTTGCAAAACAAGTCCAATATACGTTTATCTCGGTTAATTCATTTTAATATTTTCCAAGATTACTGAAAAGGTGGAAAGTTAAGAATATAAATGGTGAAGTTTCAAAACTACAGCAAAGTTTATTTATCAACTATCCAGGAAAACTATTTTAGAAAACATTTACTTAAGGCGATTTCTCGGATAAAGTTATGTTTTGATTAACGATATTATGCTCCCACGCATAATCCAACTTTATATAAGGGAGTAAATGTAAAGATTTTATTTTAGTACATTTTCTTAACTTTGAGAGTTCGATTAATGGTAAATTTCAGTTTAATCATTTTATATATACTAAGGGGGGGGGGGAGGAAAAAGCCGCACTGCAGTCAATTATTATTTGTAATAACTTAAAAACTAATGGTTGAAGCAAATAAAACTGTCACGTTTGCGTAATACCAAAGAGATGAAATGATACCTAAGTACGTTTTCGATTTAGTAATTCGCTTTATTACACTCTGCGAAATACTTAATAAAAGTCCACATAAAACTTTCTTTTTAAACGCAATATAATAAACATATACTTTGTATTCTGTTAAGAGTTATTATATCAAATAAACAAGTTATATTTTAATATATGGACTAAAACTATTTATTTGTAAGATCTAAAATTTACTTAATAAAAATATGTATTCTACATTGGGTTGTTAATTCCACCTTTATATGGAATGACTGCTTTAATGCGCAATGGCATACTATTATACAGTATTTTAATATATAGATCACAGAAATTTCACTCTGCCAAATATCAGAAATAATTTTTTCGAGTTCTTGTAGAATTGTAGGCTGCAAATTTCGAATTCTTCCCGTCAAAGCCCAGCCTTTTATAGACCAAACATTTTCGAACGGATTGAGAATAGAACTGTTTGCTGGTTTGGCGAAGAAGAAATTCTGAGATAGTCTTTGTGGGATTTAACTTAAAATGAAAAAAAAGTATGATTACTTATAGCATTATAGGTCCTCATGGGAATGGATAGAAAATTTTAAGAATTTGAATAAAATAAACGTACCACAGACGCCCTGTAGCAAAGTGCATTATCATCTTGAAATGCTGTTTGCGGAAAAGTGTGGAATATCTTCAGTCACCACTTTTTGTAATGGCAGTGTTTTATTCCGAGTTAATGGATCCCTTGAGCATGAACATTTCTCCGACTCCTTGAAGAGTTATGCACCTTCGTACCGTAATGTACGGAGAATGTGTCACTGTTTCAAGAAAACAATTTTCAGTAAATCAGTCACATTTTTGCCGTCCTACTACAATTTTTCATCAGTTCGAGATAAATTAAACTTGACTTATGAGAGAAAACCAGATCAGCCCAATAATTAACTGATATATATTTTTTAATTTTTGGTCAACTGAAGTCTTTTTTTTTTTTTTTTTTTTTGAATTCTTTTTCTTAATAATATCTTTTTTCGCAGATCTTCTGGTTTTTTACCTGCTTTGTCCTTAACAACACACTTGTCCACAAAATATCCTGAGGAGGTCCATGGGATTTCCCTTTTATCCACAGGACATCCTGAAGATGCCTTTCGGAGAAGATGTGTTGTTAGGGGTATAATTGTTGTTGCACTGTTTTTGAAGAAAGTACTTTCCTAAACACATTTTTGAATCTTTTCTAAGTTTTGAATATGATATAAAATGACTTTTTAAACATCTTCTTTTTAACTGGTCACTTTGCATGGATAAGCAACATGGCCGCCTAAAACCAAGTTTCCAGTTTAAACAGCCAAAACAATTTTATATCTTGCAAAAAACCTTCTGAATAATATTTGGTCAAAATTTAATTATTTTGCCATTTTGCGCATTAAAATATTTTTCATTCTAAAATAATACTTTTTGTGGCATCGTTAATGCCCTTTTTGAAATACTTTCTAAAATTACAATTTTCCTGACAATTGTAATTTGTTTTTAACACTGGGCTCAATCCTAAAGTGTACATGGAGGACGACGTAATGAAATGTGTTCGAAAATCTGCTTTTTATATATATATACTTAAACTGTAAACAAAGTAAAATAAAATTTGTTATAAACAGGCACTAAAAGCTACATTAGAGGTCTGCACGGGCCGGAATTTTGAGGCCCGGGCCCGGCCCGGCCCGTTTATTTTTTACCGGTGTACGGCCCGGCCCGGCCGGGAGAAAAAACGATAAAATCAGGCCCGGCCCGATTAAAAAATATTTAAAAAAAGGCATGCCGTTCTATGAAAAAGATTTTTAGTATGTGTTTTGCAGAAGTTTTATATAGCGAAGCAATAGAATGTTCTTTAACAAAACTGCTGAACTTTTACAAGATAATTATATGTAAACAAAAGTTCATTATTACAGAGGTACAGAAGGCACAAAGACAGAAAGAAAGTCAAATCGAAAACAATATAGAACGGTATAGAAACAATATCAAACAATATAGAACGGTATTTAAAATGGTTATTACTACTAAAATTGCACGTTCATCCATTTTTTCTTGTGTACCGTAATGTATACGAATCTTTCATGTAATGCGGTAAACAAAATTTTAATGGTAATCCAACCGTATTGTATATAAAAGAGGCTTTTGTACATGTTAAAAATGATACTACTTTCATTCAGTGCACTGGAGAAAAGAAAAAGGAGTTCAGAGAAAACGTTACAGCGGCATGATTTTTATAGCCTTCATATCACCTAACCTCTACAGACCATAGGGAACAAAGCCTTATTCACATTAACGTATCTAATTTCTTTTGTTTGAACATGTGCGCAAACTAGTAGTGAAATGCATACTATTTTGAATAGGAAACCATTTAATATTACTTGAAATAAAATATATTAATTTCGAGACATACTAAAAATATATACATAAAATCAGATCGCGAACAGACAAACTGATAAACAATTAAATTGAAATTACAGACATTCGTAAAAAAAAATAAAATTTTATGTGATACACCAGCCTGTAAAATTATGTGAAATAAATGACTGAAGAAATATTTTATCATTTTCCTTTTTCATTGATTAACGATGAAACCAGAAAAATATTCGGGCCGACACGACCCGGAAAAAATTTCATTCCGGCCCTGCCCGGCCCGAGTATACACTAAAAAGCTGAGCCCGAGCCCGGCCCGGCGCGAGATTGGAAAAAACGTTTAAGCCCGGGCCCGGCCCGTGCAGACCTCTAAGCTACACCAGATTCTTATACAAAAAGTTAAATTTAACTGAAGTAATAACGAATCATGAGAAAAAAAATCTTGTTTAATTTTGTTAAAAAATTTTTTTGTTTTTACATTCCGCTGTCATTTCTCGTAATTCATCATTAATCAAATGAAATTTATTCAGAGATTATGAGAAAGCGATTTCTATAACAACAATAAAACTATCCAAATTTTGACCACCAGATGAGAAAAGGACGCTGAACTCTATCAGGGTCACGATTATTTCACGTGACTTAAAAAAAAAAAAAAAAAAAAAAAAAAAAAATAGTGGACAGAAATTAAAAAAATAATTTCCATTACAAAAATATATTTATCATAGCCTACAATAGACAAAGCCTTTTTCAGGTCGGATATATTCATTATTCTGTATTATTTCTATTTTTAAAAAAGTGTAAAGTCAACATTATATATGAAAAATAAAATAAGACCGTGAATTTAATTAGTTAAATATTCTATTTTATAAATTATGCAATTTGTCAATGAGAGGAACGCTAGTTCGCAACTATAAAATGTTAACGCATGGCTGGTTTGAATTTAACTAAATTAAATCTGCTTTTTTCGACCGAATTTAGAAACTTTGGGAATCATAATCATTGTTTTTAGTCAATTTTTAACTTAAGATAAATTTCGTCGAAGGTTCGTGATATGTATATATATATATACATAATGCAAATGATGCTTTTTTCTCATTCCAATTTGCTATAATTCATTTAGATTATACTTTATTTCTTTTTTTGGTTTGATTTGAGTGGTCTTCGTTTTTGATCAGAATATTGTTTGAATACTGAAATTAAATCATCGTTAAATTTCAAATTTTTGCACTGATAATAATATATTACTATATATCTATATATATTAATGCATTTTTATGCCGCAATCCAAAAATCTCTTAACTTATCATTTAACAGCAGTTGGAAGATTGACAGCCCGAAAATGATAAAATATCAGTGCAAAGTGGCTTGAAAAGATTGAATTTTAATTAATTAAAAGCAATCTATCAAACAGATTTTTATGGAACATAGCTAAGAATAACCATCAAGATTGAATCAGCGTTCTAATAAAAAAAGTGCATTGAAATATCTATACTTTCATTTGAAAACTACAGTACCATAGAAGGACAGGCAAAAGCTTCTAACTTATGACAGCCGTCTTTTTTTGGTCGAGGTTTAATGAAAACAGATAAATAATACGGATTTAATTTTGAAAAACTGCTACGAAGCTTTTTTAGGAATTCTCTAAAGGTGAGAAATTCCGCAAATCATGTAGTTTCATTTCTACGTTTAAAGTGTACTTATTTAAGAGTATTTCTTTAGAAAATATTTATTTAAGGCGATTTCTCGGATAAAGTTATGTTTCGATGAACAACGTTATACTCCCACACAAAGTTAGTTACGAAGTTCTTCCTTTTCAATGCACACACACATATATATTAACACTGGTAGTTTAATTTACAGTTAAAGATATTTATGTTTAATCATTTTACAGAAGTGAAACAAATACTGAGCGAAAAGTAGGTAAAATATAGAATCATTAGTACGATTCCTACTACTTATAGCTTTTCAACAAAGTTGAAAAATTAAAACCCGAGTAAACTTCTACGTCAGAAACGCCAAAGAAAAATACTTGAGGTGCATACAGCTGTTTCGGTAGCCTAAAGCTTACCGTCTTCAGTGCAAAAAGAATTCTGATTCTGGAGAAGTGCTCGTAGATTCAGAAGAATTCAAAATTCTTTTTGCACTGAAGGCGGTACGCTTTAGGCTACCGAAACAGCTGTATTCACCTCAAGTATTTTTCTTTGGCGTTTCTGACGTAGAAGTTTATTCGGGTTTTAATATTCCAACGCCAAGTTTCCTGTTATTATAAAGTTCAAAAATGTTTACGACTTCGATTTGTCTGCCTGTCCGCACTCTAACTCTCGTAAATATTTATGGAATTGCTTAAAACTGATACATGTCATTCAAGTTCACTCTAGGATGTTATCTATTGAAAATGGAGTGAATATTATCACTGAACAAGAACACCTGAAAACATTCCAAAGTATCGCTTTCTACGAGATGCATTTCTATAAACCAGCTTTTAATACCTTTATTTAGAACAAATTATAATGAAATTGACGTTTGTTATTCATATGCCCCTTCCCCCCAAAATAATGTTTTCTATAGAATAAAGTACGATTAACATTAAAATTTATACGGCCACACAAAAGATATTCAGATACATCAAGGGCTACAGTTGTAAATGACTGCAACTGCATTTTCCTTTTCATTACGTATTTTTTAACACTTTTAGCGATGTTTAAGGGTGATTATGACTTGAATAATCTGTTTGTCTTTTTGTCTATCAGTCCTTCTGTCCGCCTCTACCGTTAAAAAATATTTTCAGATTTTTTTCAAAATGACATATGGGTCGGTCACTGTAAAAGTGAATTATCTCCCTGTAAATGAATTTTGAAATAGCGAGCTTTTTGCAAATTTATGTGAAGGAAAAAAGTCAAGATTCAGTAAGTGTTTAGCCGAGTTTTAGTGTTTAAAACAAATCGGAGTTATGAGAACTTACAAATTATAAGAAAAATAATTTAAAAGAACTTAGAAATTTCATTTTTCTAATAAATATTTAGAAGTTTTAGTTTTCTGATAAAAAACAAGTAATGCCATTCATTGGATTTTAATGCAGTTATTGGAGTTTTTCATTTTTATTATGAAAGATGTGATGCAATGAAACAAAAATAGGGAGTTACACCACTTTTACAATGAACCGTCCATATGTTACTCAAGTTCACTCTATCATGTTTCCTATTTAAAGTGGTACAAATAGCATAACTAGTTTGGAAACAAAGACACCCAAAAGAATGCCAATGCATTGCGTTTTATGAGAAGTATTTGTATCACACAAATCATAATGAAATTGACTTTTATTTTTCGTATGCTAAAAAAAATGCTTGGTCTCTTGAGCGCTAAGTTTTACAAAACTACACTACAGTCCTCAGATACATTAAGGGCTACATTTGGAAATTGCTCTAATGGCATTTCCGTAGTCTTAATCCTTTTTTTAGCACTTTCAGCCGATGTTTAAGGGTAGTTAAGAATTCAGTTAGTCTTTCTGTCTATCCGTTGTGTGATCCCGTAGGCAAAGTACAATGAAAGTTAAACGATGCAAGGAGTACGTATTAGTTGGAAAGTATTATAATAATCTGTGCTAACTACAGTATTTTTCGTTCTTGTTTTAACACTATTTCCGATAAACACAAGGTGACCTTTACACATTATAAAACAATGTGTCTATCGGCCAACAAAGTGAAACACTTCTTGACGTTGCCGTCATCGATTGAAAGCCGGCCAGTTTAAATTAATAATCATAAGATAAAAAACTTTTCCTATACCATGTTTTTAAATTTTCTGTTGAATCATAGCTGTAGAACTACATTAGCACTTTATCAATGCGTATAACATTTTTAAAGTGATAATGACGTCCATTTTTGTGAGGTACAGTCGGTAACAAAAGTGTCCGAACACTATCAAAAATTCCTATGTAAAAAAAGTACACTTCATATGGTTTTGTTAAATAAATCCTTATCGAATCATGTTCTTACACTGACTAAGAACATGATTCGACAAGGATTTATTTAAAAAAACCGTAGGAAGTGTACTTTTTTACATAGGAATTTTTGATAGTGTTCGGACACTTTTGTTACCGACTGTACATCATTTAACGTTTTGCAATTTTTTAAAGTACACGTTTAATTAAATGTATTTATTTTTATGTCGAAAGAAAATGAACTCGTAAATTTTTTTGGCAATAATATATCATAGCTAATTTTAATGGTTATTTTTAAAGCTATTAGGAGCTTATTATTTTAATATTTTAATTAATTAAAAGAAAACTAATCAAAAATTCGAAAATCGGGCTTCGAAGTAGTGTGCTGTCATTCGGCTCTGAATTATTCTGAAAGATTCAAATGTCTAGCTAGTAGGAAAGTTAGTTAAAAATCGATTGCAAGATTTGTACCGGACAAACAAACAGACAATTTAAAGGAAAAAAGAAAAGAAAAGAAAAAAGAAAAGAAAATAATAATAATGATAAATGTTTTTGTAATTTCAATCCCCCAGTACATAATTCCATTTTTAATTTTCTGAAATTTTCGAAGATGTATGTTCTTGTTCTATGCTTTTTTACTTTTTCACATTTTGTAAAACATTTTTTTTTCTTTTTAATTATGTCCGAATGTTAATCACTTGCAATCAAATTCTATGAATAAATATGGCAAATTTTGTTATTTAGAAAAAGCATTAATGAAGAAAATATATAAGCCTTGCTGTAAAAGTTATCGAAACAACAACAACTACAAACGCATTTTTCAGTGTAGTTAAGACACTTGTAAACACCGCACAGATCTGTAAGGTATGTAATTAAGTATGCATATATATATATATATTAAAATAATCGTAGTTTTCCAGTCTCATAAAAATGCTAAGAAAATTATTAAATTCCATTATTTTAAACATTTTACTTTTCTAAACTTTCCTAATTATATAGTTTACATCGTCATTTTCATTCATTAGATTTTGTTTACTCTTGCGAAATACATAGAGAGAATTTCGTGTTACAACATTTTATGAATTTTCTTTCCTTAAACTATAGTTACTTTAATTTACATACTAGTTATTGTTGCGATCTCAATAAGAGATTAAAAAAAATATTTAATTAGTAAACTAGTAAAAGGTAAACTAAAGAATATTGGACGATATAGGGATATACATTGCAATACATTGCAAAAAAGAAATTAAATGAAAATTGCAAAATAAATTTACGATAATGTAATAATTCTAGTAAATTCTAAATAATATTCAAACTGAAAAATAAAACAGAAAAATGTTCATTATTCAGCACTTTGAATGAATCTTTGAATTTTATTCAAGAATCGATTTTAAACTTTCTTTATTTAATTTTTATTTAGGTTTTTGCGTTTTTCATGAGTAATTTTTCTTCGCTTTTTTTTTTTTTTTTTTTTTTTTTCTAATTTAATACCGTCATTTTTTTAGACAAATAGTTTTGAATTTTGAACTTTTCTTTCAATTTTTTTTTAATGTTAAAAGAAGAAAAGAAAAACCGTGAGCTTTTATCAAAAATTATATTTAATAAGTTTCAGTCCTGCAAATGTAAGGCGTATTTCATATCTTTTCATAATAATAATACTATTTTTTAAATTATTATTACTGTTGTTATTAAACCTTTATTTTTCGGATTTTTTAGTGTCCTCTTTATTTTTTTTTTTTAATTCCCAAAGAAAAATAATATATATATATATATATATATATATATATATATATATACGGGAAGTTTTCAAAATGTGGGAACATGAAACGTTAACATCAAGTAAATGCTTTATATATGCTTTATTTACAGAAAACAACTAATTATTTAGGAAAAAATTGCACCAAATGTTTTTATACATTTTAGGATATCAGATCATCAGATATCAGGTCATTGTTATTTAATATGTTTATTTAAATAAGAATTATTGTCATTTCATATGTTTTGATATTCGGAATTTCTTATTTCAGAAAAGTGTATTGATTGAAAAGAAACTTTACAAAAATACATAAATTTTAGAATAAAAACATTTAAGAAATTATTTTAAAGAAAGATAAGAGTGTTTCGATTCATTAGACATTAGACTTAATATATAGTTTGTGTTAAAATAGCATTGTTTCGATCGTTACTTTTGGACATAAGAAAGTGCGAAATATTTCGATCTGTAAAAGTCCAGTTTATTTTCGAAATATCATCAAATCAGTATTGTTTCTGATAGAGAAATTATGTCACAATCATCACTTCCCTATGCCTACTCTTTATTTTCCGTTAGAATCACCCGTAAATAAGTTATAACTATTTTTTGGTGCTACATCTTGAATCAGTTAACGTTTTGGATGTCCAAAATTCCCCCTTTTACTCCAAAATAATAAATTTTTAAGATATTTACACAAATATTTTGCAACAAATTGTATCAATTCTTGTCTTTGAACAGAATTAGGATTCCAGTGAAAAAAAAAAAAAAAAGAAAAAAAAGAAAAAAATGAAGTCAGTGATTACATTTATATTTATTATTAAAGCTTAAAGTTATGGTATGTGTTCTGTGCCCACCTTTTGATAATTGCCCACACATATTTTTTTTTCAATAAAAAAAAATAAAAAATCATAATTTTATTAAAAAAAATTATTGGTTTCATTTTCTGATATCTTCTTTGCTTCTTTTTCTTTTCTTTTCCTTTTGATTTCTTTTTCTTTTTCCCTTGATAAATGCCCTATTTTCAGTTACTAAACTTGCAGTTTTATTATCAAGAGTTTGTGGTGTCACTGTACAGTCATATATATTTTTTCAAATTAAGGCTCATTAGGCTGGACCTACAATATAAAGTTTATTATGGACATGTATGTCGGAAGCGGGATTCGAATTCTATACCAGGCAACTTAAGGCCAAATATTCCACTACCAGATGAGCTTGTTCTATTGGAAAGTAATTTCGTTTTCCTCAGCAGAGGAATTAATTGTATTTTTTTCACACCATGTTCACAATTAAGCTGCATTACCATTATATATTGTGACAGTTGATATAGCAAGAATTGCTTATGAAAAATTTCGTTTTATTCTGCTCAATAGGTTTTGATGGGTGCCCTATCCAATAAAGGAAATCGGAAGCGACATTTTCGGCCTCTTTTGTTTTTGTAATCAAAAAGGCGAAAATACTGTTCAAACAAGTAAAAATGAATACGATGTGTATATAGAAAATATATTTAAAGAACGCTAGTGTCAAAACTGGTTTACCAAATTTTGTTCCGGCAATTTTGACGTCAAAGATGCAATACGTTCTGAAAAACCAGTTTATGCTAATGAATACAAAATAAAGTATTGATTTATGAAAACTGCCAAAGAACAACTCGTGAGATCGCTAAGAAACCGACCAAAGTGGAGAATATATAATTCAATAATATATTTATACAATATAAGAAAATCGTCTTTCATTTTCAAAAGAAAAAAACGAAATTATTTTCCAAACAATTCAATACTAGTGAAAATAATTCTTGTTTTTAAAAATAAATATTTATTGATAAAGCAAACGCACCTTATAAAATTATATCTATATTTATTCTAATCTATATAATATTTCTCTAACGTGGTCCAGTTACAATTATATTTTATTGAAGCGATACGATAGTGACATATTTAATAAAATACGCGAGGATTTATTCGATAATATTTATCGGATATATTTAAAAGCACGCGGACGTTAGTTCAATGATTTAATCAGAAAAATGGCGGCATTTGTCTGAGAAAATGTATTTTAAAAGTTGCATCTTTACAATCTTTGCACGTATCATTTTAAAGCTAGCAATACTTTAAATATATAAACAGAATATGAATTATTGACAAACGTTGACTAAAAAACGCAATAATAAAAAGTATAATCAAGGGCCTTATACTGTACTGCCTGAGCAAGTATGAAAATTGATCGTCAAACATGAATTTTATTTTGAAGCCATTCTTTGAATGGTTTTGTTTTCGCTATCGCACAATATTAATTTGGTTCTAATACTAATTTGACTTCTCCTGAATTACAATTCAAATTCGGTGTGGGAAATTGGTATAAGATTTATGAGTTTAAGTTTTAAAGGGAAATAAGAAGGAAAAAATAAATAAAGGGCGAAAATTTTGCACGGGTTTGCTAGTTATTTAGTAAAAATGATTATGTATTTTTATTAGTATGCATATATTTATATAACATGAACAGTATAAAAAAAATGACCATAAGCGGAAATAGAAACACCCCCAAAAACGTAATATTTTGTCAGAAAAATCACAAAAACATATCAGTCTATACCATATAATCAGAGGCAAAACAGGATCTGAAATTACTAATATATCACTTATATATTAGTGATTCCTATTTTTTTTCCTTCATATACAAAGCTGATTATAGTTAAGTGACACAATTCAGACCTTTCTCGGGTGTCTGCACAAATTATCAGAATTTAATGAAACTTGGTGCATGCGTAGAGGTCTTAATTATTACTAAGAAATACATGGGGTCGAAGTTTATTCTGATATTATGGATATAATGTTGCAAAATGACAGCGATTCATATTAACTTCTTAGGCTTCAGGAAGCCGTAGATTGAAGTTATCTACATCAGCTCCACTCTACAGTGACAAACTCAAAATGTTAAAGAAACGCTATAGAAAACGTAGAATTCTGATGGTGATTATGTAGAAAAGATTGAAAAGTAAGCCGTTTTTATCTCAATTATTTCTTAGTAATAATAGAATTTTAAAATATCCCGTTTTATATAGAAAAGCGATTTCTGCAAATAATAATATTAATACTTTTTACCACTAGGTAAAAGTAGGGTGTTCGATACTTTTAAGGACAAGTAATTTTGTTTACGTAATCTAATATAAACACCAGACTAATCATTTTAAAAATATAATTATATGGTATACATATATATATATATATATAAAGAGAATTGAATTGTCTTTTTTTTTTTTTAAAGTTTTTAATGTGTATTTTACATAAAATAAACAACATAATTTGTCTTTATGAGGCAATTTACTTTTCAACCATTAGCTACGAATAAGATTAAACACTGCGTTGTAACGTAAACGGTAATAAATTTAATTTCCCCCCTGCAATCTTTTTTCCTATGCTCCCTATAATATTATTCTTATTCAATATTTTGTTTCTCGCCCGAAATTATACCTTTCAAATATTTACTAAGTTTAAAACCGAAACTATTTTGAAACCAAGTTTGAATGTTTGATAGTAGACATCGCAGAAATAAACTTAATCTAGCAAAAGAGATCATTAATCTAAAATAAAATTTTTACAAAGATTAAATTTTAAAAAGAATCCTAATTAAATTATTTGCCATTTTTTTTCTTTTTGGTTACTCTCCTTCAAATTCTATTCATGAGCTAATATATTTAAAATGAGCACAATTTATTGAATTTAAAATCGAAGCAATTTTTTATCATTTATATAATTGAAAGGAGATGGGATGGAGGATTATGGAGACAGAGAAAAAGAAATTAGCGGCAGTGGAAATGAATGCTCTAAGAAAATCATGGAGGATTTCAAGGACAGAAAGAATGCGAAATGATTGAATTAAAGAAATTATGGAAATAAAGGAAGCCGTTTTAAATGATCGTCAAAAAAAAAAAAAAAAAAAAAAAAAAAAGCAACTAATCTGGTATGGTTATATTAAAAGAATGACCAATGAAAAAAAAAAAAAAAAATACAGGATTAAATATAAAAAAATACCTAAAATTGCTTTTAAATATAAAACAAATCAAAAAATCTGGAGTGACTCCACTCGACTTTCCGAACATTGAGTCATTAACAGTTTTGTAGATAAAGTAAAGAAAGAAGAGTTGTTAAACAAACAAAAGAGAGAAAACCATAATAAAGTGTTTGAGTATTTTTCTCCATATATTACACGATGTTTTATTGAACGCTACTGAACTTTGAGTCCATGATCATAATGATAAAGAAGTTTCCGTTGTGTCCCTGTAAAAACCTATAAATGCTAGATTCACCAAAATGCTTATAGTTAATGCAACGGTGATTTATAATATTCATACAAATTTTCTGCTCAATGGAATAAGGCGTTTAGATGCTATCGCACTTTTAAAAATTGGGTCCCATAGGGCATAATGATACAGAATTTTTCTTTGTGCCCCTGTAAAAAAAACTGTAAATGCTAAATTCACCAAAATCTATACAGTTCGTGCAACTATGACCTATAACATGTGTACAATTTTTTTGCTCAGATTAATAAAACGTTTAGGCGCTATCGCACTTTTAAACATTTGGCCCCATAGGCCATAATGATAAAGAATTTTTCCTGGTGTCCCTGTAAAAAAACTATAAGTGCTAGATTCACCAAAATCTGTAGGGTCGTACTATAGTGACTTAAAATGTACGTACCAACTTTCAGCTTATTCGAACAAAGCGGTAAGACGCTAGCGTGTTCACTCACAGACATACGCACACATACATACACACATACATACACACACACATACATACACACACACATACATATATCATCGTAAAAATAGTGGAAACGGACTCAGAGGACCTCGAAACGTATCGAAACATCAAAATCTCAAATTCGGATTTTTCACATGATTACAATACTTTCCTCACTATAGTGTTTGGAAAGTAAAAAGGAGTCTTAGTGAAAAAGTTACAGCGGCAGGATTTTTACAGCCTTCATACCACCTAAACTCTACAGACCATAGGACACAAAGTGTGTGCTCACTTTTGTGTTCGGAAAGTAAAAAGGAAGCGAGGAAGACCAATGGATGATATAAAACAAGAAAGAAAAATCATGCAGTACGCATTCATTAGTAACACTTTCCAACTGTACGCAATTGTGGTATCGAATAACTTTTAATATTCTTCGCCTACGTTATCGCACAACAGACAGAAGAACTGAAAAACATACAGATAGACTAATTGATATTAAAATTACTCTTAGGCATTTTGGAGAGTGTTAAAAAGGCTTAACGCAAAAGAAAATGCAGCCGTTAGATTATAAATACATCTTTTAAACTCTCTGAATATTTTACTGTAGCGCTGTAAATCTGAAAGTTAATCACATCATATTATATACAAAACAATATTTTAGAAAATTAATAATACATGTCAATGTTTTTATGATTTTTATAGTAGAAAGTTTTTTAAATATAACTTTAAAAAAAATTCTGTCCTAAAACGTAATACATTGGCTCTTTTTTATTGTTGTTATTGTTGTCTCTGTAAACAAACTAGTTGTACCGGACCGATTAATGACATTTTAAATAGGGAACATTCCATAGGGAACTTGAGTGTATCATTTTTTTTAAATTCTCAAAATATTCACGGATGATAGGAGCCGGAGACAAACAGATAGAAAGGTAGACAATCGGACAGACAGATGCACAAATTGAAATCATATTCCCACTAAAATTATAAGAAAGTGTTAAAACGCTCATGTAAATAAAGTGGAATTCCAGCAAAATTTTAATAATAGCTCTTAATGTAACTGATTATTTTTGTGTGGCTCTGTAAATCTAATGCTAACCATACTATATTACATAGAAGACACACTCTTTTGTGCATACGAATAATATATTTCAATTGCATTAAGCTTTGTTGAAAATAAAATTATTAAAATTTAGTTTATAAAAATAACTCTCATAGAACACAATGTTTGGAGTACTTTCAAGTGGCCCTGTACACAAACCAATTAGAAATGTACTCTATTTTACATAGGAAACATCCGATAGAGAATTGAATAACATATTAAAATTTCATTAAAAATTCTATACATTAAAGGTATTAAAATATGGTTCATAGAAACTCCTCTCATGGAACACAATGCTTTCGAATAATTTTGGGTGTCCCTGTACACATACCAGAAGAGGTAGTCATTCAATTTTCTATAGGGAACATCCGATAGTGAACTTGAATAAAATATATCGGTTGAAAGAAATTCCATAAATATTTACGGGAATTAGAGCGCAGAAAAACAGACAGAGAGACAGATAGACGGACAGAAGAACAGTCAGACATATACACAAATTGAAATTATATTCACAATAAAAAAATTATAGAAAATGCCAAAAATGCTTAATGTAAACGAAAGTACAATTCTAGCAAATTTTTAATAATAGCTCTTAATATAACAGAATATTTTTGTGTCACCCTGTAAATCTAATGCTAATCATGCTATATGCTATGTAAAGCATTCTTTTGTGCATATAAATAACATATTTCAATTTCCTAAAACTTCGTGGAAAGTAAAGTTATTAAAATTTGATTTATAGAAATATCTCTCATAGAACGCAATGCTTTAGAATAATTTTGAGTGTCCTTGTATATAAAACAGTATTGGTATAAACTCCATTTTCAACAAGGAACATCCGATAGTGAACTGGAATAACATATTTCAATTTCATTAAGATATGTGTACAGTAAAGGTATGAAAATATGATTTATAGAAATACCTCTCATAGAACACAATGCTTGGAAATACTTTCGGGTGCCCCTGTACACAAACCAGTAAAGGTATAAACTCCATTTTCAAAAGGGAACATCCGATAGTGAACTTGAATAACATATATCAGTTTCAAGAAATTCCACAAATATTTACAGGAATTAGAGCACGGAGAGACAGACAGACGGACAGACAGACAGACAGACAGACAGACAGACAGACAGACAAACCGAAGTCATTAACACTTTTCAACCTTGTTGGGAAGTGTTAAAAAAGTTAGAAAGAGTTAAAAACGTTTTATGTAAACGAAAGTACACTTTTAGCAAATATTCAAGAAATTCCATAAATATTTACGGGAGTTAGAGCGCGGGCAGACAGACAGACAGACGGGCAAACAGACCGAAGTCACAGACCGACACTTTTCAACCTTGTTGAAAAGTGTTAAAAAGCGATAAGAGATGAGGGTCTGGAAAAGGAATGGACCCTGGACCGAGAGCTCTGGAGCAGACTTCTTGTGGATTCTGTCGGTAGGCGACACTTGACGCCATGAAACGAGTTCATATGTATATATACATATAATTAAAAACATAATTTATCAAAACACATGTTTCAGGAGGTATCGCAAAAATAAATTTAGTGTAAAATGTATCAATAACGTAAAACTAGATTTTATAAGGTATTAAACTTTAAGTCGAATTTAAAGGAAGCATTACTTTCTGTTTCACGTCTTAAAATTCTATCCACAGATTAAATATCAATAAGAGTCATTTCTTAAATTTAAAATCAAAGCTACTTTTCATCTTTTATATAAATGAAAATATATTTATATGTTCAATTATATGTTTCACAAGATATCGTAACAATCAATTACCTAGAAAAAAAGCTGATCAATAACCTACAAAAAAACTTTAAAACGAATTTTATTTAAAAGATTTGCTATTTCTGGTTTTCTTTTGTCAGGAACAAAATATATTTCCATTCGAATCTAATTTTTCATCCCCAAAATAATTCATCCATCCTGGGTAAGCATTCACTCAATAACTTAAAATTCTTCTGTTTCCTTGATGCTTTCCTTGATGGAAGTTTTAGGTTTCCTTTTTAGCACCCCACCCCCTTTTCAATCCCACGCCCTATGGTATGATAAATAACAGAGCATCTTTGTAAAAGCCGAAATTGTTTAAAAAAAAAAAAAAAAAAAAATGAAATAAAATAAGACTAGACAGTTTTTAGGGTAGAGCGAGTGATAAATTTCTCTTGCTAAGGGCGAAAAAAAAAACTTTGTGTCTAGAGTTTTATCGGAAAATGATGCAGATAATAGGCTGACATGTATAGAGTCTAATAAACTGTGACTCTCTGACTGTGAGTTCGAGCCGTCTTCAACTTTAACTTGACAGAAAAATTATTTATAGGCTTGAAATGACGAAAAACTTTCCAGGCATCTTATCCTGAGAGGAGATGACAAAAATTGTTATTTCTTAGTGAGTGATTATTTTATGGCATTAGCCGAACGAAAGTTTCCAAAATATGAGCTGGCATTTATAAGTTTTATGATAGGGTTTATGTGTTAACAGGCAAGTGTGTTTTTATAGATATGTAACAAAAATATAGGTCAAGGACTTTCCTATGTACCGACAGTTATAAAAAATGCTCTAAACGATTGTTAATGTTTTATATTTTCTAGAACCACTGTTTTCGAACAATCCTGTTTATGGAATCCTGTTTATGGAAATTAATTTGTTTTATTAATTTTTTAATGCATACTAATTGTTTATGAATAACAATTTGCATGTCTAGTTGTATGTCGATGTATAATTACTTGTATGTTTTCTCTTTCTCCTCTCGAAATTAGTAGACGAGAGATATCGGTTCAAATCCAAATTGCATTCATCGGCTTAGACGTTAATGTTTTCGTTTTTTAATTCGAAATTCACGTGAATACGGACTAGGTCTTCGTAGAAAAACCAGCACGGATGGCACACAACCAAAACAAATTTTAAGTTTCCTTTAGCGTTTTCCTTTCCTCTTTTCAGCTCTAGAACAAAACATTTTTGTGCGAGCTAACTTGATATTGATAAATAAATAAATAAATAAAAATTTAAGTAAAATAAAAAGAATAACAGTAGAAGTTTTTTATTGTGACGCCCTAAAAAGCGTAAAATAAAAATTTATTCTTGCAAAGACATGCTGTAAAGAAGAAATTAAAGTTTCAACACTAAGAAAATTCTAGAGAAAGACAGGCGTTTCATTTTTGGAAGAGATGAAATTTTTTAAATATTCAGAATATTTTAAAAAGTATTCGAGACCCTATTCTGAGTTATTTGTTTTCGTATAAATATTCATTAAGCCATACATTTCAAAAGGTCTCGAAAGCTTTTTAAAATATTCTGAATATTTAAAAAAATTCATCTCTTGCAAAAATGAACTATCTGTCTTTCTCTAGAATATTTTATTTTTGAAACTTTCATTTCTTTATAGCATATCTTTGCAAGAATAGATTTTTATTTTACGCTTTTTAGGGTTTCACAATAAAAAGCTTCTACCGTTAAAAAATGTTTTTTTACTTAAATTTTTATTTTCTGCTTTTTAGTTACAAGAAAAAAGCTTCTAAAAAAACTAATCAAAAATTATTATGATACCGTGTACATACTGAAAGATTTCTCTCTCTCTCTCTCTCTCTCTCTTTTTTAATCAGTTGGCACCTTTTTTATTAATTATCTCCAAAAATCAACTAATCGGTCCTTCGAGGATCGAACTAACAACCATCGCGTTATCAATATGAAATTCTAATCACAAGTCATAGAACATGCCAGAAAAATGTAACAAATACATAAATATATATATATATATATATATATATATTGTTCTCGAATGCTTTTTAAAAATATTTTGAATGTTTAAGATTTTTAACATCTCTTGCAAAATTGAAATATCTATATTTATCTTTAAAATTTTTTTATTGTTGAAACTTTTATTTTTCTTTATAGCATGCAACAACAAATTTTTACTTTATGCTTTTGAGTTTGCAGAATAAAAAGATTTATTTTTTTCCCCTCCTACACTGAGAAAAAAAAAATATATACCCCTTCATCTAGAAATAACAAGTGATCATTTTCCAAATCCCTAAACTAGGAATATAAGTTTCCGAGTAATGCGTATAAGGCACGCCAATAAGCTGAATAGACGAAATGATTGACAATTTCTAATTTATACATTTCTAGATGGTGAAAGAAATATTCTGAATATTCTGAATCGTTTGTATTGCGAGAAATTCTCGCTTGATTTTCTAGAACTGGGTGAGAACTGGGTGATTTTAGCAAGATAATTGTTGCTAAAATCCGCCTCTTGTATTCACATTTATTTGCAGAGATTTTTGAATAAGTTTGACCACGATAATATAGAAAAACGCTTCAGAAGTCTAATTGGGGGTTCTAGAACTCGATTTCAACGGGGACTAGAATTTATAAAGATGACAGGGAACTATTTTTACTAGAGCTACATCTAGTTTCTAGATGTCAGTTACAAAATTTTTTTCTCAGTGTGCCTAAATTTTTATTTTGTGTGTTTTAGAATATATATATACACATATATATATATATATGTAAATGCTTCTTAAAAAAAACTAAGGAAAATTTCTTAGAATACTCTGTAGAAAATGAAAGTTTTTTTTAAAAATCAATTAACGTCTTTTCCATTAATTATGTGCAACAACATAACACATCGCCCTTCGAGGATCGAACTGTTAAAACTGAATAGATAATTCAATCGAATTTTGTGATCTAATTCACATGCACTTCAAACTGTTTAATATTATTTCTCCCAAAAATGAGATATTTAAAACTCAAAAAGAGCAGTTAAATTCAATATAAATACTATTTACAAAATCAGTAAATTTTTAAAATTGCCTTTCAATTTTTTTTTTTTAATTCTTGTATTTTTGACATTTTAAAGTAAATATCTAAGGGACCCTTCAACCTTTTTTTCAGGATTCTGGTTTTTTGCATAAAAAGTGATAAATATCTAATTTTTTGAAACTGATTAATGAATTTGTTCTGAATTCCTAATAAATGTTAGTGTGCTTTTATTGCATGGTTTTTTGGTGGTAATTGATAAAATGTGTATCATTTTGTCCAGGATTAAATAATGAAGTTTGGGTTTCTTTCTTTCTTTCTTGTCACTGAAAAGTTATACGCGGAAATTTCGGCAACCAAATGATAAAATACTGAATTATGTCACAGCTAATTAATAATAGTAATATGTTTAGTCGCAATTAATTGACTTTTCGTCGTAATCGTCAAAATTTACTCTTTTTATAAAGCTGGTTTTCGAAATACGCGATTATTTTCAGTGAAGATTTTTTTACTTTGTATAGTGTCTTGTTGTCGAAATAGTTATTATAGACATTTCTGTTCAGGCTGCCAAAATATACAACAATCTTCCTACCGACTTCCGAAATGCGCAATGCAATATTTTTGTTTCCGATGCAACAGCTTTGCTACCTGCTGCTGAAATGCGAAACCATTTCGCTCCTTATCCACAAAATTTCCAATAAATTGTAGCAAATTGTTCATGTGTGAATTTTTTTCATGACCGATTGTTGAAATATACGCATTTATTTCGCTGTTAAAAGAAAATTCGCGTCTATCTTTCAAGTCTCTTTCCCGAATTTTTTCCCGTTTTATTTACCCACAAATAAACAAAGATTGAAAATTTTTTTGCCTGATTGTTGAAATGTGTCGTATTTTTGCAACAGATTATCAAGTTTTCTTGTCAAACTGTTAAAATAAATAAATAAAAATAAAATAAATAAATTTAAACAAAAATAAATAAATAAAATCGTCCGGTTTCTATGAACGGTCATTATAAAATATACCAATTTTAACAAATTATACGTTTTAAATTTTCCGAATTTTGAGAAAGATTCATTTCCAGATCTATATTTTTCTCCCTGATGGTCCAATACAGGAATGTTAGCCGGTAGTTTCAAAGAAAAATTTACGGGAGCCCTTCGGGGTGCGTTTTGTTCCACCCCATTTGGTACTTTTTTCGTATTCCGAGTACTTTGCGCTGTATAACCATATAGGCGCTATCAAAGTCTGAATACATAAAAACTCTTATTTCAATAGTGAGATTTTAAATCCCCTTTATGATTTATTATTGTTTACACATAGAGAAGTTTAAAAATAAATTGTGTACAGTAATCTAGCTTTGTAGAGTTAGTACCAAAAAATAAATTTATTATTATTATTATTATTATTCCTGCTTTTGATTCGGAATCACAATATATTGTTAGTATGCAATTTCTCTAATAAAACAATTTTCCAACAGAACTGTTTTCTAATAAAATATTTATACATCAGAACAAAATTATTAGAAAAGTTTATCCAAGAAATGTGTTTCTAAAAATTATGAATTGTAATAAGGATCATAATAAATGACCCGTAAATTTGTTTTAATATGAAAATAACGGAGATATTGGCTGATATCTGAAGAGCTGTTTTTTTCTCAACTAACTTGAATTGTCTCCAAATTTAGTTTGACTAGCAAAAGAGAAAAATATACTTGCTTCAAATTAAGAAAATCTTATCATCAGATGATAAGCAATGATATTTTCTGAAGTGTATGTCAAAAGTTATTAACCATTAGCAAACGATAATGGGGTTGTATTTTTGGAAAGACGGGCTTTTAAGTTCTGAGAAGAATTTCCGAGCTATTTTTCGGTGTATTGTTTCCAATTAAAAGTAAGTCGAGCCTGCGGTTTTATTTACATTGCAGCAAAAACTCAAAGTCAAGGATTTTAACAATTTTATTTTTGTACTATTATGCATAATTGTAATAGGTTCCGAATTTTGCTCCTATAATAATGAAAAAAGAAAATGAAAATGGGTTTTTAAAGGATTTTTAATTTAGTGTCATAAACATATAGGTTTTCATATTCCTTTTTTTTTTTTTTTTTTTCAACTTTTTCATTCCTAGATTTGATAGAAAGTATCGAAACAATTTAATATTATCCAAAATATGAGAAAGTTGTTCAAATTATTACAATAAAAAAATTATTTACGATAGTTGTAGCTTATTTCTAAATGAGCTTAAATAATTTGTTTCCCCTTCTACTTATTTTATTATATACTAACTATTCATACATACCTCAGATTGTCCTATCATAAGAAAATAAATGCTTAAAAGAAATAATAATTATTTTTAGTCAATAAGTGACATTTCTTTTGAAATTGTTTTTTCAACTGATTTCATGTATATATCATATATATATTTAAAGTAATAGCGTTCTTTTAAAAAATGCTTTAAAAATGCTTGAGAGATTATAAAAATGTATCACAGAAAACATTTTCATGAATATTAAAAGAATACGTCTTAAAATACTTTCACAAATTCATTCGATGGTTATTCGATTTTAAAATACTTTTAACACACATTTTACTAACAAATATTTTTTTTTTCTTTCTTTCTTTTAAAAATACATTTTTAATATTTCTTCTAAGATTTAAGGGAAAAAAAAAATCACAGAAAACATATGTCAATATTTTTAAACAGATGGAAATTTTAACGCATATCTTACTAAACCTTTCTCTCTCTCTCTCTCTCTCTTTTTTTTTCCTTTTCTTTTGTTTTAGATGAAAATATAAATAAAATTGTTATGTTTTGAAAAAACGATTTTCAACCCAAAAGGTTGAAAAATGTGCCTAAGGGAATAGACCTCAATTTCCAACTAAATTAAAATATTGCTTTACTTCTCTCCTGAAACGCATCCATTTTGCTTCGCTTTCGTTTAAATATCACCCCACCAGGATGAATTTAATAGCCACTTAAAGAAGAAAAATTTTCGTCCGTGTTATTAAATCTTACCCGTATTTCTCCAGTAGCGTGTGCTTAGCGTAATCTCCCAGAAGCTTGTTTCAGCGATAGGTTGCCAAAGGCTGTCTGCGTAAACACGAGAGTTTATTAGAAAGACAACACGATGCGTTTGCGTATAATTGCTCTGCAACCGCGGTTTAATTATATGTAAATTAATTACACATAAAAACATTTTTTAAACATTTAAATATGTTAAAAGGCAAATTCTCTGTTTTCTGTGTATATTGTAAGTTTATTACAGTTATCTAATATACAGGAGTAGCTTAAATATTTGTATTTAACCGAGACTAATTTTTTTATACTTTAATTCCCTATCATACTATTGGTAGGGGAACTTAGCAGTTTGTTGTTTGAGAAGTTTTACACGGTTTGGGGGTTTTGGAATCCGAATATCACAAATTCGGTACAATATCCGTAGTTTAGTCAGTTTGTTAGTGTGTGGGTTAGTTTTGTATGTTAGAATGTGTAGAAAATATCTCAAGAACGAAGGCTCTTAAAGTGGTTTTAAAATAATCTGACCTTGTATTTTAATAACCTTGTATTTTAAACATTCTAATTTGAAAATTTCGTAAGTTATTCGAAATTTACGATTTTCTTAAATTTTGAAATAGGAGGTGCATGAATGTACAAAATCTAAATTATTTTCATCACAGAGATATCGGATTAGTTTTAAAATATCATTCATAATGAAAGAATGGATATTATCCATTGTGAACATTCTACTTTGAAAATTTCGTAAGTTATGCAAAATTTAAGTTCTTTTTTTAACATGGGAAAATAGGTCAAAATTTCGCATAAACGTGCCTGACGGGAATTGTTGCACTGGAAGCAGCATGAAAACTAAAATATGAAACTAACGTTAACATAATTCAAAACAATAGCAAGAACAAGAAAACCTATTTTGAAAAATTAGTACTTTCGTATTAATAACTATATGCCATGAGATTGGATAACCCTTTGCGGCGCAAGACAATTTGAAACATTTAAATTATACTGCCACCGGAATTCATGAACTAAATTAAACTAAAAGAAATTTTAAATTTTAAGGTTTAAAAAACTGGCCTTTTCTGATATGTTATAAACGTGAATTTTTGCTAAAATATTTCCGGGATGAATTTTTGCAGCTGGGTCTTAAATTTTGCGTCCTCGTGGCGAGGACACCGCGCGTTAAGGGGTTAACAAAGTTTGCCATAAGGTTAAAAATTAAAACTGATTGTGGCAGAATAAACATAGTTTTCTATAAACATTCAATGATGTTTCTAAAAGAGTACTTAAACTAATTTATGGTGGCTTCAGTTAAGGCCGTAACCAAGTGGGTGTTCGGGGTCTTCAATCCCCCCCCCCTTACCCCCTAAATTTTGCATATTGGATGAAAATCTTTGAGTTCAACTTCATTTTTAACATTACGTACTTCAATTTAAACCCCTTCAAAATAATATTCTGGACTTCAGTTTACCAAGGTGATTCATCACTGACATGCGAAAGTAACGAAAAGATAGTAAACTAAGAATAATTCTGAAAGCAGCTCAGTAGAAATTTTTCAAAATTGAGATTTTTTACCTTGATATTATCAAGATATTTTTACGTAATTCTGTCGTTTAAAATCCATTTAAAAACATTTACATGTATTCACATTTCAATACATTTTTACCTTTTTTGAAATTGCATTAAAAAATATTCGTCACGATTCTCTAAAAATTCTCTAAAAATTAATTTTCATCATTCTCGATCTTATAAAACGATTTTCTGTTCTCTTTTTTTCTGTAGAAAACTCAATTATTTTTCTAATCAATATCGAATCTCAGTAAAGAACTTTTGACAAACGAGAGCATTTTTCAAAAGCTTAATTGAATGAGAAAACTTTTATCACAAATCGGCGATTTCATTGAAAGAACTGACATCTTTATTGTTTCTCAATGGGTGATAAATTTATTTTAGCTCTAGAGTAGCATACGTAGGGTACTACATTTTTATTAGGAATCATTATTATGATTACATCAGTTATATTCTACTCTATTGTCAATCAGTCTTATAATATGGATGAAAACTTTTCTAAAGGTTGTTCGGTAACATTAGCTCTTATGATGACACTAGATACTATAGATTCTATATTATTACCAAACACTCTTATATATAAATAAAGAGGCTTTTAAAGGTGAGTGAAGAATTTAATTAATTATGATTATACCAATTATAATAAATTCTGTATCACTACTGGTCAAATATTATTGAAAACTTTCTCATAAGCAAAATATTAATCAATATGAAGTGTAATCAGTATAAAATTGCCAGTGCAAAATATTACTATTGTGTTAATTAAAATGCATTCGATATTATTATCAATCAATCTAATAATATTAATAAATGTGTCCTAGAGGTTAACGGGCCGTGGTAGCCCAGTCGGTAGAGCGCCGGCCTCGTAGTTGGAAGATTGCGGGTTCGGTACTCGAGCCGGCCAAAAACCTTCGTGTACACAAATGGTGGCTGGTGCACGTGAAATCTGTCGTGGCCGCAAAGTCCTCCCATGTTCCCATCAAAAATTATACCTCTGAGGGTCTCCGAAGCGGGAGAGCCATCCCTTCCGTGGAGGATCAAAATTGAGATGGCATGTCTCCGGACCACCTCTAGGGGTGAGTCCCAGATCGTCGCCCATTGCCCATCTGCGCAGCACTAGTGCGACGTAAAAACCAACCAACCAACCTAAAGGTTAACAATATAATATATTTATAAACAAGACGATTTAAAAGTTAATGTACAAACTTTTAGGGTGGTAGGGCGCATCACAAGGATTGGAAATTGCCCCCTTTAAGAACCGGACGTTTTTGCATGGATATTGCATTAAAAAAAAGGTTTTTACATGCTAATATTTACATAAATAAATAAATTCTGTTTTTTTTATCGATGTATTTTACCGCACTCATTGCATTAATGCGAACATTGTGTATAACTTTTGCAAAATAATGAAGCATACAAAATTTTAATATTCACACAAAAGTCGGAGTTAGTAGTACACAGTAATCAAAAACATGTAGTTCATAAAGGGTTAAAATGACGTTTGGGGACATGAGTTCTTATGCAATTTTTAATCCTTATGATGTGCCTTACCACCCCTAAAAGTTTGTACGCTGAATTTTGAATCTCCCTGTATATTATTTACCACACCGAAAAAAAAATGTCCTCTTGAGATGGACCAGATTTATTTTGTTGATTCATCTTGCAAATTTATTTTGTCCTTTTATTAATTAATAATTTTGTACAGTTAACCAAACAAAAAAATAAATAAATAAATAAATAAATAAATAAAATAAAATAAAATAAAATAAAGTTCAAAAAAGAGTTCCTGCTATTGAAGGGTCCACCACCTCATAGATTTCTCTGTTAACAGCCAATGAACGAGCAATGTACTGAATATTAATTAAAAAAAAAAATATCAACAAAACTATTTTGTTTATTTAAACAAAGTTCATATGGATTCAACGAATACGTTGAATCCATAAAATTGTATGGTTTAAACAACAAAATCATTTGGTTCTGGTTAATTAAAGATTTCTGTAATATTCTCAATTATTTTTATAATGCCAATAAGTAGTTCTAACGCCCCAACCCCTCTCTCTTTTTTTATTTTATTTTTTATTTTGCATAATCTTTGATATAGTTTTAGAATTAACACACATAATATATATAACTATGTCAAAAATTAAATAAAAAGTTACGTTTATTCAATTTTGTGCGTGTTGTAAAATTCAATGTTCAATTCATTCAATGTTCTAACGTTTAATCAACATTTTAAATTATTATGATTACATCAGTTGTAAGAAATTGTAATTATTATTAATCATCTTTATAATACTATTATCAAAAAATATTGTAAATGCTTTTTTTTTTTTTTTTTTTTTTTTTTAAATATATATGTCAATTATTATCATTATTTCTATGACAGTATTAATCAATCTCATGATATTTTTATAAAATGTATTCAAAAGATTATTTATCAGTATTATTAGTTGTAATTATTATTATAACAATTGCGATCTATTCAATAATCTTACCAATCCTTTTTATATGATCAATAATATTTTTCTAAACGTTTCATGAATATTGTCAGCCATTGTGATTATACCAATTATAATGAACATTACAATATAATACTATCAGTCAGTTTTAAAATATCTGTAAAATAAATAAATAAACAAATAATAATAAATGCTAGAGTTTCACTAATATCATTAATTTTTCTTGATTATAGCAATTTTTATGAATTATATATTATTATCAATTTCATAATAAAATTGAAAATTATTCTAAATTTTTATCAATAATTTTAGCCATTATATTTATACCATTCTACATCATATTCTACATCATATTCAATCTGTCTTGCAATGCAAAAACACATCAGAGTTCAGTAACAATAAAATTAAAACAAAGAAAAAAAAAAAAAAAAAAAAAAAAAAAAAAGAGCACATTATGTTTATCCTGTAAAAGTAAACGATTCCCTGAATAAATTAATTTGAAATTCTGTATATGGATAGATTTTAAATAAAAAATGAATAAATAGTAACTTTTTATTTAATTTTTGACATAGTTATATATTATGTGTATTAATTCTAAATCTATGCTAATCTAAGATTATGCAAAATGAAAAATAAAATAAAAAAGAGTGAGGGTTTGGGGGAGAGAGAGATTTAAATGTTTTATAAAATTAGTTTAAGCGTGTTCAGCATATCTCAAAAGTGAAAATCTATCAAAAAATAAATATCTTTTCTTTACTTTTACTTTTTTTTTTTTTTTTTTTTTTTTTTGAACAGATCCAATATCATACTTATGAATACTGATAAATCCAGTTTTCAGATAAAAGTGAAATAACGTTCAGAAATTGAAAAACATGAACATTTATTAAAAAACGATAAGTAAAAAAAAAAAAAAAAAAATAGTACCTTTGTCTCAAGGATATAGAAAAAGAGGGAAAAATGCGCGAAAGAAGTAAAAAGTATTAACGTGTGTTTGAGCAATTGCTGTTGTCACAGATCTAAAAAGCTGAAGTGGATATCTGATAGGATTGACAGGGCGACAGTTATAATGAAAAATAAATATTTTTTGGATTTTTACTCAGATTTCTCTAGAACAGAACACTTTGGATGTTTGTGATTCAGAACAACAGGAGTAGTCTGACTTTTTTCGTTTGTTTATAATGGAAAGTGAAACATTTATCCGAAATTCATAAATATCGGTATTAGCAATCATGTGATTACGTAAGATTTCATGTATTAATTAAAAATTAATTAGTTCCTTTTATTATTTTATTCAAAAAAAAAAAAAAAATGAAAATCTTGGATATGTATTTAATATTATAAGATTGTAAAATGCAAGAAAAACAAACAGACGATCCAATGCCAAAATTAACCACAATAAGCACAAATTTTAAGGAAAGGTATGAAAAAAAAATACACAATACTCACATTATAATGAACTGTAAATACTCGTATACGTTAATAAAGAACCGATTATTACTAATGAATAATTGAAAATCTATGCTAAATATTAACTATGTATTACTATTATGATATTTGCTGTATATAATTAATATAATTCTGAGAGAAACATTAAATTATAATAGTAACATGGAAAAATAATGGCATGAATAATTCATTGTCACTATACATTACTACAGATAAAAAGATTATTAAATTGAAATGATGAAAAAATACACATTGTGAAAGCGCATATTCAGCTGGAAACAAAGTGTATTGGATATAAAAATATGTGTTAAGCCTTAAACTCACAAATCTATGACATATGAATATTCATATATTCTTTTAAAGTTAAAAACAGTATGGATTGAGGTATATGAATGACATCACAAATATTAACTGACACACACAAACACACATATATATAAGGCACAAACAAGCAATAATTGTTTTGTGACGAGATAATTAACATTCAACCACCAGGTCAAATAAATATATATAGGAAACCAAAGTGGGAAAAAGAATACACAATTATAAATAAATGAAGCACACACACATTATATATATACACTTCTGTATATAAGATGTGTATATATCCGACACTTCTATATATCAGATGTGAAAGGAATTGAAGTTGAATCATTAATAAAATTTTCGGAATGGTTGGTTGGTTGACTTTTAATGGTGCAAGGTCCACAATGGGACATACTGAGCCAAACAATTGTATAAAAAATAAAGTGCAGCTTCTGGAGGGGTGAGCCCATCCAGATGGTCATTAAAGAAACACATTGAAAGTTAAAACAAGAATAGGTAAAATGTTAAACTATAAAAAAACAAATATTTAAAAATAATAGAAAACAGAGTATTAAAAAAAAATATATATATATATGTAAAAAGGTTATGAACAGTGTATGTAATAAAAACAGATGAACAGTGTAAATAATAAAATCAAATGTCGTAGTAAAAAACAGCTTCTATATTAAAAAGTTTGTCAAGAGATGACGAGGATTCATACGTAAAAAGCTAGTGAGATTGGGTGAAGATGAATTAAAATGTTGTCGATATGACGAAGGTAAGGGCAGTCGGTGAGAATAGGGCAAATAAATAGGGCAAGCAATAAGTATTTATGTGTGAGTCTTGAATGCCCGATTCTTAGTCTAGTAATAATGACATCCTAATTTCTAGGGGTGAGTGTAGGCCAGATTGAAATTTGAGGTTTAATTTCTTGCAATTTGTTATTGTTACGGTTATTCCATTTCGGAATGAATGTTGTGAGAAGAGTTGTGAGAAGAAGGAATAAAGAAAAAAAGGATAAAAAAGATTATTAAAAAAATTCTGATGGTCATTGGATGAATCAAAAGGTTAGGAAGGGAATGGAAGGGATTAACATAAAATAAAATGAAATATAAATAAATAAAACCGAAAGAGATAAAGGTTATAGGGTCATTTGCAGACCATCATACATGAAAGGTGTCCTAAACCTGGTTTTTGAAATGGAAGTCCTAGTAAGAAGAGGCCCACCAGCGGCCGAGCGGTTCTGCGCTCAAAGCTGGTAGACGTGAGGTGCCGGGTTCGATCCCCGGTCGCGCTCGTCGGCCTAGCCGTTCGGAATTTTCCGTGGTTTTCTCCGAAACTTGCGTAAATACGGGCTGGGACCCCTTAGAAAGACCTCCACGGAAGGCACTCCCCCTCAGGCCCAGGACCTACAGCAGTCAATCGGCCTTAATCCTAAACACCAACACCAACACACCTAGTAAGAAGAGGAAATAGAAGAAACAATACAAGTCTGACGAAAGTCAAAACATTGATTCCAAGTCCAGTCGTGGAAAGCTATAATATAAGATTTATATATTTTATGATTGTGCTCATTAATTGGGCGACTGCAGACGTAATATTCAATGTTTTCCTTTTTTAAAGAAAGTAATATTGAATTATCCAATATTTATTTTACCTAATTACTGGAGAAATAATATTTTATTTACAATATAATTTTTTAAATCTCGCATGCATTAAAGAAACATGGGAAACATGCCATGTAAGTTTTCAATTTACTAATAAATAATTATTTTTGCAAAATAATAATCTCTTATAAAGCTTATTGTTTAATTAAATATTATTTTAATGATATATTAATCATTGTCAAATTTTTATTATTGTTATTATTATTGTTATTATATTATTATTATTGAAGTGTTTTTCATTTTTATTTTGTGACATTTTGAAAAAAAAAAAAAAAAAAAAAAGTTATTCTTATTATATATAAATGTTATTCCAAAGAACTGAAATGTTTTCTTATAAAAAAAATATTTGTAATATAAAATTTGATGTCGCCTTACTTTTCGATTTCTTAACGTAAACATGATATGGAAGCGATTATGAGTTTCTCAATATATACACTTCGCATGGACGCCTGAAACGAAAGTAAGTTTCAAGAAGAATTTTCAGTGCTTCGTTACATATTTATTTTTATTATTTTTTTAAATGTTTATTTGTATTCTCGAATGCTTTTTCTTACATAATTATAATGTTCAAAAAAAAAAAAAAAATTTCAATATTTGTTTATTTAACTATCATTCTTACTTTTAAGTAATAATCATAAATGAAAAATATATAGGAAAAAATAAAATGAAACATTTTTCTCTTATACAAATTAATATCGTTTTAAAAGATTTTTTTGTATTTTGACTGTTATTAAATTTAAGAAATACTTTGTCCGTTTTTTGAGAAAATTTAAATATACATCAGTGTCTTAAACATATTTTAAAAAAAGCCCCCTCCCCCCCTCTCCCTTTAAAAAAAAAAATCTTTTACGCATTTTTTTTCCCAAACAAATGAACGCAGAGCATAAAGTGTAGATGAGGCATTTTTCTTCAAACAACTAATATAATTTCCCAATACTTTAAGATCGAATAATAATAATTAACTGTCCAGCATCAGATTGGTCCTCGCTTAACGATGAGAGGAGAATAAAAATTTTAATATGCACAAAACTCTAAATAAACACTATAAAATACAAGAACTCGCAACAATTGTTTCGGGTCGAAATAAGACACGACTTTTCGTCAGTCGAACAAAGTAGGCACGAGTGCTGCAAACAAAGCGGCAACACACCGCTGTCACAGTGAATGTAATCTATATCACAATGAACGTAATTTTAACTTTAACAATGTATAATTTTATCGATATTGGATAATATAACATTAATATGTACAAACAATGAGAACATCAGCGATCTTAATTTCAACTATCCTCCTAACATTAACCAAAAGTTGTCTAATTAATAATATTATAAACTTTCCCAATTAAAAAATTAAATTAAAAAATCAGATAACTGATTTATTTGAGAAATGTAAAGATTACATACCTGCCAACATTCTAATGAATAGCCCGTAAAACTGTTAGTACCCGCCGTTTTTTCACACCAATCTTTTTCTGAAGTATGTTTTTAGAGAAAATAATTCTCCTGGAGTATGTTTTTAGAGAGAATTATTCTAAAAATTAAGTGGTGTGTGAAAAGGGGCGGGTACTAATAATTTTATCACTTATTAGAGTTTTGGCAAGTATGAGATTGTAGTTATAAATCCTGTCTTCATTTATCTGTTTTTACAAATACAATTCTTAACTACCTATTTAGAATTTAAAAAAAAAAAAAAAAAAATGTTCATCGAAATTTAAAAATAAAAATATCAACAAATTTTTATTCTGTCTATAAAATTATAAATTGAAAAAAATAAGCAGAATTTACAAAATTACAGTTTAATGTTTTGAAGAGAAGAAAAAATTCGATTTACTGTGAAATATTTTTGAGTTTTTGAGTGATGAAATATTACTTGAAAAAACACTTTTGTAAGCATTTTTATGGATCGTAATATACGCTGAGACAATACCTTTTCAAGAGCAATAAATGGAATGAAATAAACTCGGCAGAATCATTTTTATAAACCTCAAAACTTCTAAAAGTGCTGTATTAAATTCCATTTTTTATCTAACAAAGAGAGAGAGAAACACTAAAAATAAAAATCTGTGGGGAAATATATATATATACAGATTTTAAACTAAATAGATTTGTTTTTGAAAGAATTTATTTATTTTAAATCTCTTTTATATTTGATTGTGAAACTGAAATAAATCACTAAAAATATATTCAATTTTAAGATAGACCCCATTGCCGATATTTAACAAAGTGTGAAGTGATTTGAAAATATTGGATGAAATTCTGATTTCAAGAGTTTTGAAGTGAGTTAGGAAAATGGGATGAGAGCTTTATAGTTGGATGCCTTTGAAATCTATTTCCAAAAACATTTTAAAAGGTAAAAACTTTCATAAAATTATAATGTATTCTGATTTTTGTCAAAGATAGTTTATTTATATTAAGTATAGCTGCCTCAATGGAATGCGTTTTATGGTTTTATTCTAATGACTTTGTTACCTGTCGGGCTCGGCCATGAATTATTATTTCACCTAATTTGGAGAACAGCCTAAAACCATGGAGAAATTGCTTACGAAAAAGTACTCGTTACGTACTTTTTTTTTTTTTTTTTTTTTTTTTTTTTTTTTTTAAATTGCTGTTTCATATTTAGAAAATTCATAGCCTTTAAATTGATTCTCGTTTTCCAAAAATTGATTTTTTTTTCTTTTTAAATATTTCATTTTGTAGTTATTATCTACAAAAAAATTGACTTAGTTCATTTTTCACGAATCAGGGCTTTAAAACAAAGTATTAAAAATGTATATGTTTATATATATATATTAGAAAGCGAGAATCAATGTAAAAATTGTAAATTTTCTAAATGTGATAACGCAGTTTAAACGTCAGATAGTAAATAGCTTTCGTGAGAATGTTCTCATCGAACAACATGGATCTTTCTTCGAAAAACGTACTTGAAACATCCCTTTAAAGCTAAAAAACGGACACCAGTAAACCTATATAGAAAATTAAGGTAAGTAAAATTGCAGGTGATTCAAAAATCACAGAAAAATGCGGCATTTACTAAAAGCCGCACATAAGAAGTTTTTCCCCCTGAAGTTATAGAAGATTTATTGCCAAATTAGTATAATTTTTGTCAATCAGGTGGCATTTTAATTGTAAAATTATTTTTTTTAGTGTGGCGCAGTGTATTCAACAATGCAATTAGGACTATAAATGTTCAATGGGACGACCGTCCTTCATGAAATGGGCCATGAGGCGTTGTTCATTGAGAATTCCCATTCCGGACTTTCTCTCGTCATCGACAATTTTGAATCACCTGTAGCTTTAATGTACATAATTTTAATAAATATAAAGCTCAATTTATATTGAATGAATCAATCATTTTTAAAAGGACTTCTCACTTTTAGATATCCTTTTGTATGGGATTGTTGCTTTGCATGCAAATTTTTTTGTTTGTAATAGTTATTCAACAATTGAGTATGCCAAATTTTGGTAAAAGTCAGTAACTCAAAAATGGCTCTAGCGATTTTCTTGAAAATTGTTACATAAACAAATTTTATATATCCTTTCTCATGTATTATGTGGTTATTACAGGAAAATTAACAATCATCCTGATTAGGTAGGTCGGTTTTTGATTTCGGAAAAGGGTGTTTCAAAAAATTTCTCTCTCTCTCTCTATATATATATATAGATATATTAACTCGCTGTGTAAACTCTGTTTTAAATATCTTTATACATGTACCATCTTTCTCTTGCCGAAAAATTTTTGTGTGTCTACATTGTTAGGCCAATTTTATGTATTTTAATCACATTATGTCCAAAATGTGCATATAATACGTGTAATGAAAGTCGTGTGATTTTTCACACTAGATGGTTTTTTTTTTGCAAATTTTGTACTTTGATACCACTTTCTCAAGTTATTCAGTCTCACGTTATAAAAAATATGTCGTTTCGAAAGTAGGCTTAAACTGTGCGCATTAAAGCATCAGATCCCGGCTTGGTTGCGTCCACCAGCAGCCGAGCGGTCCTGCGCTCAAAACTGGTAGACGTGAGGTGCCGGGTTCGATCCCAGGTGTCGCGCTCGAGGACCTAGTCTTTCGGATTTTCCCATGGTTTTCTCCGAAACTTGTGTAAATACGGGCTAGGACACCTTGGAAAGACCCTTTCACAGGGCACTTCTGTCCGGCCTAGGACCCTAGTGCAGTCAATAGGGCTTAATGTCCACAACTACTGACTTCGTTGCACAGTCGGTAGGGAGCTGCCCTCTGAGGCCCCAGGGCCCGCGTTCGAATACCGATCCAGGAAGGATGTTTGTGGTGTTCTTCATGTGTGAAATCGAAATATGTTTATTAAAATATTCTTGTAATAATAATTAAAAAAAAAACAACAACTTCTAAAACCTTGTGGCATGGATCATTAACACTTTGAGCGCCACGCAAATTCTTTAAATCCTTTAAAATTCTATAATGGTTCCTCCTGTAATAAATAAAAATGAAGCAAATTTTTAATAAATTTACTTATATCCTATTTGATACTGTCAGCCACCAATGGCTGACAGGCCGCTCAGCGTTTTAATTTTTTATTGGTACTGCTTTTACTTTCGGGGTAAAACTTTCACTGAAATGTTTGATGTATAACATGTTCTGCACACTCCTAAAGTTTCAAGATGATTCCTTCACTGCTCAGAGATATATGACAAAATGTCTAGAATGTAGAATGGCTGACATGACGCTCAACGCGTTAAAGATGTAAGTGATCCTAGAGACAAAGCAAAAATCTCAGTATTCATGAAATCATCAGCAACAAGAAAACAGAAGCATCAGATACAATACGAATGACATTTGCTATATTTTGGTAAATTTTATACCTGTAAATAGAGACACAAAGGTTGTAAGCAGATTTAAACACTAACCATATTTAAATAAAAAGATAATATGTAATTTAAAATTAAATTTAAATATATATATATATATACATTTGTACCAATAAACTAAATTTAAGCGTGTAGTTTCTCTATAGTAATCGTAAAATACAAATTGATAATTTTGTTTTCGTACACATTACATAACAATAATTTTTGGTCACCTAAGTGCAAATTTCAATCATCTGCGACTTCAATACACGTGAAATCAAATTAATTTTGTATAAAACCGTGGTTTTCTCATAAAATCCCAGGCCAATCCAATTTAACACAAATTAGTTGTTAGATTCGTCCCTAAATCCCCGTAGTATTGATTATTCAAGAAACTAATCTTTAAAACTCGTTGCATCCGGGGAATTTTTTTTTTCTCAGATTTAGTTGTTAATTAAATCTATATCAGTCTGCGGAGTCTTACGAAATTGGTTTGTCGAAGATAAAGAATAATTTAAAGGTGCTATCCAAAACTGTAAGTAAAATTTATGTAAATGTTACTTTGTATCATAATATTATCAGTGAAAATGTGTGCAGAGACTGTGTGATGCAAAGAAAACATTTGCAGAAACTTTACTTGCAGTTTTGGAAAGCATGATGCAATAGACAAATCAATTTATTGAAGTAGATAATTTCAATTTATAATGTAAATTCAGTGAAAGTTTGATTATTTGTGAGTATAGTTGAAAATTAAAAGCAGTATTTCAATATGTAAATACACTTTATTCAACAAAACAAAAGTGATCTAAAAATAAATCTTTTAACAAATCTAAAAATAAATCTTTTAAAGTAACACTTAGGCGTCACAGAAATTGTATCATTTATTTTAAAACTCATATTTTGAATTCACGAGGTGCAGATGAAAATGTATCAGAGAGTAAATTCTATATATTTTTTCGTGCTGAATTAAAAATATTATGTATACACTATGATATAAATAGAAGAAAAAAGCAAATGATGAAATAAGAAAATCTATGTAGTATATTTCAATTAATTGTAATTAAATTTAACTCAAAATTTGATATCATTATTTTTAAGACCCATATTTCCAATTCATATCGAAATGAAGTGCCGCGTCACAAACTTTTAACGCGTTAAGGGTTTTTGTTCTGATATTATATACAAGTATATAATAAACTACCCACTTGTGATACATACATATGAACCTGTAGACGTCAAGAAAAACTTGTAAAATCGTAAATCTCTCTAAAGTGGTAGGTCATATCAAGACCAAAATTGTACGTAAACGTCAAAAATATAAATTTACAATATTCTACGATCATTTTTTTTTTTTTTTTTTTTTTTTAATTATTTATTTATTTTATTTACGCGCGGTACAAAATCCATTTCATGAATCGCTTCTTATACTTTGTACAGATGTCTGCAGGAAGTAAGAATTGCAATTAATTTTTACTGTTATTTAAACTGTAAAAAAACAAGTGTTAGGATTTTTATTTTTCTGCTGCTCTTTCTTTGTATAAAAGATTTTAATAAACAAATAATGACTAAGTTCAACTAAAAATATTTTTTACAGTTTACCAAAAGTGTTAAAAATTTAAAGCGATGCAACTACTATTTGAAAAAATTTTCAAATAATTATTTTTTTGAAATTACTTACTATTAATATTTTACATTGAATAAAAATCCATTCACTTAGTCATCTACCTGTATAATCCCGACTATCAAAGAAAATAAAAAAATAAAGAACATAGAATTTATATTTTACCTTTAATAGAAATTTAGTTAAAGTCCAATGACTTAAAGTAACACTCAGACGTCACGGAAATTATGATATCATTTCTTTTAAAACTCATATTCACTATAAATATAAAAGTTATATTTACATATGAAAAGTAAAGAGATTAGGAATTTTTTCTAAAAATGAATATTTTTTGTTTGGTGCTAAATACTGAAGTTTTTTTTTTTTTTTTTTGTTTTTTTTTTTAAGAATATAGAAATTATCGTTTAAATAATATCACTTGAATGATACTGAATGAAAAGAAATCGTTTTTAATACTATTAGCTGTATTATGCAAATGTAATCATCAGTAAAACTAATGAGATATAATCATTACTAATTAATGAGATTTTTTTACTGTGGAACTAATTATTATTCTAATAATTATTTACTTTGAAAGAGCTGATAAAAACATCTTCAAAAAAGTTTCTCTAAAAAAAAAAAAAAAAAAAAAAAAAACTTTTAAAAAAGGTTAAAGGTTAAAGGTTAATCACTATATTTATAATTAAAGTGATTTATTAATTTTTTTAAACTATTTGCTGTTTAGTTTCTACAATGAATAAAATTTAATTTAAAGAAAAAGCCGAATAAATTTCATTAAAAGTTCAATGGCTCTAAAAATAAATGAATAGATTAAAAAAAAAAGTAACAAATTACCTGAAAATGGATACTTTTAATATCTGCTCGAAAACGTAGCCGAAATAGAGTAATGAAATCATCAAAGTAAAAAATGCAGACGTTCAAATGACCTCCTGAATGATTTTTAAATCTTATAGAATGTCGAAACGGATTGCCCAATAAACTTTGGAAGTTTATTAAATGACTAGATGGCCTGTGATAGTAAAACCATTCATTTTTATCTGCAACTAAAAAGGATACAGCTTTTCACAGATGAAATAAATTAGATGTTTAAGAAAAAGCATCAAATTTTGTGAAGATTTAATGAAATGCGAGTTTTGGATGATGGAAACTGAATGAACTTTCAAAGGGTAAACGCCTTTTAAAAGAGGTTGGCTTACGCATTTTAATAATTGTCAAGCGTGAGATTTTTTTTTTTTTTTTAGTTAATCAGTGCCTGTGAACTTGCACAATATTGAACCATAAAAAAAATATCAGAAATAACTGTAAAACTAGTGTTAAATGATAAAGAAGTTTGTTTAAACCACCGAAAGTTGCAAAAACAATTGTTGTTTAGGGCAATTAAGCACAGCATAAAATGATGAAAAATAATTTGGTGAAAAACTCCATTGTTTTGAAAAAAAAAATAAAAATAAATAAAAAAATAAATAAATAAATAAAATAAATAAATAAATAAAAAATAAAATAATATATATATATATATATATATATATATATACACACACATAAATATATATTATAATTATTATTAAAAAATATTATTACTATTTTTGGCGTAATTATGCTTATAATTACAAACTTTTAATGTTAAAAAGCTAATTGTTCGCCATTGCATATTCGGATTAACCATCACGGAGGTATTGTGTGCACAAGATTATACATCGGTTTGATACATACATACATATAGATGTATAGATAATCAGAACGTACAGTAGAAATATAATATCAGCACATACAGTTGGAATTTAAAGAGGATTTAATATCAGTATTTAACCAATTAATATGATCAAAAACAAAGACCACCCAAATCAAACCAAAAAAGAAATAAAGTCAAATCTAAATGAATTAAAGCAAGTTAGAATAAGAAAACAGCATTATTGGCATTCTAACGTTATCAAGGGCCTGGTAGAATGCAAACATGCTAAATAAATGAATGTTTTTTGTTCCCAAAGATAGCAAAAGCTAAGTATTTTTTTGTGCACAGGCCCGAGACATCCATTTGAAATAAAATAAGAAAAAACTTATCAAACTAAATTCACCACAACATATGAGAAACCAATAAATTAGTAAGAAAAATTATGAGTAATAAAACACCAATTATATTTGTAATCGCAAATAAAATATTCAAGAAATAAGCAACATGAAAATGTATGAAATGTATGTCACATGTTAAGTTTAATACCCAGATAGCCGTTAAAAGTACAGTTAATGTCATATATATATATATATATATATATATATATAGTGAATTTTAGCAAATTGCATACAGTATGACAGAAATAACACTTATTTTGCATGCAACATTCAATCAGAGCCCTTGAAAAAGTATTGTACGTTGCATGCTTTCATTAAACGGATTCTTAGTGGTTTTTCAGAAATCTTTATTCATGTTCCTTCTAGTTTTTCATGATATACTTGGTTTCATCTTGTGGAATGTTTGAAAAGGCTTTCGTAATTTATATAAGAAATAAACAAGAAATGTAAAATTATTTTAATGGCTTATTACAAATAATGTTATGGTCTTTTTCTTCTGATAGTTTTTCCTTTCAAAGATACCTCACCCCTTAACACATAAAAAAAATTTATTTATTCCTTTTGACGCCCACAGGATAAAAATACCTTTTGCCGGTTGGATTGTAAATTTACCTTTTAAGAAGCAAATTATAATTCAAACAAACAAATAGAAAATATGTTCTACTTTAAATTAAAAGTTAGTGCTATGAAACTTGCCGAAATGTATCAGGTAGTTGCTCATCCTACATTTTAATTTGAACTTTCCGCAGTCGACACAAAAAGATATCAAAATAAAAGAATTTATCTTCCAAACTACTATGTTTCATGGGCATTAAATGAAAAAGAAAAAAATCGCAAATTTAAACTCCTTATAAAAATTACAAAGTTTCCACAGGACTGACAGTTTTTGTTAAAAAGAAAATATACAATTGTTTTGTTCACCAAAAATTAATTTAATCTTTGGTTCTAAATTGGGGTATCTTAATGAAGGTGGCTTTTCCGAACCATCACTATTAATGAATACAGGTAAAAAAAGATGATTTGAAGAGGGATGAACTTTTTCTTATTTCAATGATATTGAGAAAGGAATTTTGGATAAGAATGATCATGCATAATATTAAACGGACAAAATTCAGCAGTAAAAGAAAACATCAAATGGCTATTAAATGATCAAGGATAAAAACTTTCAAAAATATAAAATTTTTTTCAGGTCGAAATAATATAGTTATCATCAGGTCAAAATAACAGGCACTGTAATAGCATCATTTTAATAATTAAAACCTTAAAATTGAAATCGCCAGTGGCCGGAAGATCCCTTTGGCTTATTGGCCACTTTATGGACAATTTTCGGTGGATTATCGAAATACACAATTCATTTTTCTCACCTAATTCATTTTTTTTTCTTTGAGCAACATTTTAAGATAATCGATTTTCGTGAAGAATTTTTTACCGAAACGCCTGTAAAAAACCTACCATGTGGAGACTCAAAAAATCTATAGAATTTAAAATGTCTATGGAGTTGTGAGACACCTGGTTAGATAAATTAAGTTATTACACTGAGTACTTTTACAAAGAAATCGACCTAAATATACAATTCAATAAAAGTTCAATGACTATGCGAGAAACTAGGATTATGTTTAAAGAGAAAAATGTCATCATTAATAAAAATAATCTTTTAAAGTTACAAGTGCAATAATTTTTAAGCACGGATGGACAGATAATAAGATTCTTATGATACAATTTATAGCCAACTTTGTTTAAAAAGACCTTCCAAACTGTTAAATAACTTGGCATGAAAAAAAAATACATATATGTATTTTTCTTTTTCAAATGTATTAATGAAAAAAAAAAAAAAAAAAAAAGAAAGGGGGGAGGGTATACAAGGTATTTTAAATAATACAAGCATTATTTTTCAAATGATATTAAACATGGAATTAGAGTGTTGAATAGTAAATTATCACGTTACTAAATTAACAGTTTTTCTGTTTAGGAGTTGATCTAAAATCTAAATTTAAAATAGAGTATCAAGATCTTCCTTAATTTCTTAATACCAGAATCTAAAAGCTAATTTACGCTCTAGAATTTAAACAGGATATTTAAACTTTAGGGAATACATAGCAGAATATTTCCCGATATTCATCGCATAATATAAGGATCAAATCGAGATGAGTTTATTGCAAATGTTTTAAAACACTTTAAATAACGAATGTTTCATGATTAAACAGCATTAACTTAATTTGTTTGATTATTTAAAAACCAAGTTAATTAACTGGTAATCGTTTATTTATTATATAAAGTTTAGAATTCAAATAGAATATCAAAGTCTTCATTAAGTCTTGAATACCAAGAATTAAAATTTAAGATTGTAATTTATGCATAAAATTTCGGAAATTTAATAATTTTATTAGTAAAACAATCTTGTTGTCCAACGCAATAAATGGGATTTAAATCTAAAGAGTTCAGTACAGAAATGGAATTTGGGACTCGTTAAAATATTTTGGTGTGGTAGTCACACTACTTTCTTTCACCCTACATCATTATAGACATACTATTGCAGTTTACAGATTAAATTTTAATATTCTGTAATCGAGCACGTCCAGTGTTCTTTAAACAACAGTTTTAGAATCAATTTTATTTGACATGGAATTCTATAAAAAAGAAATGGGGAGCAGGTTTGAAAATTTAGCTAAAATCATAAAACTATAAAGTCATGTAAATATTAACATGCAACATTAGAAATTTAAACATTAAATTAACATTTTAAAATTTTAAGTTTAAGCATAAAATTAAAAAATTTATTTTAAATTTTTGAGAGAGATCCAGCCAAACGCACTGGGTGTAATGCTCTGAAAAATTTGAAATAAATTTATTGGACTCATTTTTAGTAGTCCTGTAGATTATCTATAACTTATACGCATACGAAACAAAATGCTACACTTATTAGGCACATCACATAAAAAAATAATAATGCATGGAACAATTTTAATTGCACTTAGAGTCGTTTTCATACATATATCGCACATATATATACGGGACTTCATTTGTGGGGCCCTGTAAACAAAGGATAAAAAGTTTTTGTAATATTTTATACATGAAACTGTGAAACATACTTCTGTGAACATAAAAAAGAAAGGTAGGTCAATTTAGTTTTGTTAAGTGACGTCCAGAGATATCACAACACCTACCCTAAATTTCGCCAATAATCAAAATGTATTTGAGTATATTTCTTTGTCCCTGTGTCAGTGGCCATTTGCCTGATTTCAATAAAATTTCAAGTAACATTGATACAAATTAAAAATATTATGTTTGGATTTCCTTTTGATGTATGTTTTTAGTTTCTTCTATATGTAATATAGAGAAAGTATTGGATTCGTGAAAATTGATGGATTTTGATGGATTTACACGTTTTGGGATGTCCTGAACACGAATTGATAGTTTTTGGAAAATGTCTATCTGCGTGTCTGTGTGTATCACGAATTTTGTGGACGCTGTATCTCATGAACCAAAGAACGAAATTTAACCAAACTTGGTATTGAGTTGGACCCTGACATAAACTGGTGCTGATTAGATTTGGGGATGATTCACTCAACAGGTGGCGCTATAATAGCATTTTTTTTAAATTTTTAACAGGGCAGTATAGGACAAAATTTCGTATAATGAGAGTTATTTTTAACTTCTAATTGTAAAATTAATATGAATTATTGATAATAGTAGTAGTTAACTAGGAAAAAATTTTGTGCATGTGGGGGCATCGCTTCCCACGTAAATTTTCAAGATGGGTATCTTTCGAAAGGTCTCGTCAATACCTTTAAAATGAATGGTTGAACTATAGATCTGTGATAATTTAAAACAAAGTTATCGATTTTTTTTTTTTTTTTTTTACTTTTAACGAAAAAAAAAAAAAAAAAAACCAGTTTTTTTTTTTTTTTTTAAATGTAATATTGAGAATAAATTAAACTTATTTAGTGTTATAGTACTTCTCTAATATGAAAATCGTCTGCATTGTCATGGAAGATATTTTTTTTTCAAATAATAAATTTAATAAATTATTTTTACTGAGTCATGTAGTGGCCACAGCATACTAGTTTAGTTATGCTGATATTAGACTCACAGACCATTGAATACTGACAGGAAGTAGGGCACAGATTCTCTTTGCTGGCTGTGGAGGAAAGTTCTGCGAATGTCACTACGGTTTTTGGGTGAATATTGGCGATAATTGTTTTCTTACAATAGTAAAATGTCAGTTTGGCGAATGAATTGGGGGATTGGTGGGGATGTGATGTTCGGGAACAAATCATAGATATAGTAATTTGTATAGATCTATCATCCCCATGTTAACGAGCAAAGATTTTTGATGCCGAAAAAGTTTTATTGCATCAGCCATTAGAGAGTTAAAACTCGAAACCAGTAATAGAATAGAATGTTAATGAATTTTGAAAATGCCGAAATATTACGCGGCTTTTAAATGTTTTAATAAATATATGAAAAGAAATGGGGTAAGTTTTCATAAATAAGTTATAGTCAAGTAATTTATGAAAAATATAATCAGTTGCTTTGCTATTATTATGAAATAATTACTTTTTTCATATTTAATGGAATATTTTTTTCAAATTTTAATGTGTTTTAAGATTTTATATTAGTAAGTAATATGTAATTCTCAAAATTCTTTTAAATGTGGTTAGCGACCGCGAAAGTTTTAATATATACAAGACTTTCTTCCATATGTAATCCTATACAAATTTACGCAATACAAATAATTTATTAAATTATAATTCATTAAGATTATTTTTCATGATGAATGCAGAAGATTTTTACAAAAAATTCCGAAAGAAAGACAGTTTTGTGCAAACATGAGTATACTAGAGTATAGTAAAAAAAAAAAAAAAAAAGAGGAAAGGAAAATGAAAAGAAAGAAAGAAAGAAAAAGGGGTATCTGGAGTTTTTCATTCTCTTTGCATAAATTTTATTTGATAAATTACCTATGTGTATTCCCGTGTCCATTCACCTCGGGGAAATACAATCATAAGAGAGTAAAATGGCCGTCTTTTCCCGAGTAAAAAAGGTATCACTTTTCCCCTCTCAATGATAAATCAATGTCTTATTATTATATCTATGGAACAAATAGGTTATTAGTCCGTGGTCTATTCTAACATATGTAGTCAATGTCACAGACCAAACGTTAAAAACCTAATTTTGCTTTATAAGGGACCTTAAAACGCGTAAATGTAGCAAAAATATCAATTTACACAATTTGACCCCAGAACAATATTTTCTGTACCATTACATGTGTCAGAGAGAGTAAAAATATGCATATAACTGTTTTCATTACAAATATTTGTCACAAGAAAATTAAATATTACGTTAGTTCATAGGCAAATTTTTCTTAACTTATTAATATAAATTTTAAAATTTTAACAAAATCTTAACAAAACTTTTTTCGTATATCGAGTTTGAAAATTAAAAACTTAAATTATTCTTTCAAATTTTAAGAAATGGATTATGCTTTAATGAAAAATTTCTGTTTTTCATTAAAATAAGTAGAATTTAAATTTTATGAATTTATTTATAAAAACTGATATTCATGTTTTATAAAATAATATGTTGCATTACTGTTGAATGGCATAAAAACACTATTTATTTAATGAAAAATTGTAATAATTAATATAATTTTTTTGGTTTAATGGTTATTCTAAAATTTAAGTCCTATATCAAAGTTTCGTTTCAATACTTGAGATGCAATTTTAAAATTTAAACTGTTTTTTAAAATTTTAGGAATTTACTAATGTATTAATAAAACATTTCTGTTGTTAATCGCAACAATTGGGATACAAATCAAATGAGTTCAGGACAAAGTTTTAGTTTTTGGCAGTTTAAAATAACGTATACATTATTATTAACTGATATTAAATTATATTATATTATATAATATAATTAATAAATATATATAATACAATTAATAAATATTATATTTGTCTAATAATAGTAATTTCATGAGATATTTAATCATATATTTAATTATAATTTTCATCATTATATAGTTATTTAATTTAATAATTATTTAATAATAAAAATAATAATAATAATAATAATAATAAAATAATATTTATTATTTAATTTAAATATTATAGTTATATTTAATTTAATGTTATTTAGTTTAATAATTTATTATAATTTTCATCTTTTTTTTTTTTTTTTTTTTTTTTTACGTTTTGAACATTTGAGACCAAAATTTAAATTTTTAACAAAACTTAATATATATATATATATATATTAAAACAATATTTCTGTTAAAGATTAAACTATTCAGTAAAATTTATCGCAATAAACAGGATGGAAATCAAATGAATTTATCACAAAACACTCCTTTCTAGGCTACTTAAAACGATACATGCAACAAGTTGAAGATAAATTATTTTCGTGGAAGATCCGAGTCTAAAAGCAAAATCGATCGTACCTCGAATAAAGTTATCTAAGAATAAGCAATAAATAAGTAGATACATTGAACAGAAATGTAATTCGGTTATTAAAATGGGTGGTTATTTATTTCCTTCAAAAATATCGAATAGAAATGCAAAATGTATAGTATGGTATAAATAATTAACAAAGAAATAAAGGAAAGAAAGTAACTGATGAGGAAAAAGAAAATGGTTAACTTTTCTGTATCCTTTTAATATAAATACCTGCAATACATATTTTTTGAGTGAGTTTCAATATTGTAATTTAACATTGTATTTAATTAATAGACCTTTTTTAATGAATTAAAAATAATTTAAAAATTGTATTAATGAAAACAATATTCTTTAAACAAATGTCATAAAACTAAGATGTAACAACTTTCAGTAGCAATGAGTCGATATATTGCCACTATTCATCCCATCTAATACATTTAAGTGGCTAGTCTGTTTGTTAGATATTTATATCCTCTTTTCCTATAAACAAATATACATATATATAATAATCTGGTGTGCCACTCACACGACTTTCTCTTACCCTGAAATAAATACAGGTTGGAGATTAAGAGGTAAGATAACGAGTACTGTTATGTAAATCTATGTTAAACAATTCAAATTAAGCTTCGGAAGAGTTTTATGTGATAATTCGTTCTGTGCGAAGCGTTCTAAACCCCCCGTTTCATTAATGCACCTACATTTATATAGAATTTAATTCGATTATTAAAAAATAATTCTGTTTTTTAAAAATAATTTATTAAAATTATTATTTAAACAAATTATCTTTTATGGCAATGCAGACGATTTCCATATTAGAGAAGTAGTATAACACTAAATAAATAAATAATAAAAAAAAAATAAGTTAAATTTATTTTCAATATTGCAATTTTTTTTTTTTTTCGTTAAAAATGAAGAAAATCGACAACTTTATTTTAAATTATCGCAGATCGATGGTTCAACCATTCGTTTTAAAGGTATTGTCGAGCTCTTTTGAAAGATACCTATCATGAAAATTTACTTCCTTCGAGGGCTGACTTCCCCCCAGGGGGGAGGCGAGGCTCCTACATACACAAAAAAAATTTCCAGTTGACTATCTCTATTACAAAAAATATATATTCGTTTCGTTTGGTTTAGTGCAGTCTATAGATGTTAAACTCTACTTACCTGCAATTTTCCCCATCGACGTAATGTATTTGAATACTTCTGAGTGTCCCTGTACACGAACCATTTGCTTCATCTCAACGAAAAGCTTGCTGTAGCATCCCTATGTGATACACAGAGCTGCCAACCAAATCCGGCAAATTGTTTGCCCCTTTTTCTACACCACTTAATTTTTAGAGTAATTCTCTTCAAATAAATTTACGATGAATGAAGAAAACAAATACTCTAAAAATTAAGTGGTATAGAAAAGGGGTGGTACTAACAATTTGCCGGATTAGGTTGGCAGCTCTGGATACACATTTAGAATACCGAGTTTGGAATTTCTGCTACTATTTGTTCTTGAGATATGCTGATAACAGACACACACACAGACCATTCGCTGAAAACATGATTTTCGTATTCAGGGGACCTCAGAACATGTAAATATAACAAAAACTCACGTTCGAAAATTTGACCCTAAAACAAAGACCTTTCTCGACCCTATGGGTAAGATAAAGTAAAAAATAACAAAATTAAGTCGCTAAATCCCCCAACATAGGATTTTTTGCGTTTGATAAAGAAAATAAAAATGCATAAAAATGAAAACTGACTAACATACAGTAATATATAAATTGTTTTCGAGTGGTAGTAATGAAAGTTGTTTGTTATAAAAGTTAATAATAAAACTAATAAATTAACACAGATTATTAATAATTTGCCAGAATTATAGATTTTAATTAAAAAAACATGGTACTTTATTTTAAAGTAATTTTATTTAAAGTCTGTCAATTAAACATAAGGTTTAAAACTACTTAAAGCACCGACATTTTTATTAAAAACTAAATATATTTAAATATAAAACAAATTTTAATTTAAATTATAAGTAATTTAATTTCAATACATAAAATATCTATCAGCTAAGTAACGAAATTGACTGACGAAAACTCCCGGCTATTTTTGACGAGAAATACGATTTACATTTAATGCATTTCCTTTAAAAAAAAGACTGTTTCAATTTCTTTTCGACAGAATGTCTTTCTTCGCACCTATCCTAACTTTCTGTACAAATCGAAATCCTCTAAGGATTGACTCGGTGTGTTGCAACAGGCTGTGAGAGGCGCACAAATCGTTCTATAAGATGGGACACCTGAAGCCATCCTCCCCCTAGTCTTTGTAAATCAATCGCAGAGACAGACATCCACTGTTTTCACGGCCGTACACATTCCGCGGACTTGTTTTGATTGGGAAGATCTTCTCCGATCAGGAAACATTTGTTTAACAGGTAAGTCACATTTACAGGCAATTTCTGCTGGAAAATGTTATTATTACAGAATTTCAAGTTCAGTTCTTCTTAGAAAGACTGTTTTTGAGAAGTATTAATTTTATGATAATTAATAATGCTTCATAAATAATAGTTGTCTGCCTTTAAATAAGTCAAAAAATATTTTATATGTAATTAATATAAAAATAATTAATATATGATATATTAATAATAATAATACATTAATTGATATCTTTTATTTATAATATGAATTAGTATAATATAAATAATAATAATATATATTATAAATTGCGTATAATAGTTTATAATAATGTAAAATATTATAAATATTACATATGTAATAAAAGGTTGTTTGAAATACAGACCATAAAGACACTGTTCAAAGAAAAATGAAAATTAAAACAGGCATCTTCATTTTAAAGTTATTTGTCATATATTAAAAATTTGAAAATGTAAATTTCGTTATTCAGAAAATGCTAGTTTAATGGGTGAGCCAGATTTATAGATATTTTCTCCAATGAAAATGTTACTAATTCGTTATTTTTCTTTTAGAATGATTTTTTTTTTTTTTTTTTTTTTTTGAGAAGTATTAAATTTGTGATAAATAATACTTTATAAATAATATTTCTCTGATTTTAAATAAATCAACAATTATCATAACTATAATTAATATTCTAACAAATAATATATGTCAATAATAAAATTTCAACATTTCTATTTATAATTAAAAACTATTCTTGTAATGTCTTTTAATGTCTTATAGTGTATTTTTTAATGTATTTTAATGTATTTCTTGTAATGTATATTAATGCATTATTATATTGCAAAATATTACATATATTATGCATATAAAAGAATAATGCCGTAAAATTAAAGACTTGGTTTAAAAAATGTAAATTTCAGTGTTCCGAAAATGTTTCTTACAAGAGCTTAACATACATTTTTCATTATGAAGAAACTATACGGACAGAAATACGAATTTTGTACAACTTTAATTTTGAAAAATTAAAATTTACATGTAGACTGCGAGATTTTTTCAGTTAATTCTTATTTCCAAAATTGTTTCATATTTTGATTTTAAACAGGGTTCATACTCATGTGTGGGAAAAGAATTCCCTGAGTTTTCCCTGAGTTCCCAGACAATTTTCAAGATAATATTATCGACATATTACAAGAAACGCTCCTCTAGACAGGATAAAATATGTACACAGCTGCTTCCATTGTATGGTGTCCTATTACTGTCGACCGTGACAGAAATTCAGGCAGAAATGATTGTTTACATGCGTATTTTCACAATACTTAATCACTTGAATTTTGATACAAAGCTAAACAAGAAAAATATAACTTGAGAGAAAGAAATTTGTTGAAAGAATATTTGTTTTTCCAGTTTTTATAACCAATTTTCCCTGATTTTTAATGAAAATTTTTGTTTTCCCTGACTTTTTTAAACAAATTCCAAATTCCCTGAGTATTCCCTGTTTTCCCTGATGAGTATGAACCCTGTTTAAATTACCCCCCCCCTCCCCTTTAAAAAAGAAAGCTTATACATTTGGCAATTAAGCGTAATTATAATTTTCTTGCCTTTGAAAAAAAAAGGGGAAAAATACATTTTACTGTCCATTTATTATATAGAATTAGATTAAAATAATTATAATTATTTATTATTATTATTATTATTTTCTTGCACGATCTCTCATAATCCAGTGCTTCTATTTCTGAGTAAAATTTTTTCTTGCTAAGATATAAAAATATTATTAGAAAAAAATTAACGTTTTTGGAACTATCAATATGCGTTTCATTAGAAGAAATTCTTTCAACACCAGAAATAAATTATTTATGTCACATGAATAATTATTTTATTCACATATTTTATATGTCTTATTTATAATTTAAATACTGAAAGAAAAGAAATTTTAATTGTCTGTAACAAGTATAACGTTTTAGCTTTGTCGACATCTTTTCACTAACAAATTTATTGTTGTATAAATTATTAATATATTTTGAAACTTAATTGTATCAGTAACTAAATTATAATTTTTAAAAATAACTAAAAAATACAAAATAATTTAATTTTAACATGCGCATATATATTTAGATAATACGATACAACATTTATAGAGATATAAGTTATGTGTAAAAAACGGAGATGGTAAACAGTTGCTCCTTTTAATAAGAAACAAACTTAGAAAAAAACACTCTAAAATGGGCGCAACTCGGAACAATTCTTTCGAGTCGAATTAAACCACGACTCTTCATCAGGCGAAAAGAGTAGGCACGAGTGCTGTAAACAAAGCGGCAACGCACAAAAGATTTTTCAGTGATGAGACAAAGCAAATAAAACCGGAAGTCAGTATAAATACGGGTGTGACAGGAATTATAAAAAGGAAAGAGAAAATAAAACAAATTGAAATTAAACAAAAGCAAGCGAAAAAGAGAGAGAAAATTATGTAAGTAATTTCCTAACATCAAGAAAGGTGTAGAAGAAATACCAGTAACGAGATTTGTCGACTTTTTAAATATAATCTTCATGTGAAAAGGAGCAAGGAGAAGAAATAATGTTAACTGTAATAAAGTCAATATTCAACGTCAGATTATTCAACAACGTCAAAATTCAACTCGCATTATTATTATTATTTTCATTTATTTAGCTGCTTTTGTTAAGCTGTCATAGGATGAAAGAATATTTCCATGCGTAATTCCTACCAAATAATCTAATTATCTTTTATTATTCGCTACCGAAAGTAGAATAGTTCAGCCAAACTATCGTAGTTGTGCTAACATTATTTTTCTTATTTCAAAAATTAATTTTGCCATTGGTTCTTAAATAATAGCATTGTTGTAAGTTTAATTACTGGATGAAGTTGTAGAAACGATTACTAACATATGTTATGAATATTTATTATCTCTGTTAAGAAAACTATTAACGAAAAAAAAAATCTCTATTAGAAATTATTTAAAATTTCTTTTTTAAGTGGATTTTTTTCTTAATTTTAAATAAGTACAAAGATATTTTTAACAAAAATAATTTTGTAAATAATTTTATTTTACATGACAATTACAAAACATAAAATAGATTAAGTGCACTATCAAAAGGATGATTTGTATAGTATTCAAAACGACCGTAGTTTATTTTTATTATATTTAATATTTTATGATAGTGTAAATAGATAGTAACGCTATCGCGATATTATATGATAGTACAAAAATGAAAAATTAAAATTATGTATCTGACTGGATGTCAATAATAAAAACTAGTTAGAGAACGTTGTTTTGATTTTTCGAGCTTTTTGTGGTGGTGTAGAAAAGCACAAAGTACACTCACCCCCCCCCCCCCCCCCCGTTTTATTTTCACCTAGAATACTTTCGACTATAATTCGCAAACAGTAAAATTCGTTTTAAATTCACAGTCTCATTTTGTGACAAAAACTGCTACATAAAATTATTAATAGAAAATGTTCTGGGAAAAAAAAGAAAAAAAAAAGGAGGCACTACGAGCCTTCTTGTAAAAAATTGTTATACATTCTTTTCTTATTTTTTCTTTTTTGGGGCTGTGATAGTATTCGAAATTTGTGTTATGCATGCAGAAAGAGAAATGCTCTTTATTCGCGAATCGCAAGCTTCTCCAACCACCAAGCTTCTATTAGTCAGTCGTATCGTCAAAACCGATTAGAATATTAATAAATATAATTATGTATTTATTTGCATACATTAACGTAATATAAATATCACGCCGTCGAACAGCCTTAAACATATTATATACCTATGCATATCATCATGCACACATGTATATGTTAAACATAAATATTACTACATTTCATCCTAAACATAACCCCGATCTTATGTGTGTATATATATGTATATATAGACATTAATATATACTGCCCTTGAAAAAAGATACAGCTGTTTTTTGAGATGTTTTTATTTTATAAATTTTTCATGATCCTTTATTTTTTCACCCTCTCTTAATTATGCTTTTTTCAATATATAATATTTAGTATTTATTATTATTATTATTATTCTTGTTGTTGTTGTTGTTGTTGTTGTATTAAAAACACTTTAGAAACATGTAATTTAAAATTATTAAATTTAATTAAAACCATTTTATAAAATATGTACAATTCAAAGCCTTTCGCTTTCATTTCTAACTTCAGGAATGACAAAAGAAAAAATGTTTCTTTTTAGCAGTTTAAATAGTTAAATAATAGTTTACTTTACAGTTATAGTTACACAAACTTGACATAATTATTGTAGGTGAGCAGTCCGTTAGCAGGAAAATATATGAAAAAATTTGTAGGAGGTATTGGTAAACATAAGTTTGAAATCTTGTTACGTCAGCAAGGTGGTGCCGTCGAACTAAATATATATATTTTTTTAACATTATTTCTTTTAAGAGATAATATATATTATTATTATTAATGTCGTTATGTATGATTCTTAATAATGTCGTATAAGCCTATTGGTTATTGTACATTATAATGCTGAAGAAATACATAAAATAGGGCAAAATATCATTGTTGTTATATATATAATATGAGATAATTTCTTTCTTTTGCTAAATTTTTTTCAGAAAACACAGAAGTCGTTTTAAGTTCCGATTACAATCCCCAACATAGCAGAAAAAAGCTTTTTAGGTTGACTCCGAATAATTTTAACGATGCATTTCCACTCAAGTTATGTTTTGCTTTCAAATAACCGTGAAGTTAAAAAATGAAAGTAAAGCTCCTTTTTTTTAGTTTCTTTTTTTTTTACGAAAAAAAGTAACTTACTGTATTGCCTCGTGATGTAAAAGCGCATGTTTTGTAAATTGCATTTAACTGAACCGACAGCGTATTTTATTACTGTTCTGTATTATCATTATTATTATTTTCGAAATCCCAAGACGGAATTATTTAAAACGTTTTCATTTTAACGAACTTTATTTCTTTCAACTCTTTTTAAGTTTATGTTGAATTTTTACTTTTCGAACATAAATGTGAAAGTAAAGTATTGTAATCATGACAAAAATTCGACTTTAAGATTTTAGTGTATCTATACGTTTTGAGGTTTAGCTGTTTTTAGGATGATGTATGTATCTATGTGTATTCCTCATTAATATTTTTCTGTTGATTGTACACCAGTTTTTGAATTTAGTTTTGGCTAAGAGTATAATGTTCAACCAAAACCATTCTTTTTCTTGTTATTTACAGATTAAAATGTCCAATGTTGCCTAAATGGCGTAAACATACCAGCTATCACGTCGCAATGAGGCAGGTTGACGTTAAGCTTTAGTTTTAGTAAGGCAAATTCGAGAGAAAAGTATACCTCATTTCGAATTAAATCTGCATATGACTTGCATTCCATAAAAAGTTCTAAAACATAAATCATAAAAGTTAGATTAAAAATACACGAAATTTTTTTTAAGAAGTCTGTCTTCGGCACATTTCAATTCAGGATCAAAGGTCAAGAACTTTTAATATTACGATGAGGAGTCTCGGTTCACTTTCGGAAGCAGTCTACCAGTATTTCATTGAAATGCTAGTCTTATACTCGGCGAGACGTTTTAAATCCTCGACGATAGCTTCAGGGCCCCAAGCCCAATGCTTTCTCGAGCGTCGATGACTCTTTCTAGTCAATTTTCACCTTTTATTCCTTAACGGCCCTCTTCACTCACCGTCGCCGGAAGCCCGAGCCAATGTTACTATGGGGAAATTTTCTTTACAAATAACTTATTAACTAATACATATTTTTACTTTCTTCTATATTCAATAGAAGAAAGTATTGGATTCGTAAAAATTTTCGACCTCGGGTTTTTGATGGATTGACACGTTTTGAGAGCTGTAGAACACGATTTGACCCTTTTTAGAAAATGTCTGTCTGTGTGTGTGTGTGACAAAATTTTGTGGCAACTGTATCTCAGGAACTAAAGCACAGAATTTCATACAAATTGGTATGTAGTTGCACCTTGACATAAATGAGTGCCTGTCAACTTTTGGTAAAAATTGTCTTATAGGTTGCGTTGCCATCCCGCATTTTCTAAATTTTTAACAGGGTGATATAGGACAAAATTTTGTATAAATGTGCATAAAGAGAATTATTTTTTAGTAATCATTATGAAATTTACAAGAATTATTTATAATACAGATAGTCAACTGGGAAAATTTTTTTTGTATGTGTGGGGGGGAAGTACCCCCTCGAGGAGAGTAAATTTTCAAGATGGGTGTCTTTCGAAAGGTCTCGTCAATACCTTTAAAACGAATGGTTGAACTGTAAATCTGTGATAATTTAAAACAGTTATCGATTTTTTTTTTACTTTTTACGAAAAAAAAAAAAAAAAAAAAAATTAGAAAAAAAAAATTGTATTTTTTTTAAACGAAATTTAACCAAACTTGGTATTTAGTTCGCCCCTGACATAAACTGGTGCTGATTAGATTTGGGGATCAATCGCTCAAAAGGAGGCGCTGTTATCGTATTTTTTCTAAATTTTTAACATGGCAGTATAGGACGAAATTTCGTATAAATGTACATAATGAGAGTTATTCTTAACCTGTGATTGTAAAATTAATATGAATTATCGATAATAGTAGTAGTTAATTAGGAAAAAATGTTGTGCATGTGGGGGCATCGCTTCTCCTCCTGGGGGGAGTACCCCTCGGGGAGAATGGGGGGGGGGGGGATTTTCAAGATGGGTATCTTTCGAAAGGTCTCGTCAATACCTTTAAAACGAATGGTTGAACTATAAATATGTGATAATTTAAAACAAAGTTATCGATTTTTTTTTACTTTTACAAAAAAAAAATATGGAAAAAGAATAGTTTTTTTTTTTTTTTTTTTTTTTTTTTTTTTGATACTGAGTGAATTTGTGTAGGAAAATATAGAAGAAAGTCTTGTGGTGGCCACAACATACTAGTTTAATTCTGTTTTTACATTTAGAAAATGGCCAACTGTTAAATGGACGGAGCTTTTTTTAAAAATGTATTTTTTTAATTTTTAATATTTTATTTCGAAATTGCAAAATGAAAAAATTTCACATATTGAAAATTCGTATTTTGCCGCTTCAAAATAAAATATAAAAAATTAAAAAAATATTTTTTTATAAAAGGTGCGTCCATTTAACAACTGGAAATTTTTAGAATGTGAAAACAGAATTTAAAATTATGAACAGAATTTAAAATGTATTAGTTAGTAAGTTATTTATAAAGACAAATTTCCCATAGAATAACATTAGCTTCGGCTTCCGGCGGCGGTGAGTGAAGAGGGGCCCTTAAGGTGTTAGCCCCCCCCCCCTTTTTTCTCTCCACACACTTAGCATTGTGAGGTTTTCTTTTTTTTTGCTTTCATCCCGTGCTTTTCTTATGGATTTTTGTCACTTTTTTCTCGTTTTTTCTTTAAATAGCTTCAGGGCCCCAAGCCCTGCGTTTTGCTTTTTACCTCTTTGTATGTTAAATAGAAGGAAATTGTTGGTTTCATAAAAAAAAATCGACTTCCGGTTTTGAATGAATTTACACAGTTCCAGAACACGATTTAATCGTTTTTAGAATTTGTTTGTCATTTTTATCTGTGCGACTGTGTTTGCGTGTGTGAGAAAAATTTTGGAACAGTTCTAGCTCTAGCACAGAATTTCATTCCGATTTATATGAAATTTCCCCGTGACATAAAGTAGTGCCTATCAAATTCTTGTGCAAATAACTCAACAGGTAACACTGCCATCCCGTGTTTTCACAATTTTTAATAGGGCAGTGTAGAACAAAATTTTGTATAAATGTACAGAATGAGATCTATTTTTAACCAACCATTGTGAAATCATATATTTACGAAGCACATTTTAAAGTAAGTACCGCTTTGAAATAAAAGAAAAAAAGATAAATGAAATTTTCTAACCAATTTTACTGTTATATAAAAATCTGTATCTCAATGTATTGTTCTACAAAATGTCTGGCACTCATCGAAATGTGCAACCAGTTTTTCAATCTTCTCTTCATCACTCACTGCAATACATCATCATTGTTGTTGCAAAGACCGCCCAGATGCTTCTTCGAATGCAAGGACAAGTGATAGCCACAGGGCACTAGATCGGGATTGTACGGAGGGTCGGTCATTACGGATTTTGAACAATTATTTGGTTAACTTTTTTTTTTCCGAATATAAGTAATACAAATTTACGTTGATTTTAGTAATATACAGATAAAAGTTTGTAAATGATGTCTAATATTATTAATTAAATATGAAAACCTGATAAATGCAAAACAGTTTTTTGTAACTGTATCTTGGACTTTAATCTTATTTAGATAACATGAATAGATAACAACAACAACAACAACAAAATCTATAAAACTATGGATTGGATTGGATTCGGGAAAACAGCCAATTGATTGCTGTAGGTCCTAGGCCTGAGAGGAAGTGTCCTCCGTGGGAGTCTTTCTAAGGGTTTCTAGCTCGTATTTACTCAAGTTTCGGAGAAAACCACGGAAAACTCCGAACGGCTAGGCCAACGAGCGCGATCAGGGATCGAACCCGGGACCTCACGTCTACCAGCTTTGAGCGCAGAACCGCTCGGCCGTTGGTGGGTCCTCTCTATAAAATTATGTATAGTAACTATAAGTTTACTCTTTATTAATTTTGTGTTGAAATATGTAAAAAAAAAAAGAAAATGAAAAAGAAATAAATTAATTAATTATAAAAATAATTTAGTTTTTAAAATCAGTCACTTTTTTATGATAATTATTTTTAAATATTCAAAAGTTTATTTAAAATATTGTGTGTTCAAGCAAATGAAAATGATGAGCATCAAAAATAAAAATAAAAATAACTTAAGACAGTTTTTTATATAGTTTATTTAACAATGTCATAAAATAAATATATTTTATTACACGAAAAACTCTAAAGTAGGTCATTTTTGTTTACCGCTATGATAGCCTGTTACTTTGATTGAATAAAAGCGGAACAAGCAAAATTCAAATCCTTTGAGTGGCGTTCAATTTTATACTTTAACGTAAGAATATTTATAAGGCTTGATACAATCAATAAATATCTTAAAAATCGAAGCTTTTATAAAATATCTCTCTTTTTAATAGCTGCGTTTTTAGTTATAAATATATTTTGAAAATTTACTTATTTATTTGCTTGAAAAATTTATTTGAAAATTTACTTATTGAAAAAGTCTTTGTTGACAACATTCTAAATAAAAACTTCTAATAAAACATATAATATAGGGAACTTTATTTAAAAAAAAAATATATATATATATATATATATATATGAATTTCAAAGTTTGCGGTGCGTAACATAAACGCTTTTTGTGCGGTTTTTCACCCAAAGAAATAATTTGGCAACATTAAGAAAGACGGCCGAAGGAGTGTTCCGGAGACATGCCCTCACAATTTTGGTTTTTTGGGGAGGGGATGGCTCCTCCACTTCGATAACCCTCAGAGGTATTAATTTTGGAACATGAAGGACGTTGCAACCATGTCGGATTTTACGGGCACTACGACGGTTTTGGGCCAGCTCGAGTATCTCACTTTCCCAACGACGAGCTTGGCGCTCTAACTAAGGTTTATCATGGTTTATCATAGACATTCCATACAGATAAGCAAGTTATGTTTCAAACATCAGAAAACATATAAATGTATTTAAAAAAAAAAAAAAAAAAAAAAAAAAAGGAAAAAGTTTGACGAACATAATTTACTTTACTTTTATGTATATAGAAAATGATTAATTTTTTATTCTTTATATTAAAATTTAAAATCTATTATTCTTAGGATGTTTATATATTTCAAAGGATGATTATGAATTTTACATGAAAAACACTTCACTGTAAATAGAAACGTCTTAAATTCAGACAGAAATGTGTCTTATACACCAATTCAGACACAAAAATATCTGAAACATGTATGTATGCGAAATTTCAGACAGCACATGCGTCCGATTTTAAGACACATACGTGTCCTTTTATCAATGGACTGCGTCTGAATAAGGTTGATAGGCCTGAAATAAAGACACATTACAATTTAGATACTTGGAAATTCAGACACCTTGCTACTCAGACATTTGTGTTACTTCGTCAATTTTTTATATAGAATTCACTTCTTGTTCGGACTTTTATCACATTAAATAAGTATAATATTAGTTAATGTAACAAGTATTTTAACTACTTGAGCTATGTTAGCTTTATGAAATTAAGTTTTCAAAGAAGAGTACTCTCGCTATGTTTATCTTATTTGCATGGGATTATGTTTGAAATATTTGATAAAGCATCATATTTAGACACGAAATTTTTTTGGCTAATATATATATATATATAAAGCTCTCTCAAGCAATAAAACAAAAAATATACGAAGACAAACGAAGCATGTAACTTGTAGCTGATAAAGCGAATTTGCAATTGAGCAACATAGGTCAAAAAATAAATAATAATAATAAATAAATAAATATTTTTTTTATTGAAATATAATTGAACTTAATGAATGATACTGAAGGGGCGAAGAATGGAAGTGAATAATTTCTTTGGAAATTATAAAACTCCTAACTACGAGGAAGTAGTGAAGAATATGCTAACTATTTTTTGTGCATGTAAAATAAGTATAAAGCTACACTGTCTGCACATATTTTGATCGATTTCCACATCGTTAAAAGTATGGTATTTTTGGCATATAACGTAGATAAGCTAAAAATCTAGAGCTAATGGGGCAAAACTGAAAACATTTTGGGATTCAGTGACCCAAATATAGTCAGAAATGGATGAAAATTGTTAGGCACCAAAACTATTGTTGACCAGTGTAATCTTGAACAATTTGTTCATACCTGCTTATTTTGCGATTTAAAAAGTTTTCTTCTCCGAGATTACATACAACTCAGTGGAAAACAACAAATTTTATGGTGTTCACGTACATAGTTTTTTTTTTTTTTTCCCCCAAATATCAGTTGTAAAACAATTAGGTGTGCGGAGCGCTCTGTAATACTTTGCTTACAAAACACTGAATACCATTTTACCATGTTTTTATTAACTTCGATTCTTGTTTGTTTGTTTGTCCAGTACAAATCTTGCAATCTATTTTTAACTAACTTCCCTACTAGCTAGACAGTTGAAACTTTCACAGTAGATCAGAACCCGGTGACAACACACTACTTCGAAGTCCGATTTTCAAATTTTCGAATAGTTTCCTTTTCATTAATTAAAATATGAAAATAATAAACTCCTAATAGCAATAAAAATAGTCATTAAAATATTAACTATAATTTAATTGCTGCCAAAAAAAAAATTACGAGTTCATTTTCTTTCGACATAAAAATAAATACATTTAATTAAACGTGGACGTTAAAAAATTGTAAAAAGTTAAATTATGCATTTGGCAAAAACTGACGTCATTATCACTTTAAAGATTTTCTACACATTGATAAAGTGCTAATGTAGTTCATGATGCAAATATATGTTGTTCTGAAATGATTGATATTTTATTTTTAAAACCAATTTTTTTTTTTTTTTTTTTTATTCAAATTTCCCGTAACTCTTTAACCAATCACATTAGAACGCCCATCTCTGGTATATCGATAATAAGGATTTTCTCGCCAAAAGTAGCTAAATTTGGCGCCTAATTCATTACCTGCCTATCGGAGCTTTCTATAATGCGTTAAGCTATTTTAACGCGAAAAAGAGATGCAAATGCAGAAAATTAACATTTCATCAACTTACTAAGCTTCTTTGAAAGAATTTATACAAAAATAAATACAATTATTTACAATTTCGTAACAATACGCATTGATAAAGTGCTAATGTAGTTAGTTCTATAGCTATGATTCAACAGAAAATTTAAAAACATGGTTTATAAAAAGTTTTTTATCTTATAATTATTATGATGTATGTATCTATGTGTATGTATATGAGTAAACACGATAACGTCTAAATGCTTTTGTTCAAACGAGCTGAAAGTTGGTACGTATGTTATAGATCATCGTAACACGAATTTTATCGATTATGGTGAATGTTTTTTTAAAGGGACACAAAGAAAAATTCTTTATCATTACGGCCTATGGGCTCAAATTATTTAAAGTTCTGTAGCGTCGAAATGCCTTTTTCGAACGAATTGAGAATTTATATACATATTTAAGATTGCCGTCACACGAACTGTATAAATTTCAGAGAATCTAGCCTTTCTAGTATTTTTACAGGGACACAATGAACAAATCCTTATTATTACGATCTATGGGCTCAAATTATTTAAAATGCAATAGCATAAAATTAAACAACATACAGTTTGGGGAAATATACTCAAACAACCTATCTCTAGGAATATTAATCCATCGCATTTTGCTCGGTATTTCATCGATTCCTCGAAATTTGCTTGAGTATATATCATTATACGAAGATCTCGATATATCGAGGTCCTCAGGGATATATCATTTCGAGCAGTATATAAAAACGGTTTTCGATAAGGAAAAACTCACCGAAGAAAGATATCGAATCGATGACAAATCACGTGAAAATTCGATAGAAATCGCGTCTTTCCATCAGATTTTCATCGGATCAGCTTCTAAAATTCAACAGGTTCCGATGATTGGATCCAACTATTCCTGATGAGACATTTTAGATGAACTCCCGATGAGATTCATCACTCTTGATGAAATTTCGAGTATCGGCCGTTCACAAGTTTATCGGTCGCCGATGAGAGGCCGTTCAATAGCCGATTAAATTTTGCTGCTAGGGATTATAATTGAGGAGCAAACGTTCAAACCGTTGTTTTCGCCAAAAATGAAAAAAACTGAGTTAATAATTTTTCTTCGAACTTAACATAAAAATAGTTTGTCTACATATCTTCCTAGATATGCCTGCATATTTTCCTAGTATCTAATAATGCATCTAAACAATTGAAAATTTGGTTTTAAGTTTAGTTATCTTTTAATTTATTAGTTTTCACGTTGTCTGAAAAATTGTATCGGAAGGAGAAAACACGGTTTCTCTGTTTGTTCCTTAATTCTTTCATTTATTTATTTAACAACTTCTGTTACTTTAATTTATTTATGCAACTGTTAATTACTTAAAGTTCGGAAAGTCGAGTGGAGTCACTACAGATTTTTATATTTGAAGTTAAAGATTTGTTTAGATTATTTTATAAAAATTATTCTTCAAATGAAGATCAAATTTAACACACACACACACACACACATATATATAGTAAAAGCAGCTGAATGACGATTTAATGTAAGAAAAAAATGAGAATGATAATTTTTGAATAAAAATATGTTAAGATACAGGAAGAAAAATTAAATGTCATTTCATGAACACTTCCGCTGATTTGAAATCTTTAGAGATTCTTTTTTTTTTTTTTTTAATTAATTTTGAAGAAAACGAACGATTAAGTATTTATAAGGATTGGAAACGAGGGCTGTCAATAGCCCAAAAACAATCCAATTTTAGCAAGAAGGCAAACTTGATATTTAAAATATGTGTCATACGAAGACAACACTTATTGAAACATTTTACTGAGATAAAAAAAATGCTTCGTGTACAGGGACGTACAAAAGAATTCAAATACACTGCGTCTTGTGTGAAATTTCTTGATTTACAGTTTAACACATTTAGAGTGCATATAAAAAAATAAAAAAATAAAAATAATTGAACATATATTTTTTAATATGCAGAAAAGCGTGTTTAATGAAGAATATGTTATTAACAACAATCACCATTCATTTAAAGGACTACACATATGAATTCAAATTTATCGAGGCTAGTTACAAAGGACAGTTGTGTTATGCGTTTTCTTTACTGGATCAAAATTTACGTAGTCTACGTTCTGCGCATACATTTAACAGACAATACACAAGTCTAATGAGGAAAGTATGTTAAAAATGCACCGGAGGTGTGGTGCTGAAAAGTAATAAATAAGAAACTTTGTATAAATTGCAAAAATTCTCGCAACAATTGTTTCAGGTCGAAATAAAACTACGATATTTCGTCGGGCGAACAAAGTGGACATGAGTGAAGTAAATAAAGAGTCAACATTTTAGGAGCTCTAGTACAGTGCTGACTGACTTTAAAAGACTTCTACCACCTAATAAAATCTGTCTTCCCCTCTCTCTCTTCCTTCTCCTTTTTTAGTACAACAAGACTATTGTTTTAAGGTGGGTATCCACCCTTTTTTCGTCTTTCAATTCACAATGGCGGACCTGCACAAATGTGGTTTACAACAAGATATGAGGGTTGGTCAACATTTCAGAATTGATAGTAAACTCCTCCAATCACAAAAAGCGTGTGAATTCCCTATTCCGTAAAAAAATATCTGTCAAGTACTCGCAGCTTCAATCCCCTAGAGGGGTTCTGTTATCTGTAACAGGTCGGGAGTGAGAGGGACAAAGAAGTTTTAAACCAAACCAACATCTAGACTAGACGTGAGTCTCCAAATTACTGTCTACCAAATATCTATTTAGCGTTGCAGAAATTTGCAGTAGCCTATCTTGAATCAAGAACATGTATATAATTCTTCAGTTTTAATTCGTTCTACAAAGTTACACCGTTCAACCGATCTCTACACAAATTGGTACACTTATTAATGAAGAAAAAATGTAACTAATACTTTTTTTTTTAGTTCAATTAAATAATTGTTTCAAAATATATTAAATAAAACCCCCATTTTAACTTTAAAATTATTAAAATCGAAACACAAGTTGATTTCAAAATAAATGAATAAATAAATGAAATACGCGTTCAATTTTTTCATCCGACATAAAAAGAAATATATTTATTTTCATGTCGAAAATAAAATAAACAGGTAACAATTCTCTTTTATTTAAATTGAGAGTCAAGATTTTATTTATTTATCTATTTGTTTTTTAACGCTTTTTTGTATATTTAGAACAATTAAAAAATGTATTCCCTTTCACGCATCAAGTTAAAAAATATTTAAAATAAAATTGACAAAAATTGAGCTAAAGAAATGGAACAGCTTTAGTATAGGATTCCTTGGCGAAATTTGAAATTTGGTACCGATGTAGCGCGGACGTTTCTCGTAAAAAACCCTTAAATACACAACTGCGATAGCCATTTTAATTCATCACTAAAATGACAACAAAAATTTAAAGTACGCCAAGGGGATCCTGTACTAAAATTCTGCCTAAAGAAATTTTAGGAAATGAATATATTAACCTTTGCTGAGGAAAGAAACAAACCTAGTGCATGCTTTTATGTGGATGAATACATTAATTTAGTACGAGAGGACTTTTATTTAAAGTATATTTTGCACCGAATTTAAAAGCAAAAACAGGCTTCGGTTTTTTATTCTCCGTTTTTCGTTTACTCAAAATTAATCCCAATGAAACACAGATGAAGCATAAATGTGTTTTTTAATTTTCTTTTTATTGTTGTCTGGGTGTAAAGAAAATCAATTTATAAACATTTGTCTTTCGCAAGATAATATTTTATTGATATGCATGCAAAGATCAGAGTCGATTTACTCTATTATGTATTGCATATTTTTAGAGGAAGGTACTAAGAAAAATAATGTTTTATGTCAATCTAGTATTTCGTTAAATTGTTTTCCTTTTCGTCAACAACTTGCATACATTACGTATTTTGACGACTTTAAATGATGTTTACAAATCTCTTCTACCTTCTAAACAGGAAAGAATTTGCATACTGTTTTCGAATTTAAAAATTATATATGCACGGATCAAAATCAACACTTGTGTGTGTGTGTGTATGTTTGCGTTGGATAAACGGTGTTTACATTACAGTGGAACCTCGTTAACGTGAATCTCAAGGGGAATAAAAAATTTGTTCATGCTATCAGTAGTTCAGGCTATCAGTAACTCAGAAACTAATCTTCATTTTGACGGGAATTGTAGAAATGGTTCATGTTAAAAGTAATTCACATTAACGGCCCTCTTTACTCACCGTCGCCGGAAGCCCGAGCCAATGTTATTCTATGGGAAATTTTTCTTTAGAAATAACTTATTAACTAATACACATTTTTAAATTCTGTTTTCACATTCAGAAAATCCCCAACTGTTCAATGGACGGACTTTTTTTAAAAATGTATTTTTTTTTTTTAAATTTTTAATATTTTATTTTGAAATTGCAAAAGGAAAAATATTCACATACTGAAAATTCGTATTTTGCAGCTTCAAAATAAAATATAAAATATTAAAAAAAAAATAATTTTTTAAAAAAGGTGCGTCCATTTAACAGCTGAGAATTTTCAGAATGTGAAAACAGAATTTGAAAATGTGTATTAGTTAATAAGTTATTTGTAAAGAAAAATTTCCCATAGAATAACATTGGCTTCGGCTTCCGGCGGCGGTGAGGGAAGAGGGGCCCTTAAACGTGTTCACATTAACGAGGTTCGACAGTGTCAGGTACGGATTTTTGCATAAATAATAGCAATAAAAATATTAATTGGACGATGAGAACCTTTGTAAATCACGATGCGTATTGAAGTGCAGTTCCATCGATAATTTCTTTAAATATATTAACAAAATCGTAAATAGGAAGAACAAACTCCATAAATTACAAAAACACGGAATGATTGTTTGGGTCGGAATAATGGAATGCATCCGTTCGTCCAATTAATAATTGCAGATAGTTTGTTCTCATTAAAGACCAGTTACACCAGTTTCAGTTTTAATATTGGGTTTTCCTGTGAATTTTACTGTAATTAGAAAATATTTTTGGAATATTGTATAACGGAAGACAGGTTTTCTTTTGGGAAAAAAAAAAAAAAAAGAAAATCTGTATAACTCATTATTTAAGAGCTTAAAACATCTTAAAAGATTTTATTCCAGTGCTTTTTTTCTTTTCACGTTTATTCAAAAATGTATATTCTCTTCGCAGAATCAAAATTGTTATGCTATGTATCCGGACCATCCTGTAGGGGTAAATTCCAGACCGTTGCCAATTGTTTAGTGCATAGTTACTGTGCGAAGTTAAATCCTCTCACTCAGTTGCAGTTCTACTTAAGTAGGCAGCTCTAGAGTGACGTTAATAAATCCTACCGAACAAAACCTACTGAAATTATTCTACTTTTAATATATATCTTCCAAATGTCAATTTTCCTTTTCTGAAAGTTATATTTTACCAGTTGCAGAGTCTTTACAATTACCTGTTTGATGAGGTCCAGCATCTGAAACTGCATGGAATTGCATTGACTGGGAACCATGGAATCTTCCTGGAACCGTGGTATCGTGGTTGGTAGAGCGTGTTCTCATAATCGAAGAAATGCGGGTTCACTGTTTGAGCCGTCGTAGATATTCATGGTATCTGGTGCATATAAAATCCGTCGTGGTTGCAATATCTAACACGTCCCATAAAAATAAGACCTCTGGGGTATTACTGATGCAGTGAAACCATCCACTCCGTGGAGGATCAAATTGTAATGGCACATCTGCCGGTCCTCTCTTAAGTTTGTGAAGGAGTCCGTTTTAAATAGTTCGGATAGATGAATAATTTGCGTTTACGTTGAACACCGTAAGACATCTGATTTATATTTCTTTTATATAATAACCGAAGGCTCGTTTAACCCAGAGGTGTCATAAGTAGCAACTTTCATACACACACACAAAAAAATAAAATAAAATAAAATAAAATAAATAAAAAAATATACAGACACGACATTATTTCATTATTTAAAACATGAAAATCTGACATTGACAGATTTTAATTTAGTGCCAGAGGCCTACTGCTAAACTTGTTAATATCGACAAATTCTTCTTTAGTTAATTCGTGACGATCTAAATTCCATGATAAAGTTTTCATTAAATCAAACCAATGTGTTTCAGCTGCAGATACTGTAACAAATAACGTTGGAAGTCCAAACTGTCTTATAGCCGCAAAACAACGTTTTTTCTCTTTTTCCCAATGAGGGGGAGGTGTGCCTTGGGGGTGACTCATGTCAAAGGTGTGCCTTGGGGGGGGGACTCATGTCAAAGGTGTACCTTGGGGGGAACTCATGTCAAAGTTGGGCCTTGGGGGGACTCATGTCAAAGTTGGGCCTGGAGGGAGACTCATGTCAAAGTTGGGCCTTGGGGGGACTCATGTCAAAGTTGGGCCTGGGGGGAGACTCATGTCAAAGTTGGGCCTTGGGGGGACTCATGTCAAAGTTGTACCTTGGGGGGACTTCATTCAATAAATCCCCATTCAATAAACCGACTGAAATAGGCCTTTAGCACTATTAAGAGTGTATTATAAAAATTCGACAACGCTGTACCGACTGAAATAGGGGTACCTTGGGGGCGACTCATGTCAAAGTTGGGCCTGGGGGGATTCATGTCAAAGTTGTGCCTTGGGGGGACTTCATTCAATAAATCCCCATTCAATAAACCGACTGAAATAGGCCTCTAGCACTAATTAAGAGTGACCTATAAAAATTCGACAACTGTACCGACTGAAATAGGCCTCTAGCACTAAAAAAATAACTTTTTTTTTTTTTTTTTTTTTTAAACTTTTGTTGTATAAAAGAAGGAAAGGTGTATAAAATATCTTTTTTGAGATCACATTTTTAGATCTTGTTAGCAGGAGAAATCGAAAGAGAATGATTAAGTTCCAGCCAAATTCAAAATCAGAATTACATACTGGCATATAATTTATTCGTCGCAAGAACATATAAAAAGAAAACAGTTTGAAGATACGTTGTACTTTGTCTAGTTATATAGTTTTGATTATATCGAGCAGAACTTCCATGTATCTTAACCATTGAAGATCACCAACATTAACGATGAGACATGAGAAACTACACAGGAGGACAGATTTATAGGATATTTCGCCTAAATGAATAGAAACATGTTAAGGCAATTAGATTTTTAGTTAGGAAGAACAAGAATAAAATAAGCTACGTGGATTTTTAAAAGACGAAATGATGGAGCTTTGCTCTGAAATAGATTTTATTTTCGTTTTCTATTTTCCATATATATGGTAGAAAAACTATTGTTCTTGGGTCAAATTTTCGAAACTGTACTTTTGCGTTTTTCGTTTGAACGTATTTATACGTTTTGAGGTCCCCTGAATCCGAAAATCATGTTTTCAGCGGTTGGTCTGTGTGTTATTAGCATATCTCAAGAACAAATAGTAGCAGAAAGTCCCGACAAGGTATACTAAATGCATATTAAATAGGGATGCTACAATAAACTTTTCGTTGAAATCAAGCAACTGGTTAGTGTACAGGGACACCCAAGGGAATTCAAATACATTACGTCTATGGGCGAAATAGCAGGTAAGTAGAGTTTAACATCTATAGGCTGCACTAAACCAAATGAAATGAAAATATACTGTTTATATGCATAAAAGGAGGTTTTATGTAGAATTATGGTATGAAAATAATTCACCATTCGCTTACAGGTCTATGCAAAAGAACTAGAATATAGTGAGATAATACGTTAAAGTTGATCGAAGTGTATTTCAGGTTGCGTTGTGGGTTGTTAATGTAGGAATATATTTATATGGACCATGTTGTGTGTACATAATGTTAGAAGATATACAAGGCTGCGAATAATCAAGCGAAAACATTTTTAATTAAATGTAATTAGTAGAAGTGGCTTATTATAATATTTTACCATGTCCAGGAAAACTGCTCAGGAATTGAAAATAATTCCTTATACCAAATAGTAAAGCAAAGTATTTTTTTAAATGAAATATTCATCGCTTGTTTTTTGTATATTTACACGTTTTGAGGCTTCCTGATTACCGTAGTCGAGTTTTTTAACGTTTGATCTTTGTCTGTGTCTCTTAGAGTAACTTAAAAACGAATAATTTTAGAAGATCCAAATGTTGTATTTTGAAGTTAATATAAGTTTGTTGCTGGAAAAGTTTGATCAAGATTGATAAGTTTCAAGGAATGTGAAAATTGTCTGTATAATTTTAAGTAAATTTTTAATTTTAATAACAGAATTAAATTCCATATAAATGTAGGTACAATAATCAAACGCCCCCCCCCCCCCTCACACTGAATTATTTGTAGAATAAATCTGTTCTGAAGCTTAATTATATTCTTTTTAAAGTATGTTTATATAACAGTACTCGCTATCTTATACCTTTATCTCTAATTTATATTTATAATATTAAATTTCAGGGTAAGAGAAAGTCGTGCGAGTACCACATGAGATTATTTTTGTATGTATAATAAAAGTGTTAATTTTTTGTGTGGATTGTGGTTAGAAATCATTCATCATTCATTTATTTGGCTACCAAAGTATATGGATATATATTGGGGTTATATTTGGATATTGATGGAATTGTAATTCATTTTGTGTCAGATGTTTTTCATATAAGACTAAATTTAAGCACACAGTATGATGTGCATATTGTTTATAGACAGTATGCAGAGCTACCCAAAATTAAGCTAAATGTTTTTTTCTATTGAATGTAATGGATGAAAGTACTTTTCTACATATTATTATGTCAACTAACTTTGAAAATTAATTTTTCAAACCCATACTGTAAGCAAAGATTTATTTATTTATTTTTTTTTTTTAAGTTTTCAACTCTGTATTTTTCTATAATATAACGTTTAGATGTGCCCTGAGTACTAAACTGCAATATTTAGCGATTGATCTATATATAACAGCGAGTTTTCGCACAAATTTGAGCCAATTTTGTTGGCTCAAATCACCTCAACGCCCACAGGAATTAGGAATACGGACTTTTTTTCTGGCTAGTCATAAAAAGTTGTTCGTACGAGCAACTTCTACTGTGATAAGTCAATGAGAAGAAAGCTCCTTACGCGCCGAGAAAAGACAGCGTCAGCGGAAATTCATTCACCGTCTTTCTCTTCGCTCTCCCACGTCGTCCCCGTTAAAAGAGCGATAACTAGGTGCACCTTGACATGTACTGTACACCGTGCAAACCTGTTTTTCGAATATATTTTGAAACTATTGCACCCTTCTTTCGTATTTCGGATTCCGAAAATTGGAGCAAAAATTGGCTCAAATGAAAGTTGCGCAAAACATCGTTGTGTGTAATAGGATTATTACGGAAAAGACTTCTCTTGAGACTGATAAAGGTGATTATTAAAACGATTATCCAAAGCGTCACAAAATTGCATGAAATCTTTTCTGATGAAAAGCGCCATCTGCTGATCGAAATCTGAACTACAATGTTTGCTGCTGATTTTTTTCCTCAATGGTCCACATAATGCACGTACCAAGTTTCTGCGAAATACCTCCTCTAGAACGCGACCTATGTAGGTCTAAACAGAATAACTTATAACCACCCAGTAAATAGGTTAATAGTAAGGGAAAAAAACTGTTTCCATATTCTTAATTGTTTAGTTTTTTCTACGCGTGTTTATTCTCAAATAATTAAAAAAACCTAGGTATTAAAACCACAGGTGTTAAAGTTACAAACATGAAGCAATTCTGAACTGTTATAGAAACATTTAAAAACCTCTCTGTTGCAACGCTTTAAAGATTTTTTTTTTCTCCATTTAACAAAATTTATTCCTTACTCCTTTCTTTCGATTATTTAAAATTGTTTAAAAAAATCGATGACTCACCTACTTTGTAGTCCCTCTTAATATAAATTAAAAGCTTTTAAATGTGCTTCATAAGACAATTTTCATTGAGTTTTTTTTGTTTCAGAAAAGATGAAAAATCTATTCTCTTAAAAACGTTTCATAATTGAATGAGATTTTACCCTAGAGAGCATTATTAATTCATAAACGAAAGCTAAAAACTGTTTCAGCATTACATTTCCCCCCTTATTTTTAGTATTTGATTTTAAGAGACGACAGCAATTTTTTCATTAATTTCATTTCGCTGTACTTGAATTCAAGAAAATGCAACCTTCTTTGCATCATTTCCATTTCCAAAGATATCTAATTTCCTAATTTATTTTCATTTTTTGTTTCTTATGACATTTGTTAATTGAAGTTTATTAAAGATACGATACAAAGTGTAATTTAAAGAGATTTTTGTTTTGTAATGACTATTTATTTTTTCAATAAAATGCTTAAATTTTTATACTTCCAAAATTGCGGTTCTTTCTTTTCTGTTCTTTTTATTAATATACTAGCAGGCTATGCCCGCTTCGCTGGTCACTATATTTAAATGGTTTTTCAAAAGAATTGGATCAGTATTAATTTTTACATCACATTACAAAAAAAAAAAAAAAAAAAAAAAAAAAACTGAAATTGCTTTAGATCTTGCTTCTCCGAGTACCCGTTGCCTAAAGCAGCTCTTTTTTCTGCCCGTACTGCATCGGGTCCAGTTTTCCACTGTCTACAGATAGTCTTTCCCGGGCACTTCAGTCTGGGTATATTATATATATACGACTTGTGGATTTTCTGCTATTTAAAGATGACTGTATCTCAGCATCTATTATATATTTTAGTTCATGTGTTTTATAGCCCCCGATATTTACACTATATTACGATTTGATTCCGACCAGTGCAATAAAATAAAATAAAAAAGTAGATTTTCTTTTAAAAGGAAGTAAATACATCAAAAACAAATTTTAATCAGTTTATCTTTTCCACTATAAACTGCCATTTTTTTCACCCAATAAATATTACAAATAATAATAATTAAAATTTTTTTTTTTTTTCTTTTAAAGGAATTAATTAAAAATATGAAAAATAAAAAGTTGCTATAGTATAAAATTTATACATAAACGTAACAATTTATTTGTATTGCATTACCATTTGATTTTCAATAAATGTAATAATATAAAATCTCGAGTGACTCCACTCGACTTTCCGAATATTGAGTAATTAACTGTTTTGTAGATAAAGTAAAGTAAGAGGAGTTGTTAAATAAACAAAAAAGAAAATTATAATAGGTTGATTGGGTATTTTTTTTTATATAGTACACGATGTTTAATTTAACGCTATTTTTACCAAACACGTAGATCATAATGATAAAGAATAATTCATTGTGTCCCTGTAAAAACCTACAAATGCTAGATTCCCCAAAATGCTTATAGTTAGTGCAGCAGCCATTTATAATATTTATATAAATTTTCAGATCCATCGGATAAGGCATGTAGACGCTATCGCACTTTAAAGTTTGAACCCATATGCCACAATTATAAAGAAATTTGTATTTTGTCCCTGTAAAAAGAACCATAAGTGCTAGATTCTCTAAAGTTCATAAAGTTCGTGTGACGGTGACGTATCACATGTATATAAATTTTCAGTTAATTTGAATAAGGAATTTAGTCGCTGTCGCACTTTAAATAATTTAAGTCTATAGGTCTTAATGATGAACAATTTGTAATTGTGTCCCCGTAAAACTCGTTAAGTGCTAGAGTCACCTAAATCCATACAATTTCTGTGATGATGACCCACAGAATGGGGGGTGATGATACTGTGATGATGACCACACGTATATAAATTTTCCACTCAAACGGATTAGGCATTTAGATGCTATCGTACTTTAAAAACTTTCACCTCATACGCCATAATGATAGAGAATTATTTGTTGTGTCCCTGTAAAAAAGCTAGAAGTGCTAGATTCACCAAAAACTATATAGATCGTGAAACTGTGACCTATATAATGCGTGTAATTTTTTTGTTCAATTGAATAAGGCGTTTAGACGATATGGCATTTTTAAAAATTTGGTCCCATAGGCCGTAATGATAAAGAATTTTTCTTTGTGTCCCTGTAAAAAAAGTATAAGATCTAGATTCACCAAACTCTATGCAGTTCATGCAACTATTACCTATAATATGTGTAAAAATTATTTTCTAAGTTTAATAAGGCATTTTGGCATTATCGCACTTTTTAAAATTTGGTCCCATAGGCCATAATGATAAAGAATTTTTCTTTGTGCCCCTGTAAAAAAAACTATAAGTGCTAGATTCTCCAAACTCCGTACAGTTCGTGCAACTGTGAGCTATAATATGTGTATAAATGTTTTGCTCAATTAAAGAAGGCGTTTAGATGCTATCGCACTTTTAAGATTTTGGTCCCATAGACCATAATTATAAAGAATTTTTCTTTGTGTCCCTGTAAAAAAACTGTACGTGCTAGATTCCCCAAAATCTATAGGGTTCGTACTATGGTGACTTACAATATACGTACCAACTTTCAGCTTATTCGAACAAAGAGTTTAGACGTTAGCGTCTTCACTCACTGACATACACAAACACGTACATACACACACACATACATACACACACATACATACATCATCGTAAATATAGTGAAAACGGACTCAGGGGACCTCGAAACGTATAGAAACATCGAAATCTCGAATTCGGATTTTTGACATGATTACAATACTTTCCTCACTATAGTGTTCGGAAAGTAATAAAAAAAAGAAGGAAAAAAAAAAAAAAAAAAAGAAAATCGCCTTCAAATGAATGTATTAAATAAAAAATGAATTGCATAATAGCCGTTGCTAAGATACGCAGACGATTACAATTGAAGAATAAATTCATGAAAAATGAAACATTGAAGCCAATATTTAAAATCGAAAAAACATTAATTTAAAAAATTCAAATTCGAAATTCAAAAAACTCTCGATGAGGTGCACACCTTCAGGGTCCCAGGTACCTATATGGCAAATTTGGAAGCTCTGTGATCAGTAGTGTGAGCACCAGAGCGTAGACAGATAGACACACACACACAGAGACGCTTTTCTTTATTTATATAGAAGATAAAACTCACGTAAATACGAGCTATGACTCCTTAGAAAGACACCCACGGAGGGCACATGACCTTGGTGTAGTAAATTGTCTTTAACCCTCACACCAACACCACATTTCTAAAATTATTAAAATTAAAATACTGGTCCATAACTTCTCTTAAATTAAAATCTAGGATAAACGTTAAAGATGTTTGTTAATTTTTGTTACAAATATTTTGTTCCAGTTAAAGCTATAACTTACTTTTTTAATTTAAAATGACTTTTGTCTACTTTGCTGGTCTGATCTGGTTCTTCTAATCTCCCAACATTCATTATAAACATTAAAACACCACAATTTTTGTTTAAAATGTTTTACTTCGAGTACGCCAAATAGTACTTTGGGTTCTCGGATACGCTGAACGCTGTACTGAGAATTTAGATTTAGATATTTTGAGGGGCGAGGGAGAAAAAGGTAACTGTCTCAGACCACAGATACTGTTGTCTATCATCACACCATTACCCTGATAGGGTGATTTTTATAACATGAGTTTCGAGCTTTAAAAAACTTTAATACATTAAGTTTTGTGCCGCCCAGGCGGTGTAGTGGTTAGCGTCCCTCACTGCTACACGGTTGGGCATGGGTTCGAATCCCAAAGAAGCCATGGATGTGTTGGCCCTGTTTGGGGTAGCGATGACCGCCCATTGGGTGCTCCTTTACAAATGGTCATCAATTCGGCGAACTCCCGGCCAATGCCGTAAAGTTGCAAGTGCCGCGCCATAAAAAAAAAATAAATAAATAATAAGTTTTGTAAACAGATCCTGTAGCGTAAAATAGATTATGTTGGGATTATTATCAATTGACTCTTTTCTAGAATGGTTCTCTATTTTTTTATAAATTGTTGAAAAGAAAAACGATCGTTAAAATGGAAACCTATGCGCTTTGCGCCATAAATGGGTAATATAATGATTAGTGCAAAACGATGTCTTACAGTGACAAGAATATGTGCATACTTCACACCTTTAAATGGTTAATACGGCTGTCGTTACAATGTGCCCCTATGAACTTCGTGCTTTATAACCGTTGAAGCAGCAATCAGCATAACGGTGTTCTTTAAGATTACCGCCTACAAATCGTTTGTCACTGCTTTAGAGTAATTTGTAAATGCTAGTGGTGTTGCATCCCCAGGATGAATACCATTTTTAAAACTTCTTAAAAAAAAAAAAAGTAGCAAAAACTATTTACTATATAGTTGTTTCTAATTGTGCGATTCGGCAGAATCATCTTATAAATTATACTAACATATTAACCACTTCACCAAGATTTCACCAGCTATCCCGATATACTCGAGGGGAAACATAGCTTTCCACCTACTACAGTGGTCTGTTGAGAGATTTGTGTTATCTTCAAACTAACTGTCATGCAATTACGAAAAATTTAAGAAATCTTGACTTAGATTAATTCTTAGAAGAAACAAACTATAAAATACCATTTTTGGTAATAATTAACTGAATGGAGCATGACTGGAATTTCAGCATGTGACAAATATAGTTTAAAAAGTAGTGTTCATATTTCATTACGAATGTAAGCATTGACTTTATTTTAATGGATCCTTTATATTCACTAATAGTGTTGATTTTGCTAATAGGCTCATTGAATAAAGTAATTTTCTTAAGCTTACAATAGAAAACAACCAAAAAAGTTAAATAATTGAGAGCTATTATCAAATTTATTGAGATTTTTATGTTTTTATTTTAAATTATAATATATGGATTCGCCTCCGTTTACAATGGGAGAATATTCGTTCCCATCCTATTGTGATTACGACTTAATAAAAATTACGTCCATCTATAGTAAAATCATCCTCCCCCCCCATCCCCCCCGCTTAAAATATTTCCGCTGATTTTTATTACCACGTCTCTTCCTCAGCAAAATTATGCTTACGTTAACTAAAACTAACATTATTATTATTTTAAATAAATAATAATAAAAATAATAGTAATGACTTTAATGAAAGAGCAATTTCCACTCTTAAATCTAAATTTCCGCTATTTCCTGATGAGTTTGAAGTAAATTGAGTTTATTCCAAAAGCCCAAGGAAAATGCTTTAAAGTCTTTTATGAAAAATTGGAATTTAAATTCGCTGCTATTAGTCTGCTATTAGTGACTTCCGTAATTATTGATTCATCATTTTTCAAACGATAATAAAATACCAGAGACCCTTTTTTAGTTTAATTTATTTTTTAATGAAAAAAAAAATCTAATTTGGGAAAAATTATTAAAAAATAGCAAAGTGATTAATACATTTCTACTACTTTATTAAACTAGCTTTTTTTTTTTTTGGTTATTGTTTTATAATTGCTACGATTTTCTTTCTTTAAATGAAACAGGGTAAATTAAACTCTGGTTTGTATCTTCATTGTTGTATTTTTAAAATGTATTCATTCTTCTTGTTGTGAATAGATCTCATTCACTTCTATCGAATAGAATCTGATAAACAGCTCTCTACATACACATACAAAACAAAATGTGCGACAAGTTTAACTTAGGAATGAATCAAACAAATACAAATCAACTTGCCATAATCATTTTACGTGTAAATTTTGATGCAGTTTCATGCCATAAAAACTAAACGATAGCTATCATACAGATGTTAAAACCACAGAATAACAGTGCTAACTTTTGGGCGATATGCGTTAAAATCTATCTGTTGACTTGAAGATACAACTAAAAAGTAACATTCATAGGATTGTCGAATATGCTAGCATTTGAAATATTAGATCCAGAAAATGTATCTCATAAACGTAGGCAGATAAACAGACAATTTTTTAAAAAGTAGTCAGGTTGAATCCACAACATTTGAAAACGTATAAATTCATTATAAACCAAAAATTTTTTCGAATAATTACTTTCTTTCTTTTTTTTTTTTTCTTTCTTTCATTCTTTTTTTTTTATGTAGATAAAGAATAAAGTAAAAATTCTACTCAACTTTGTTGCTTTCTCTTACACCTGCATGGTAGAGAATGTGTTGTTTTTGGATCGAAATTTTAAAAACCCATAGTTGTTGACATTTACAATGATAAGTGTATATGTATTTTATCAGCATAACTTAAAATCAAATAAGAGCAAGGAATTTTGAGGATTAAAGGTACTATATGAAAATTTTGACCAAGGTTAATAAGTTTCAAGGAAGAGTATATGAAAGTGTTCTGAATAATCTGGAATAAAATTTCAAATTTAGTAATAGACTTGAATTTTTTTTTTTTTTTTTTTTTTTTAAATGTAGGTACTATTTTCAAACAGTATTTAGAGCAGCGGCGACTCGAGAACGGAAAATAAGGTTTTAATGCTTAACTTTTATCGAGCATAATTTTCACTAAAAATTAACTAAAAATACTCATTTTGTTTAAATGTAAATTTATACTCTATGAATGAATACACTGTAAAATATTAGAGGAAGTGTCTTTTCACCAATTTTCTGTCCACGAGACGCCACTAGTTTAGGGTGTGGGTAGTTCTTTCACACAGAAGTAAACGTCAAATAAAACGCTTCTGAAACTTTTTTCACATGTATTTAAAGTACATTAAAAAATATATACTTGTTATTTTATACCTTAATTTTTAATTTGTCTGTATAATATTCAAATACAGGATAAGAGAGAGTTGAGGGAGTGTCATATCAAATAACACTGCGCTGAAAAATAAATAAATAAATAAATAAATAAAAATAAATAAAATAATAATGATACCATTCTTGCTGATTTTTATGTAAAATGACCTCCTGAATCTGAATAGGACTCCCATTTTGCCCAGTTACCCACCGTTTTCTCGGGACACCACTCCCTCCCCCAATTTTTATCACTGTTCGGTCATTTTATGGCCATGAATTTGATTTGAAGAATGAAACAGAATTAATTTAACACTTAAAAACAAAAATATATAATGTGTAATAAATAACATTTATAGTAGATTAAAAAAAATATAAGAAATGTAATACATAATTTCAGTGACAAATCCTACCCCCCTCAATTTTCTCCTTGCTGCAAATGTTCATGTTTCAGAATTTTCGAACTCTAAAGCCCCTCAGAAGATATTTAACACTTAATATGATCCTTTTTCCCCTAAAAATCAAATGTATAGCCATAAAATTACCGAAAAGTGATAAAAATAGGGGGCCGTCGCTAAAAAACGGTGGGTGATAGGACAAATTGGGCGTCCTATTCGGATTCAGGAGGTCATTTTACATAGCAGTTTACAAAAAGGGTGTTGGGGACAATTTTCATGAAGAGCAGTGCTTAGATTATTTTTCATTCGTACTTGTATATTAATTAATATTATATATGCTTTATATAAAATTTAAATTGTTGTATTTAATTGTGAAAATTAATTTAACTCGCTTAAAAAAAAAGGAAATAAAATTTTAAAATTAATTTTATATTCGTGACATTTATTTTTATTGAAATAATAAAGTGGCTTTCAAGTACATTTAAAAGAGAGCATACTTTTTTTTTTAAAAAAATCTCTCCACGATTACAGTATAATTGTTTTTTTTTAAGTCGATTATAACATCAGATTAATAATTCAAGAAAAAATTAATTAATTTAAAAATAAGTTAATTCGTCAAACTGCATTTATCATTAAATTAATTTTTCTTTTTGGCTCTTCGCCTTAAAAAGGGCGTTTCCGCTTTGGGTTGCCATCGCCTAAAGCCGTTACTCATTTAACACCACCCAGGGGGCACCGTAGGACTTATGGAATGCCACGGACGTGAGTAAGTTGACAGAACCTTGCTCAATAAAAGTACCTCCAACAAAATACCTGAGATTAACGTTGGACAGTAAACTCAATTTTCGAAACTATGTCGATCATGTCAAAGATAAAGTGAAAGAGAGATCAAGTGTTCTTAAAAGATTGGCAGGAATGAAATGGGTTTGCAATCAAGACACCCTTTACAAGACATACAACACATATATTAAACCAGTTATTATGTATAGAAGTGAGATCTTGATTTCCACTTTCCAGGAAAATATGAATGTACTGGAGTGAGCCCAAAACAAAATCCTTAGAATAATTACTGGAGGAGTAAGATCAGCCCCGATAGAAGCAATGCAATTATCCACGACCAATAATTCCATCTTTTATGAAGTTATGAAACAGGCTGTAGGAGTTCATGTCAAAAGGAAGGTCGTGCAGAATGGTTTAAGGCATATGAAAAGAATGCGATGAAAACTCAGACATCACCTATAGAGCATTGTGATCGTATCCTCGAGGAACTAGGTTTTTCGGTCAGCAGTGTTCTTCCCGACGGACTTACCAACTCGCTGACTTTTATACAGATCGAGCATTCCCTTCCACATGGAGATGCGGGGAAGAAGAAAACACCTGACTTGCTTTTGAGAGCCCTGTCTTTGTGTAATCTGAACGAAAAATATCCTTCACCCGAGTGAATTAGAGACTATATAGACGGTTCACTTTTCGAAAATACTTCAGATGCCGGAGTTTTGTGTGATTTTTTCTCTAGATCAGCTCCTGTAGGAGATATATGTCAAATTACGATGCAGAAATTTTGGCAATCGATATGGCCCTGACTGAACTTATAAAGTACAAGGACTCTTTCTCGAAGGCAGTGAAACTGGTTGATTCAATCTCCGCTAACCAGGCAGTCACCGATAACCAAAGAAAGGAAACTCCAATCCTTTCAAAGATAAGTAGTATTCGAACCCTCAAGGGCTTGAACAAAAACACAGTGTTCCAGTGGATTCCTTCCCATGTAGGAATCGACGGCAAGGAGAAAGCGGACGCCCTCGCAAAGCATGGTATCGAACTTCCACAGGGGGACTTTCCGGTCCCAATTGAGACTTAAAAAAAATTTCCCAGGGGAAAGGCCTCGAATTCCAAAGAGATATTCTCTCCGATCAATTTAGAGGAAAAGCATGGGAGAACATACAGAATGACTGGAATAAAATGAGTCAAAAACCAAGAAAAGAAGCAATGGCGTTCTTTAGAATTAAGACTGATCACGACTGGTTTGCAGAACATCTTCACAGAATAGAGTTCCTACCCACGAAAGAGTTCCAAATCTGCGGTGAGGGTACTGTAAATGCAGAGCACTTAACATCTTGTAGTGGACTAAACCATGATGCCCAAATGAGAGGCGAGCTGTGTCAACTCTACCGGGAAGCCAGGACTCATCTTCTTAACCTCCTGCGGACTGTCCCTGTCTGAATTTTGTTCTTTCTGCCTGTGACTCTTGCTTTTATCCTGCTTATGTTGTTTATTTTGTATGGATTAATCTTTTTTTTTTTTTTTTTCCCAATTAAGACATATGTATGTAAAGAAAAAAAAATCTTTTATCATTTTAATGCGCCTTTTTATTTGAATTATTATTTTAAAGAAAAAAAGGGGGGGGGGAGAAAGAAAAGAAAAGAAAAGGTTTATTCCATAAACAGTATAAATCCGAGTATGCATTTTAAATATAATCATTCAAGGAGCATTATTTCATTTATTTCCCGTAAGTCTCTTCCCGGAGAAAAAATAATAATAAATTTAAGTTCTCGAAAAATAAACATTCTATGAAAAAGATGAAAACTTCCAAGTTCTCCGCAAATAGAGATGTTTTTAAAACTTAAAATGGTAGATTTTTTTTTTTTTTTTTTTTTTTTTTTTTCCGCTGAGCAGATTTTTATTTACTGTAAGAACGTTATTAGAAATATTCTTTTGCTTGTTTGTTTAAGACGAGTAGAATTTTGAAAAATATTTCATATGTTTTTCATGTTTTGGCTTCATAGATATATTTTAAAAGCATGAGATGTATTTTTATGGAACTACAATTTCGAGTTGATGTTGAAAATGTTTAATATCTTACATGAATTAGGCAATGAGCAATTCCAAGCAGATTCATGCCCAAGATAGTACGGAGACATGTCATCCCAATTTTGATCTCCGCAGAAAGGATGGCAATCCCAGAGGTATAAATTTTACGAAATGTAGAGAGATTTAACGACAGATTTAATGTGCGCCAACCGAAATCAATGTACACGACCGACTCGAGATGGGACCTGTTATGTGTCTGGGGGGTTCCCATCATTCATTAAAAAAATTAATAAGCTCAAATTATATGTTAATCAAAATATCGCTTAAAATAACTTACAAATAGGCCCTCACTAATTCCTAGTAGTATGGCAGAAGATAATAATAATCTCCTGCATTCTTTGACAGAGCCATCCTCTCCGCGGAGGATAAAAAATGTGATGGCATGTCTTCGAATCAACCTTAAGAGTGGATCCCAGACCGTCGCCATTTGCCCACTGCATAGTTCTAGTCCAGCGTTAAACCTACTCATCTTTAGGGAGTGTTTTCGTAGGCGATTTATACAAACAAACAAACAAAAAAAAAATCAAATGACAAAATTGTTTTGACTTGTAGTGTTCAAAGAAAGCTTTTGAAAAGTTTCTAAGATATTTTGGGAGCCCCCTTTTGTCGGGGAAAGGCAGACACGTGCCCCGAATGCCTCGCACTCAATCAGTCCCTGGACTCAAGTATCGATTACGCAGTACTCCGTACTCCGATTAAGCTCAGTCGACTAAGCTACCAGCCGCAGTATAATTTGAAAGACATATTATTAGTATTGGGATAAATCTTTGAATTATCGTAAGATGTTTCTCGAACTTAGACCTTCATTCAATTTTAGATCTTTTGTTTCTTATGCCAAAGTTATAATTTCTACAAAAATCTATCTGTAGTCCTAAAAATATTTAAACCCTTTTAGAGCTTTGTTTCACATACTGACATTTTGTTGAAATTGGGTACACTGTGCGGAGACCTTAGGAAAAATCTTGAATGGGTCACTCTTTGCTTATGTAAAAAATTACTCGGTTCTCCCATCAATAAAGTATGTAATAATAAATACATTTGACATTATAATTTAGATAATCTGGCGTAACATTCACACTGATTCCTCTTACACTGCTTGTTTATTAAACTGTTTTATATACAGTCGGCTGCAAAATTATTCGAGCACTAGCCAATAATTCCTATATTTAAAAAGTACACTTAAGACTGTTTTGCTAAGTAAATCCTTGTCGAATCATGTTCTTAGACTGATTAAGAACATGACTCGACAAGGATTTATTTAACAAAGCTGTATTAAGTGTACTTTTTTTTGGCAAGGATTATTGCTAGTGCTCGAATAATTTTGCAGCCGATTGTACATTACATTTCTGTGTGAAGAGGGCTGCTGCTCACAAACTCCCCGTGAACATTGAATAACTGTATACGTGTACATGAATGTTGGGAAAATGCATATGTTTTACTATAGGTGGTTCCCAGTCAGCCATAGCTGAAAGTCGACGCATGTCAAATTTTGATCTTCCAAATTTGTAGAAAATTTTAAGTGAAAAAATATACTTGAAGTAGACTGAAGCGCTAAAGTAGTAGACCTGAACACTAAAATTACGAAACATATAGTTTGCATAAAAGTTTCACACACTGCTTATCTGTTTTCTTGACTATATTTAATATATCATGAGAATACAAACCCTGAATCTTTTCAGAGTTTTGTAACTTTATAAAAAAGAATACTGTTCTTTTATATAATGTTCTATTTTTCTTTTATCCCTTAAAAGGAGTATTTATGCATGAGTGCATTGGTAAGATGACAAGAAAAGGTGTAACGAACTTTGTATACGCAACTTTAGCGGATCTTTTCAGCGATGATACTGAAACAGTGATGCCAGATGGTCGAAAATTATTTCCCCCAAACAGGTCTTCAAATTTCCCCAAATCAGGGTTTTTTTTTTTTTCGAAAAAATCCCCAACTTGATTTCTACTAAAAACGGAAAATAAATTTTTTTCAAAAAAAAAAAAAAAAAAAAAAAAAATATCAAGCAGATTTTTCTATGACTTAAGCTCATATTTTTCCCGAAATAAAGGTAATTTTTGAAAAAAATCCCTAAATAACAATAAAACTATTGAAAGTCTCTAGTCGTAGGGATAAATCATTACGTTGCCAACATTGACAGAAAGTTGAAGAACTCCCCAGATTTGTCCCCAAAATTTTAGAATTCCCCAAAAAATTCCCCACAAACATTTGGTCCCCAAAACTGTCCCCAGAAGCCTCAAAAATCCCCAAAATGGGGACAAAATCCCCAATCTGGCATCACTGTACTGAAAAAAGAAAAATACATGCTTTCAGCAACGATATTGCATAAAGATTCTTTCACGTAGATATTGTTTTCCCTTTCGATTTTTAGGTTTATGTACTGATATTAACTCAACTGCTAAAACTTCTCATGATAAGATAAGATACTTCAAAGTTCATACAACTGAAAGGAAAAAAGTGGCATGTGTAAATAAGAATACAGGAATAAGCAGAGCCTATGGCTAATAACGGGACACACTGTCATAACTTTTTTTAACAATTATTTTCGACTTATCGTTGAAAGAATCTCTTTGCAGTATGCTTGCTGAAAGCATGTCTCTCATACTCAGTAGTTTTACACAATAATCGTTACACAGCCTTTTTTTTTTTTTTTTTCAGTATCATTGCCAAAAGATTCGCTGAAGTTGCTTATACAGAGCTCGAAAACATCTTTTCTTATCATCTTATCAATACACCCATGCATAATATAATCATTTTAAATAATAAAATGAAAATAGAACATTATATAAGAGACACTATTCCCTTTTATAAAGTTACAAACGGGACGAAACCTGAAGACATAAGTCATAACTACAATGAGCATGTGGTTATTATTATTTTTAAATAGTTGTAGTGTAATTCCGTTGCACATGTTAAGTGAGTCACATTCAGGGATGAAATGTAACCTTTTTTAGGAACTTTTCATATGAAATTTTATTCTGTCATCGCATTTTCGTGTCACGTTAATGAACAAGGCATCTCCATTTTAAAGTAAATATAATTTATTCCGTTTGTCACTCCTTGACTTACGGTTGTATTCACCAATAACTCTAACTCCCGGTTGAACACGAAATCTTGAAAAGCGTATAAAGTCAGGGCGGAACTTCTTAGAAAAGTTTGACGCATTGCATCTGCCATCTAGCGGCAATGATATTTTCAGATTTTTTAACTGAAAATGACCAATCATAAATTATATGAAAACATTGGCGCTAGATGGCAGAAGCAGATGGCAAATTTTCTTGGAAAGCTATACTCTGCCTTTACGCGCTTTTCAAGTTTTTACATTGAACCGGGAGTTGAAGTTAACGGTGAATAAGGCCATTAGTTGGTTAGATCGTGAAGTTGATAACGCGATGGTCGAGAGTTCGATCCCCGAAGGTCCGGCGTGTTAATTTTTATAGCTAATTAGTAGAGAAGGTGTCAATTGATAAAAGAAAATTTTTCGTTGACTACACAGTTTCCTAAAAATTTTTGAAAAAGCTTTTTTTTATTTTTAGATATCAAAAAACAAAATATATTTTAGATAACAGAAAAGCACAAAATAAAAAGTTTTAAGTAATAAATAAATAAATAAATATTTTTTTAGAAGCTTTTTACTGAAATTGAATTTTGTCATCGTGTCTTCATGTCACACTGAGAAATAGAACGCCCCCACTTTAGCGTAAATGTTATCACTTATTATTTCATTTGGATAGTGCGTCATCTTGATAACGCAATGGTTGTAAGTTCGATCTTCGAAGGCCGATGTGTTGCTGACTAGAAAAGCCCCGGTTCGTGAGCGAACCGAATTCCGAATGCGGGAAAAATTTCAAAATCAAACTCGAAATGTACATTCCGATTGCTCTTCTCACGAATTCGTATATTTGTGCAGTCGTGGCCTTTGTAAACATACTTGTAGAGGTAATTAACGCTGACAACGGGCGAACAGATCTCAACATTAATGTGACAGTTGTATTTGAGCGACAAATAAGGATTATAGGGAACCACCCAGCTGTTATCAATCCTCCGGTTACCCACAACAATGCTGTCCAAACGGCGTCGACGATAATTCGGGAATCCATTTACGTTCCCTAAGGTTTCTGATTGGAAATGTTTTGGGAACTGTTTTGAGCAGTGTCCGTCTTTCATGCACAGATCGGAAGGATTTTATGTTCACACGGACCATGAAAACATGGCTCAGTGTGAAAACGTTTCATTAAACGAACTGCTTGTTCTTCAGCAGTTTCCATTTGTCGCTTTAAACGTCTACGCTCATGGTTTCTGCACACTGGAAATAAAGGCGTTTTAAAATGAGACATAAAAACAACTGAAAAGACATTTGAGATATGTAAATGTCTTAATGAAGAGCTTTGAAACCTAATAGATATCTTAATTTAAGACACTTGTGTGTCTTAATGGATACACTGTAAATAGAATCGATTTAAATTCAGATAGAAATGTGTCTGAAATACCAATTCAGATACAAAAATGTCTGAAGCACGGAAATATTGCTGCAAATTGCATCTGAATTTTCAGACACTTGTATTACTTACTCTCTAAAATATGAAGAGTGAGATCTGACTCTAAAAGAGTGGCATATCATTCTTTGAACATGCCAAAATGGAACCAACCTCTAAAGAGTGAAAAGTCTTTTTTCGAAAGAGTGAGATTTCTCACTCTTTATTAAGAAGTGAGATTATTCTGAGTGATTGAATGAATATGACTGTTTATTTTTCCTAAAAAAAATTCGGATACGCTACACGATATCTTTTTTTATTATCCTTTTTTTTTTTTTTTTTCGCATTGGCTCTAGTTCAACGACGGAAAGGATGCAGACTGGATCTGAGGGGAATCGAGCCGAAGCCGTCTCCGTGACAGACGAGCGTCTTACCACTGAACCACTGGGGACACACAGAACTTGCTTAATTTACAGTGGTAAATCATTCACATAAGAGAATTATCGCATTTATAAACTTAACTTCATTTATCAAAAGAATAATTAAAAATATATTAATATAATATTATATAAATATAAAATTAAAATTAGAATTCTTTTAAATTACTAAAATTAGAATTTTTTTTAAAAATTAAAATGTATACTTGAAAAGAAATTCCCTAAGTCAAATATTTATTTTTAAAGTAGGTTCGGGGAAAAGAAAAATTCTTGATCGTGCATGTTTAAAAAAAACAGTTAAATATTTACGCACAAATCTATAGAGTTTCTTAAAAAACTCGTCTGTTCAGGAGTATAAATCTTGCTGATGTTTTTAATTTTTAGTAAAATATTATAGCCAGCTTTTTGAATATTTAACACGTGTTAAGTATTAATGAATATAATAAAAATATAAATTCCTATAGATTTTAAGACGTTATGTATTAAGTATTTGCATTGATATTTTCTTTTATACCTTATTTATTTCTGAATAAAACTACTTGCTTTTTGTTACGAATTTCCATAACTTTCTTGTAATTTTCGATTCTTAACTAATAATAACTGCGATTTTATCAATCGTATAAAAAATTTATATTTACCAAAATACCTTTTAACATAATTATTTTCCTCTTTTATACTCAAATATCTTCAATAAGTTCTGTTTAACAAATCACATGCATGAGATCACCCAGAAATTGTCTTTCATATTTCATTCGAAATATGGTAAATAGATGGCACCAGCATTTCCTCACTCTTCAGAAGGTTGATCTTGCAGTAGATGATGACTTCACTCTTTGTGACTACAAGTCTGAGTGACTACAAGTCTCTCTTTCGAGAAATGTGGGAAATGTCACATTTTCAAGAGCGACAATAGTATTTTCTCGTTTTAGTTGGTGTCAAAATAATGGTCATTTTTTTAAGGAGTGGTCATTTAATGGTCATTTTTTTAAGGATTCCCACTCCAGAAATTTTTTAAAGTAGCAAATTTTTCATATGGAATCTACTTTAAGCAACATGCATATGCTGTTAATTTTTTTTTTTTTACATTCAATAATTATAATATTATTCTATATAATAAATAAATAAGCTATGTAAACTGTATTAGATAAATAAAATTAAAATTTCAAGAAATAATACTCTAGAGATGTGTATTATATTTAAATGGAATTATGATCGATATTAAATAATAAAACAGCAGATTTAGACGCGAAACTTATTTGGTTAAAAAAAAAAAAAAAAAAAAAAAAAAAAAAAAAACAGTATTTAAAGCTCTCTTATGTTAAAAGAAAAAATATTAAGAAACAAGTAATTTATAGCGAAGAAAGCGAATTCGCAACTGAACAATCTTGAACAATTTGTGCATGGCATTTAACTGTTTTATTTTACATGTTTGTCTGAGCCTAAATGTAAAACAACTTTTATGGTATTCATATTCATAGCTTGTTTATTTATACACACACACACACACACACACACACACACACATATATATATGTATATATATATATATGTAAAATCAGTTTAAGGAAAGAAATCGTCATCCACAAACGTCATAGGCTGCAATTTTCCCTTATTTGTTATGCATTTCACAAAATTCTAAACCTGTGCATGTAAAATTTAAAATAATTATATATATTAACCTTTAGATATATGACAGGAAATTTTATGTCAAAAAATATCCAAACCTTTGATAGTCGGTTCGATTCCAAGGCTGGGAAATGGAATTTTTTCTTTTAAAATATACTGATATTTTATTTATGCTCTAGAAAATTCTAAAATTTAAAATAAATTTAAAATTTTTAAAATAAATTTTAAAGCAGAAAAACAGAATCTCATGCAGCCTTTATATGTATATATATATATATATATATATATATTAAAAAATCTTAAAATAGCTGTGTTTTAAGACAATTCTAATGTTTGAATTTCAGATGCAAAAAGATGTAAGACATTTTTTTCACTTAAATGTGACCATCCATTTAAGACACTTTTTAAATGAATTTAAGATGTTTTAGTTTACAGTGCAGTAGACCTGAAAACTGAAATTATAAGTTCGTATTATTCCTATATACCATATATTTCCCGAGGATATCCTCAAAATGCCCTGAGGAATTTTTTCTCAGGATATCTTGAAGATGTCCTAGCTAAAAGATGTGCTATCTGAGCCGTAGGTGGCCGCTGAAACCTTTTTATCTTATTTTCTAATGCTTTGAAATTTTCAGTTATCCCATTTGTGGCGTATTTTTTACTGGAGAATTTTTTCCTTCAGGACTACTAGGATGTCCTGGATAGAAATGCGTGATATGAGTCGCGAGTGGACGGTAAACCTCTCCATCTTATCCTCAAATTCTTTGAAATTTTAAATTACCCCACACATAGCGCATCTTATACCAATGACATCCTCCGAATATCAAGGTCATTTATTTTTTCCTCAGGACATCTTGAGGATGTCCTGTCTAGAAGATGTCCTATATAAGTCTCAGGTGGCCGGTAAATCTTTTTACCTTATTCTCTAATCCTTTGAAATTTTAAATCACCCCACATGTAGCATATCTTTTCCGAGAACAACTTCAGAATATCCTGGAGATTTTTTTTCTCAGGACATCTTAAAGATGTCCTGGTTAGAAGATGCGCTAAGTGAGTCGCAGGTGATCGATAAATCCTGTGAGGAATACGTGGTCTCCATTCCCCAATCTTAAATTAATCTAACTTAAGTAGTAAATGATAAATGCACAAGACTCAAAGTTGAATACAAATAAAGTTTATTAAAGATCAAGTTCAAGGCGGAGGTTGGGCTAACAGAAGTAACTCTTATCAAATAACTTGAGGGAAACTTCAATAAATCATTAAATAAACGTAACTTATTCTCACCAATACAGATACTGTCGACGATTGCTCTCTGCCGATCCACAATGCTCCGCCGGCGAAAGGATTTACTGAATTCGCCGAACTTTACACTATAGATTATCACCTTCCAAAAAAAACTATGACCTCCACCAAACTAAGAACTTATTACAAAAGATCACTTAAGAGAAAATTATCCTTCGTCGTGTCTACACCACTCTACTACTCTCCTCATTTCAACCAAACTTTCAAAATCGCTTCCAATTCATCTACATCTCGCAACTTATTGCCTTCGTTGCAACACCATGTCGACATAAAACTAACCCGACTTAAACTTTCGCCGAGTCACTGGTGTCGAAGCGATTTAACCGTCCCAACTGAATACTTTGCTGGATCCAGCTTAATTTTAAACAAACTGTGGTGACCTTCTACAGTCTCAACCTCACAACCCTTCTATCTTTTTCTCTAATCCTTTGAAATTTCAAATTACCCCACATGCAGCGTATCTTTTCCCGAGGGCTTCTTCAGAATGTCTGGAGATAACTTAAAAAATTAAGTTGTAAATAAGTAAATGATGATAAATTAGGCCTTTATCAAATTTTTATTTAATACTAAAGTCCGTAGCTTTTTACTGTACTAAACAACTTTTAAACAAAGAAACTCCAAGAATTCAATCGAAATGTTTAAACATATTTTATTTGCCAATTTCTTCTTGCCTGGCTAATAGCGATTTATCAGCAAAAAGTAATTTTCCCGTAGATGGGATGTTATCAGATTTATTTCAATCCTCTAAATTTTTTTAATTTGATTTACATTTAAATAAATAAATAAATAAATAAATAATAAAGGGTTATTTTTTGGAATGTTCTATTTCTTCCTATGAAAAGCACTATTAATGAAAATAAATTTCTCAGGCAATGCTAGATCCATTTGTATATATACAATATTCTAAATATTTTATGAATGCAGTTACAATATTCGAACGCGCAATATTCGTTACAGTCCAGGCAACAGTCACAATATTCGAAGTCGGCGGTAGCGATCGTCCCACAGGAATGTATATCAGATAAAAAAAATTTAAAACTATTTTCAGTTGTTTCTAATGTACTTTAGGATGTACTTCTCTTATTCAGCAACTCTTACCTTACATCTTGAACTAGCAATGCAAGATTAAAAAAATAAATAAAATAAATTCCTAAATTATCTATGCTCAGTTAGCAAATGTAACATTCAAATATACCATTTTGTACGAAAACGGCAGCAAAAGGGCGTGCAGTCTACAATTACGGAATTTTCTAAAATATAAAATCTATCCTTTGGAATCCTTCTCTCAATTTATTCCTCCAATCAAAATATTTGTCTTCTTCAATGCTTTGGAAAATATTGTGAACCACTATGCAACCCCTATAATAAAATAAATGTATCGGACAGGCAGCTGAAAACCGAAGCATTATCCTTCTTCCCTGCGACAATTCTTCCTGCTTCGTCGGGCGATCAGCGACCAATCGATAAAAGTTATTAGAAGTTGTTATTTTTGCTTCGATTCTTACTCAACAGAAATTGGTTAAATTCGATTTACTTACTCAGTCCAAAACTTCCAATTTCATTGGGATTTCTTGAAAGATTAAAGATTCCTAGAATATGAAAATTATTTTCATTGGCATAGTTAAAAAACATATTTTGTTAGATTTTTTTTTTTTTTTTTTTTTTTTTAATTTTATACGTGCGTTGAATTTGTTACATTTTGGGTTACTTTATATTTCTTAATCACATATTATTTATTTTACGCTATACGAGTGTATTTAATTATTCAGAGAATATATTGGATTATTTTATTTTTATGTATAAGAAATGTATTTTTTTGCGAGTATTATAATTCATAAAGTTTTTATTTACAGTATGTTGGAAAATAATCTATTTACTTTTAATAATTTATCGTGCTTCATACGCATCCTGTTAAAAGATATAATTAATTAATTATTTGTTTATTCTTTAAATTATTTACATTCATTTCTCCAAATAATGAGATTTTTCCAAATAATAAATATTTTAAGAAATTTGCATATGTATAAAGTAATCCATTAAGAATATAATGGATTGATAGAATATTTTAATTACTTTGATGAAAATCTAGAGTGACTACACTCGACTTTCCGAAAATTAAGTAATTCATGGTTGTATAAATAAAGTAAGAGATGCTATTAAATAAACAAAAGGGAAAATTATGATAAGGTATAGAAGTACTTTTCTCTCTGTAGTATATTCTTTAAATTAACGCTATTGCCCTTCAAATATTTTGAGCAGAGGTCACGATGAAAAAGAAATTTTCATTGTGTCTCCGTAAAAATCTATAAATGCTAGACTCACTAAAATCTATACATTTCGTGCGAGGGTCACCTATAACAATTATATAAATTTTCAGCTCAATCGGATGAGGCGTTTAAACGCTATCGCATTTTAAATAATTTGAGCCCGTAAGGCACAATGATAAAGAATTTTTCTTTGTGTTCTTCCAAAAAATTATAAGTGCTACATAGTCCCAAATAAATGTAGTTTGTGTGACGGGATCTATAACATGTATATAAATTTTCAGGGATTTAGACGTTATCGCACTTTAAAGAATTTGAGCCTATAGGGTAGAATTAAAAAGAATTTTTCGTGGTCTCTCTGTAAAAGAACTATACGTTCTAGATTCACCAAAATGTATTCACTTCGTGCAACAGTGACTCATAACATGGTGTATAAATTTTCAGCTCAGTCTAATAAGGTGTTTAGACGCTATCGCAATTAAAAAAATTTGTATCCAAAGAATGTAATGAGAAAGAAAATTTTTTTGTGCCCCTGTTAAAAAACTGTAAGCACTAGATTCAGCAAAATCAATAGGGTTCGTGCTATGGTGACCTATAACATATGTACCAACTTTCAGCTCATTTGGACAGAGCGTCTAGGCGCCATCGTGTTTTGTTTACTCACATATGCCATACGAGTGAGACACTTACACAAACACATACGCACATACATCATCGTAAAAATAGTAAATATGAATTCAGGTAATCTCAAAACGTGTAGAAACACCAAAATTTCAAATCTGGATTTTTGTCATGATTACAATACATTCCTCACTATAGTGTTCGGAAAGTAAAAAGGAAATACAGCGAAAATAAAAGCATTTTATTTCAGTTTATGTTAATTTTAGGTCGACGGGACTGTTGCTTTCAGACAAATACACCAACGGTTTTTATTACTTTTCCTTTCCTTTCCTTTCTTTTCTTTTCTTTCTTTTCTTTTACTTTATTTCTTTTTTCGGTCTTTAGCAATCAGTTAAAAAAATATTAAAGAGAAGTATAAAAATATATTTAAAGAAATCTGAAAGAAAACGTACGGAAAAAAAAAAAAAAAAAAGGAAATAATGTAGTAACCGTTGCTAAGGAAAGCAACCTAATTACCACATGTCATTACAAATAAGAATAGATTGAAAAAAAATTATGTCGTCCTAAATTAAATTCTCTTTTGTACAGAGTTTTATATTTGTTTCTTAGATAGCAAAAATAGGCCTCGATTTTTATATTTCACAGCCAACGATACGCCTTTTACTTTATTATTTTCATTTTCATGCATATAATGTAGAATTGAAAACAGAAAATCGAAATTACTTTTCTGAAATTTTATTACACGGATGAAAGATATCACATCAGTTTAAAATTGTAAAAGTGAAACAACAAATTGTACAGTCAGTATCTACTAGATTCTCTATCGTATAAAATCTGTCCTTTGAAATCCTACTCTAAATTTATTTCTCCAATCAAAATATTTCTCTTCTTGTATGCTTTGGAAAATCCTTTGAACCACTATGCAGCCAACACAATAAAATGAAAATTTATCGGATAGGCAGTTGAAAACCGAAGCAGTACCGCTTTCCTGTGTGATAAAAGTTATTAGAGGTTATTATTTTTGCTTTGATTCTTGCTCAAGAGAAATGATTTCAATATAAGTTAGTACATAAAACTTCCAATTTTGTTCGGTTACATGAAAGATTAGACTTTTAGAAAATAAAATGTTTTCATAGCTTATGAATACTTACAGATAATATTTTATGAGATTACAGTTTTTTTTTTTTTCTTTTTACTTCCATTACCCTACTACCGTAGGATAATGGAAGTACTGTATTCGGTTCAATAATTCGAAATCGAGGTTTTACCTGTTTTACAAGTTTTAACGTCCCCTGAGTCCAAAAAAGTGGTTTTTGGCAGTTGGTCAGTGTGTGTGTGTGTGTGTGGAATCTTCTGGCTATCCTATCTCCGAAACTAAAAAAGATAGAACTACAAAACTTCAGAATTGAGACAGGTCTGGTGTACAAATGAATTTTCAAAATTTTGGTGAAAATTGAAAAACCGAAAGTGGGACCGCAAGTCCGTATCGCAAAAACGGTTCTAACGATTTTCTTCAAATTTGCTATATAAACACTCTATTAGATTTACTTTTGAATGATACGGTTGGTTAGTTCAGGTAAATGTATAGGCTTCCTGTATAAATAGCTCAATTTCAGGTCTCACAAGGGTGTTCCTAACGGCTGTACGGATTTTTTTCAGACTCGCCCTATTAACTCACTTTTAAATATCCTTTTGTTTGTAACTATTGTTCTCCACTCAATAATTGAGTTTTGTTAAAAGTTGGTACCTCAAAATAGTTTTTGAAAAATCAAATGATAGCTAACACTGTCATTAAAAGGTTAAGATAGATTTAATATATATATAAGCAAAATAACCAAGGTTAAATGAAAATTAATCCCAAAACACATGAGGGCCTTCATCAGGGAAGTTCTACGTATAGGGAATGAAATATGAGAAGTTTTTGGCGAAACGTTGGCTATTTAGCCAAAGAAAATACGTCTCTAGCCCTCAACTTCTCACAGATAGAAGCAAGACCTTACAGCAAACGAATTTAATTAATACAAAGCATAAAAAGCAATTAAATTCATAAATAAAGTACCAAGGTAAATACATCAAAATAAAATACAAGAATATAAATAATACAAGAATATAAATAATACAAGAATATAAATAAATACATACTTGGACAAACTTGAATAGTCAGTAGAATAAATCAGTAGAATTTCAATTTTCCTCATTTTACTGTCTATTCAAGTTTGTCCAAGTATGTATTTATTGATATTCTTGTATTTTATTTTGATGTATTTACTTTTGTACTTTATTTATGAATTTAATTGCTTTTTATGCTTTGTATTAATTAAATTCGTTTGCTGTATGGTCTTGCTTCCATCTATGAGAAGTTTGGGGCTAGAAACGTGTTTTTTTTTGGCTAAATAGCCAACGTTTCGTCAAAAACTTCTCATATTCATTCCCTCCCCTGATGAAGACCCTCATGTGTTTTGGGATTAATTTTTATTTAACCTTGGTTATTTTGTTTATTTATAATTGTTTTATATTTCCTTTCGCAAATACTCTGTTCCAGTTCTATATTTAAAAATTCAAGTTTCATTCCATCTTATATTTATAATTTATCTTATATATTATATTTAAAAAAAAAAAAAAAAAAAAAAGGAAAGAAAAGAAACCTTGAATTTATTTAAATATTATTACCTTCTCCTATTCATATCACGATAGGTAAACTTTTGTTTTCGTGTCAAATTTTCGTAATTGAGTTTTTCTATAATTACACTTTTGAGCTGCCACAAATCCGAAAATCAGGTTTTTGACGTTTGATCTGTTTTTTTTTTTTTTTTTTTTTTTTTTTAGCTTTATTATATTAAAAAAAAAAAAAAGACGACATTGAATTTAATTAAATATTATTATTTTCTCTTACCCATATAATGGTAGAGGTCGTAACGTTTCCAAGTCAAATTTTCGAAATTGAATTTTTCTATAATTAGACGTTTTGAGGTGCCTTAAATCAGAGAATCTAGTTTTTAGTCACTGTGTGTCTGTCTATGCGTCTGTCTGTGTGTGTACCAGTGTCAGCGTAACTGAAAATCAAATAGTATCAGAAAGTCCAAACTCAACATTCTAAATTTGTATCCTATAGGGATGCTGCACTAAATTTTTCGTTGAGATCGAGCAAATGATTTATGCACAGTAACATTTAAAAGAATTCCAATACATTATGCCTAAGGACGAAATTTCTGGTATATAAAGTTTAACACCTCTAGACTGCGCTAAACAAAATGAAATGAACATATCATTTTTATATACATGAAAGCATAATTAGTATAGGATGTAATACGAAAGTCATTTACCATTCAATACAGGGCCACAGGAAAGAATTCGGATATATTAAGATTATACATCGAAACTGCTGGAAGTGCATTTTAATTATATTATCGGTTTTTCATGCTTTGCTTCTTTGCTAAATTTTAGTACACTGTGCGTGTGCATGGTGTATACAAAGTTTATAGACAATGTACAGGGCTACCTGAACTTTTGAGCTATTTAAGTGAATACATTATTCTTTATTGAAAGTAATTAATGGGAAGTGCTTTGCTAAATTTTACCAACTCCAGGAAAAGCTCCGAGGAAGGATAATTAGTTTTTCATACTTATGGTATATAAAAATACTAGTTTGGATTCTAAATTTCAATGTTTTTTTTTTCTCTAGTTTCGCGTTTTGGGGTCTCTTGAATACAAAAATCAAGATTTTAATGGTTGATCTATGTATGTTTCCGTATCAGCATAACTTAAAACCAAATAATTACACGAAATTCAAATTAAGTATTTTCAAGTTTGAATTAGGTTATCATATGAAATTTTTGAAAAGATTGGTAAGTTTCAAAGAGTGGTACGGGGTACATTTATTAAATATTAAAAGGAGACTTGGCACTGGATTATTAAAACAAATAACAATTACAGCGTTAGGAACGTCGAAGAGAAAAAATGAAACATAGAAATATAGGAAATTTCACATTCGGTCCACATTTTCTTAATTTTTCTACAGTTTACACAACTAGCGTTTCTAAAATTCCTATTGGCCACTCTCCCCACTTTTCTCGTAATCCTATTGGGTAATAGAATTCGGTCTCTTTTTCTATATATATGAGCACTTCTTCAGTGCCAGTTATCTTTATGCACTGACGACGGTACGCTAAAGGCTATCGAAACGGAGGAAATTTGCCTGAATTATAATTTGAAATAAACATTTAAATTTTATAGCCACATTAAATTTTTATTACTGTATGAAAATAATGTAAGTATGTATGTAATGTACTTTCAAGTTCTCAAATGCCTGGCGTTTGTAAATAAATTAATTGGGACTGGTGCTTTCAGAATCCACCGTTTATGCAATGTCCTCCATATTCTGTAAAAATTAACTCTGGGAGTTACCGAAGAAGGGAGACTCCGGCACCCTCTCCGCGTAGAATCAAAATTATGATGGCATGTCTCCGTATCCACTTTAGGGGTGAATCCGAGAGCATCGCTATTGCTCATTACGTAACTCTAGTGCGATGCTAAATAAAATGATACTTTTAAAAAATTAAAGAACACGCTTTGTAGAAATGTGAACTAAAAAACACAAAATATCTATCTTTATAGTATTAAAATGCAGGGTAAGGGAAAATTGTGTGAGTGACACACCATAATATTTACACACACTTAAATCTTTAATTAAATAATGTAGAATTAAACAAAAACCATTTTTAAAAAATTTCCCCTGACTGGACTTGAACGTTAGACTTTAAGGTTCGTAGCCCGGAGCTTTACCTCACAGCCTCAGCGTTCACGTAGGGAAAGTCTTTTTTTACAATATAGATTTTTTGTTTGCTCCCAGAGCGGTTACAAACATACAGACAAACATACATACAGGTGAAGCTAATAAAAGCGTGTTAATAAACTCAATTTGTATTTCTCTTTCCATATGATAATACACACTTCTTTTGTCTCTAATTGTCTAATCTAGTGTAGTCTGTCTAATCTAATTGCATTTTCTAGTTCTACAAAACATATCATCTAGTATGTTAGCAGAACATGAAAAAAATTCGCCAAGGAGACGTATGCTTTTCAATAACTTTCTGCATTAAAATTGCAAATTAAAAAAATATAAAATGTAAATAAATAAATGTTTTTCAATATTACAAAGACAATAATTTTTATAGGATTTTAAAAATAATGTTTAAGTTGTTACCAGGAATGTTTTATCTTTTTTTCTTTTTTCAGTACAATGTAATAACTCCTAAAAAAATATGTATGATTCCTCCGACCTTATTGAGTGGAGCTACTTCAGATGACTCATGTAGTATAAAAAACGATCAACTTGTTTCTAGAGTTTTTTCATGCAATAGAGGTGAATGCCCCCTTAAGACCACAATAGACTTAGCAGGAGTTACCATTCCTGTTGCCAGAACCCCTCGTTGCTTAATTTATTGAGTTTTATTCTATACATTTTTACCAATAATTTCTTTCTTTTCTTTTTATAAGGAATCTTTGCAAAAATTCTGGCGAAATTTTAGACATTCTTTTTTCCCCCCCATGTAGATGTTACTTCTGACTTCTGTCAGACCAATCAAACATTCATAAATTATTGTGTTATGCATGATAAATGTTAGTTAAGGACAGGATAAAAAAATAATTGTTTTTGTTTATATATAACAATTTTACAACGATTTCGGTATATACTAGTTTTTTAAACAAGGCACTGTGTTTAAATAAAAGCGATTTATGTTTCAATTTATCAAAATATTGATTAACACTTTCGGCGCCCAGCATGATTCGGCTGAGTTCTTCGCCGGGCCCAAATCCGACCGCAAGTTCTAGAAGAAAAATGATAAATAAAATTTCATTGAATGGTGTTTTTTTTTTTTTTTTTTTTTTTTTTTAAATTCTAAATATAAATTAATGAAAAGTATATCACAATGTGTATATTTTTACTACTGTTATATTATATATCTTATACATCTTAAATTCCTTCTGAAAATCCTATTAACTCGAACAAGAAGAGCGTCACCCCTATTTGGGTGGCGGGGCGCCCACGGAAACATAACCGTCACCCAGATATGGGTGACGCGGCGATGAACTTGTTAAATGGAAGACATATTAATTTATATCATTATTCATAATACTTATATCAAGTTGTATATTAAGGAATCTTCATCTTATTCATTCACAAATAATTATTACTATAAAATGACATGACGATTACGGATAATGCATAATAAACTTGGCATATTTTACCATGTTTTTATTAACTTCGATTCTTGTTTGTTTGTTTGTTTGTCAGGGACAAATCTTGCAATCGATTTTTAACTAACTTCCCGACTAGCTACATATTTGAAATTTTCAGAACAGCTCACAACACGGTGACAATACATTTTTCTAATAATTTTAGTCAACTATTTCAAGTCACACTGCCTTCGGCAGCACTTATATGATTCGACAGAAAATTTATTTAACTAACTTCTCGACTAGCTAGACATTTGAAACTTTCAGAATAGCTCAGAACACGGTAAAAATGCATTTTCTTAATACCTTTAGCCAACTGTTTCGGGTTCCTGCTGCCTTCGGCAGCGTTATCAGTACAAAGCTTGCAATCAATTTTTCACTAACTTTCTGACTAGCTAAACATTTGAAACTTTCAGAATAGTTCAGAACACGGTGAAAATGCATTCTTTAAATACCTTTAGCCAACTGTTTCGGGTTCCTGCTGCCTTCGGCAGCGTTACCAGTACAAAGCTTGCAATCGATTTTTTACTAACTTCCCGACTAGCTAGATATTTAAAACTTTCAAGATAGCTCAAAACACGGTGGCAATACATTTTTTTAATACTTTTAGTCAACTGTTTCAGGTCCCTACTGCTTTCGGCAGCGTTCATATGATTCAACAGAAAATTCATTTAACTAACTTCCCGAGTAGCTAGACATTTGAAACTTTCGGAATAGTTCAGAATACGGTGAAAATGCTTTTTAAAAAGATTTTTATCCAATTGCTTCGGGACCCTGCTGCCTTCGGAAGCGTTTCTAGTACAAAGCTTGCAATCAACTTTTAACTAACTTCCCGGCTAGATAGCCATTTGAAACTTTTATAATAGCTCAAAAGACGATAGCAAGGAAATTTTTTAATACTTTTATCCAATTGCTGGGGTTCCGGCTGCCTTCAGTAGCGTTTATATGAATCAACAGAAAATTTAAAAACATGGTTTATAAATTTTTTTTTAATCTTATAATTATTTGTATACAGTTACTACGTGTGCAATAGACACATATTGCACAATCACATTTATGTAGCATAACTTACATTTTAGTACAAATTGATCTCATTTTGTTATTATTCACAAATATTTCGTTATTATTTGTAAAAATAAATTGTCATCAGCGGTATTTAAGCTACCATATAATCATAAGTTCCAAACGACAAAATAAATAAACAATTAAATAATAATAATAAAATAAATAAATAAATAAAATAAATAAAAATGAAAACATCTAGGGTAGGTTGGCCTAAGAGTACGCACTTAAGGTTCAAATTGTTCTAAAATAAAAACATATAATTCTAGATAATCAGCTTAACTTTTATTTTGTTGTTAATTAACACATTTTTCATAAAATAACATTAAACGTAACAAAAATATACCACATCTTTGGAAAATTTAAAAAATAACAAAAGTAAGAATTGCGTACTCTTACAAATGCTGTTGGATAAGAGTACGCTGAAAAAATAATCTGAATATTCATGCCTACGTTACTTGCAGTGGTCACAAATAAAGTTTACTTCACCTTCATAGCTCGTATATAAGCTTAATGCCCCCCCCCCCCCCACTCTTCGCATTTGGAGCATCCTACCCAGTTTTCGTCTGGGGGGTCTAAGTATACTTCACCACATGGTGGACATTTCCAAATTTTCTTTTTGGGTGTTTTCTTTAGAACTTGAAACCATTTTGCGATCCCTTTAACAGTTAGTTGTGGAATTCTTTTTGGTTTTTTCTTTGGTACCTGTTTAGAGGACAAATCCTCTTCGGAAGCCAACTTGTATGGAGACTCACTCAAAATTTCTGAGTTTGTTTTTTTGTGGTTAGATCTTGAGAATACTTCAGCTTGTGGTAATGGGGCTACATCTGGGAGCGGTATGTGAGCGATTTAATTAATCTATTTTTAATGCAGGCAGGTGGTGTATGCGCTCTTTCTCTCAAAATATTTTGACTTCTTTAAATGATGTGTTCTCACCCTGGAATTTTCTCGATATTTCATTTGTTGTGCATGAGGACAGTGAGGAATTGCCCGGTACATTGCTGTTACTAGCTGGAACAGTAATTTCCTTTCATGTTTCATCATAGTTTTGCTTTGCTCCTGATTGGACTTCTGAATCTCCCCCCCCTCCCCCTAATTTGCCAGCCTGAAGTTGCTCTACCACCTCGTTAGTCCGATCCCCAATATTGTCGCCAACGACGTCAGTCACGGCAGATGTAGCGTTTTCCTCAGAATCAAAGTTTTGTACTGGATCATGAACTGGATGGAAATTTTGTTCATCTCGAGTTTCCGGCAAGCATGAATGTGGTTAGTCCGAAAGAAATTAACTGTCTCTAAGGTGCAGTATGACGTGTATTAATTTAATATCAATAGTACTTGAATTGTCTTTGTTAGGCCTTGCGTGATCTTTAAAACGAGATAACCAAAATCCACAAACAAAGCGCAGTTGATGTAGCTCGTGTCTCTGACACCATTCCTATAGAAGTAGGCAGAGCTCCGTGCGAAATTTCGGCTTTCATACGCTTTTGAGGAAATGTGAATGCCAAAATTTCCGGAAGCATTCACCGCATTTACGAGTGTTACGTTGATACCACGTTCAGCACCGGAAATCTTATTGTCGCAGCGCTTTCCCTTTGTTCAAATCACTTTTTGTGGTTTCTTTGGAATCGTGGAGAGCCCAGTCTCGCCCATATTGTAAATTGAGTGAGGAGGGAATTTGTAGGTATCGCCATGTTTTCAAAGTAGCGATCGCATTGAGGCTTGTTCGCTCGAACAACCCTTGTTGAGGTCTGCGTACGCAACGACAATTCTGGATGCCTTTTCATAAATAGACGAAGCCACTCCATACCAGCCGTTTTCGTTTCTTTATTAAAGCTAATGTTGTAATCCATTAATCTCTGCAAAACTAAAAACAACTTCTCGCATTTTTTTTTTGTGATTAGTCCGTACAACATGCTATCTACTTTTTTTTATGTATTCACACAGTTCTATGTCCAGTTCCGCAGAAAAAGTTTGAGAGTATCCGCCGAAACTTCTGACTGGAGATGATCTTCTTAATCTCTTTCGCAAAGTTGCTTCATGCATTCCTAATGATTTAGCTACCGTTCTCTTACTTTCGATGCATGTTTTTGCACCCAGCCATTGTTCTGGAGTACAAAAACTTCTTTGAGTACTTATTTGTCGCCTAGCCATCCTGTTAAAAGGAAAAAAAAAAAGATTATGATGCACGCAAAAACAATTGTAAAAATTGTGTGCAAGAGTACGCACGTGCTCTTGTAACATACACAAGTGCGTACTCTTGCACACATTGACGATTAACTAATAAAACGAAGTGCAACGCCATTTATTGGCATCGATCTGAATCGCTCTCGCTGTGAGGCTTAGGTTAGTTTCTTGCAGATCGAACAACACAAACATTTCTTTTTAAACATTTGCAGTTTTATCACAATAACACTTCCAAAATGCTATAAATATTTAAGAAAATAGGTAAAAATATTTAAACTTGCGTAATTTCTGTGTTTATGTAAGTTTTTATATATTTTTTTTCACACAGCACCTCTGACTAGTTTGCACTTCAAATTAACACTGAAGTTAGACGCATATCGCAAACAACATCATGACTATTGGAAATGCGTACTCTTAGACCAGCTTACCCTATCCAACAAGGTTTTTTAGTCAGGCTGCAATTGATTTTGCCCCCGATTTTCAAACAGCTTTGAAGAACGCACGGTACTTATCAACATAAATATAAACAAGGTTTCTATTCTGCCTGGCTATAAAAAATAGTTTCTTATTAATATATTATACAAATTTAATATGGTGACAAGACATAAAAACAAATATTGTCTGCTTTAGATAAACATTTTTTATTTTTATTTTTTAAACGAATAAGAAACAAAAGGGAGAAAAAGCATTTTATTTATAGAACAAGCATTTTACAAAGGATATGTTTGTTAAATAGAATTAACGGCTACTACTAAATAAAAAACATTTAATTTAGGATTTTATAGATATAAACAGAGATTTTTTTTCTTCTAGGTTACTTTAATCTGCCTTAAGCAAAACAGAAAAGTTTCTATTAAAAAAAATTCAAGCAGGAATATTTACTAAATAAAATTTATAACTTCCAATCCAATATTTAATGCAATTTAGCAGATTTTAATAACAGGGATTTAAAAAAAAAAATTCTTAGACACAGTTTTAACTATACATTGTAAAAATTTACTTCCAATCTTAATTGCCATAATGAAATTATTTACAAACAATATTTAATTCAGAGTTTTATTTTAAACGAACTTTTTTTTTAATTAATTAAGGAAAAAATAATTAATTTCTTATTTTACAAAGATAATTAAGAACTTTTGTAATGAATGTAATTAAAAAGGGACAAGTAAATTTAGTAATTAACCGCAAAACCTCCTTACATAATTAATAACTTTAAAACTTTAAACTGATATTACTGCTAGATTTATCTATTTTAAATATTGATTTAATCGCTCTTCAGAAATATTTGATGTGAAAGAGTATTTCACCCGTTATTTACTCGTAAAAGTATAACACCACATATTTTACATATCTTGCAATGTGGTCATAGAAATCTGTGATTATTTAAATTATTATTAATGTTAACAAAATAGTGGATATATATATGATCGTCATTTTATTTTGTCGTAACACTTTGAATACTGTTATATTATAGGAAAGGGATTCTTCTAATATTAACAATGAAAGAAAAAGTTTAAATTTTTGAAAATGGGATGCTTAATCCTTTCAGGGGCAAGGAATTGGATTTGAGTAAATTTAAATGTTCACCAAAATTTCAGAATACTTTTATAATTTAATAGCATAAAAATACGAATTTATTACATATGACGATAATTTTATTTAAAAAATTCTAGTGTGCTTTCAACAGGAGGGTATTATGGAATACCATTTACATTTCTTAAAATAACTTTACTTGTTTTTAATAAAAATCTCCAAAATCATGATGAGTACACAGTGTAATTATCTGTAATAAATTGTCACTGAAAAAAAAAAATTGTTGTTATAAAAAGTTTATTTTAAAAAAAGAAAAAAAAAAAAAAAAAATACAATTGCAGGTTGATATGAAATAGTCGGATAATATGGAATAGGTGGTTTAAACCATAGAGAAACTAATTAGACTTCATAAAATATAGTTATTTTTAACTATAAAAACCATATTTTTAAGATTATGTGAAAGCCATTCCTGCTTCGAGTGTATTTACAAAAGTCACAGATATAATCTTCGCTCTCTGCTCCGGTACAGTCAAGGTGAACCCACACAGAACAACTGAAACACTTGATCCAAAATTTTTCCTCTTTTATCTTCGGAGAATTTTCCGTCACACAAGATCCATTCAGCGTCTTTATTTTCTGTTTCTTTAGTTGAATACATGAAGTCAGTTTCAGATGATACTATGAAATACCGAGTATTCCATGATACCCGACACGTCATCTTTGAAAATGAACTTTTAAATGGATGGACAAAATATTTTCAGCTAAAAAACGACCAAAGTATAACAAAATATAATTCTTTGAGCATACATTATCCTAAACATCAATGCTGAAATCACATGTGTGCTAGTAAGTTTAAATGTTTCAAGACTTACTTGCAAAAACTCTTGAAAATCACAAAACATACTTTGTTCTATAGAGAATGCTACGACAACAACAAGCGGTCGCTTCTTGCTGTATTGCTTCATGGGAATCCTTCTTGAGTAATTCATGGCATTTTGAAGCGATAGCAATACTAATCAGAGCCAAAACCTCGGTATTCCATATTTCCCGACTATTCCATAATACCCTCCTCTCCTCTACATTTAGCAGGAGTCACAGTTTTGAGTATTATGTTTTGATTATCATTATTTTTTAATAATAAAATTTGCTTTAAATAATGGATAAGACTATATAAAGTAAAAATTACTTTAAGAAATAGTGGTATTCAAAAAATTCTGCAATCCCTGGTAAGCCAATTACTTATCCCTTACAAAGTTAAGCATCCTGTTTTCACCTGATGGTTTAATTTTAAACTTTTTCCTCCCATTGGAGAAATTTCTTTCCCTTAGTTTCTATAATACATGTATAGCGGATTTCAATACTATCCAATTAGCATCACAGTTTCCAAATAGAGTTTAGTTATAATCACCTATGCAAAAATTTAAATTTTGGAGATATGGCTTGATTGATTAAAGTGGATTACCTACACGAAGGACTCAGGCTTGGGAGTAACATTAATAAAACTGCTCAATATGATACCCTTCCTTTATGTTCAACAATGTGCTGACCATATTTTCAACAGCTGACCGGAGTAAGTCTGCCGGAATATCTAAAACATGGCGGCGAATGTTGTCCTCAATGCCAAGTGCATCATTTGAATTATCTGTAGTTAAAATTTTACCTCATTTGGAGCAATAGGATGGATTCTAGAGCCCTCTGAAGTGGGCAACTTATTTCTTGCTAACCCTGTATATATATATATATGATCACCATTTTGTTTTGTCGTAACACTTTTTGAATACTGTTATATTATAGAAAAGGGATTCTTCTAATATTAATAATGAAAAAGAATTTGAAATTTTTATCACCGTGTAAAAATAGAACGCTTAATCCTTAAAGGGACAAGGAATTGGATTTGTTCACCAAAATTTCGAAATACTTTTATAATTTAATAGCATAAAAACACAAATTTATTACATATGAAGATAATTTTATTTAAAAAATTCTAGTGTGTTTTCAATATTACGTGTAGCATGAGTCGCAGTTTTGAGTATTATTTTTTGATTATCACTGTTTTTTAATGATAAAATTTGCTTTAAATAATGGATGAATTTCTGAGACTATATAAAGTAAAAATTACTTTAACCCCTTTGAGTGCTGAATGCTCGCGGCCTATGCGGTCGATACGGACGGCTCGCGGTTGGCGCTGACGAGTTGTCTCATTCTTATCGCGGACGCGCTTTATGCGAGTGTTGCATAGTACACTGATCATTTTTGTCGGGCGCGTATTTGCGTCCATAGTCTATATTAATGACTTTCGCTGGACGCATATGTGCGTCCATAGCACTCAAAGGGTTAAGAAATAGTGGTATTCAAAATGTATAAGTCTGCGATCCCTGAGAAGCCAATTACGTATCCCTTACAAAGTTAATGTCCTATTTTCACCTGATGGTTTAATTTAAATTTTTTTCCTCCCATTGGAGAAATTTCTTTCCCATAGTCTCTATAATACATGTAAAGCTGATTTCAATACTATCCAATTAGCATCACAGTTTCCAAACGGAGTGTAGTTATAATCACTCTGCAATTATAATCACCTATGCAAAAATTTAAATTTTGGACATATAGTTTGATTGATTAAGTTTGATTACTTACGCGAAGGATTTCCCAGGTAGCACATACCGTTGTTACAACTGTTTATAACTAATTTTTCACTGTTCAGACTTATTTTCAACGCTATAACAACATTATGTGCTACCTGGTAGGCTTGGGGTGGGGGTGGGGGAGGGGAAGATTTTCTCTGTTGAAGTCTTTTTCATGCATCCTAGCCCTCATTTATGTTTCGAAGAAAAACACGAAAACGTCCAAAATATTTTACCGATAAGTGCGACATTTGAGAGCAACTACAGATTGTTCAAAACAAAAGGTTAAAAATAAGATCCTAAATTTTGAAAAAAAAACATAAATAGTTAATTTAATTGTAATATAATTTATGTGTTTTTATATGTGGCACCTTATATTTCCTTTTCTCTTTTCAGGTAAGCAATTGTTTCTCTATGTATCATCGGAAAAGTAAGATTATTATTTTTTAAATATTTTAGGTATTTTGTGAAACATTTTTTAGCTTAATTTAAACAATGTAAGGAAATTTGCCAAGTATTCTAGGATTCAGTAGTTTAGAAATCTATTTAAATGATGACAAATACACTTTTTGTACTTTCAATATTTCAGTTTGTCGACCTATTTTGCTAAAAAATATTTTCTTTTTCAATTTAGCCATTTCTTATATTTTAAAATTTAAATAACTTGGTGATGTACTACTTTGATTTAAAATAACAACAACAACAATAAAAATAAGGTTAAAAATTTTTTAACATAAAAAGAATAATATATATTATGTTATACTTTACTCATTCATGATCATTATATGAAATGCCGTGCAATTCAAAAAATGATCATGATTCAAACTGGGTCATTCAAATAATGAATCACGATGACAAGAATAATTCAAATAATGATTGTAGTTCTTTTTCAGAAAAGTATGAAATTTTACAGCTATATGTCTTTGCTATAGGGGCAAATCATAGGACTTTTATTAAACTATTTAAATGAGACTAAAACTGGTATATGTCATAGAATTTTGATACAGAATGGCCGTTACTGAAAATTTCTAGTTTAAAATATATTTTCTTTAACAGGATGCACAAAAATGCTAGAGCACACTACCGTCTGTTGTACAAGTATTTGAATTTGTTTATTACGGTTGTTTCGCCATTTGTATACGTTTAGATTGAAATCTTATTAAATATTAACGTCATTTTAAAAGTTTGCCAATGGCTCATTTAACTAAGAAGTCCGATGTTCTTGTATAAGAAAAATATCCGATAAAAATCGTGAAAAATACATGAGAGCAATCTTTCCTATTGACTTCACTGTAAGAAAATAAAACTGAAAAAAAATTTAAGTACTTCAAATAACTGAAAAAATACAGAACTTAAAACAAAATATCGAAATATAACATAAAAATGAAAAAAGAAAAAGACATGACGGATATAGACTTTAAAAAAGCATGGATTTGATTTTAGAAAACCTTTTAAAAAATGTTTCGGAAATTTTAAAGATTTCTTTTTTCTTTGAAAGGTGGTATTTGTTTTTGAACTGTTTAAAGAAGATTTTAGATGAAAATTTTCCAAGATCAAAGAATGGAAAAAGTATACACATTTTATCTATTGAAATCTGATCAAAAGAAGCATTTGATACTAAGTTTCATTAAAAGATAAAAGTATTTATACACCAACAGTTTTTTTTTTTTTTTTCTTTTCAAAAATCTAGTCTTGTCAAAAATATTTGAAAAATTGTAATTACTTAATTTTAATATTACTTTATTTTCATTGGTTTTTGTTTATTATTGTAATCTTACTAAATCTTCATTTAACTTAAAAAGACTTTTTCTTTATCACTTAATTTGTTTATTTTCTCATAGGGAAAACATCGTATTTTTCAAAATTAAGGAGGTCCGGGACACCAAATTTTTGTTTATATTATTTATTGATGCATTGCTGTAATTATTTTTTCTGAAATTGGAGCTTTTTTGACAATGAAGTTGAGTAAGGAAGAAGCTTTATAAAATTTGAATAAAATTTTAAAAATTAAGAATTAAAAAAATTTGATAAATTAAAAATTTGTTATATCCCATGAACTAATGATCCAATTTACAAACTTTTTTCACTCTTACACACAGAAAAGATTTATCTTCAATTTGTCTTTGGGATTTTTAATTAGGAGCAAAACCTTTTTGGTAATCCAAAAGTTATGCATGAAACAAGTACCTTTTTCAAATTAAAATTAATATTTAAAAAAAATATATATTATTATAATCAGAAATCCTGAAGACAAACTTCATATAAATCCTTTCTGTGTATAAAGGTGAAAAATGTTTGTAAATTGAACCATTAGTTCATGAGATACAACAAATTTTAAATTTATCAAAAATTTTAATTTTTAAATTTTTTAAATTTTACTTTAATTTTTAAATTTCATTAAAAAAAAATTTAAGATTCTCTCTTGCTCAACTTCATCGTCCAAAAAAGCTTCAATTTCAGAAAAAATAATTACAGCAATTCAACAATAAATAATAAAAACAAAAATTTGGTGTTCCGGACCCCCTTAAGTGAAAACATGTAGTATTAGTATTCACTGTACATCATGCAGAAAATTAGATACAAAATACAATAAATACCAGTAATGAAATAAAATGAAGGTTAAAAATAGAATTAATAAAATATTAATAAGTTATTTATTATTATTATTATAAATTTTATTATTATCATTAGTTGATGTTGGTTCAACATTATTATTTTCTTTATTATCTGTATAAAAATTATTAGAAAACCTTAAAAAAGGAAAATGTGGAATGGTTCCAATCGACTTTCCGAACATTGACGGTTGTGTAAATAAAAAATTAAAGTAAGAGAGGTCGTTTAATCAACAAAAGAAAAAATTACAATAAGGAATATGGGTATTTTAGCTCAATCGGATGAAGCGTTTGTACTTGTTAACACAAACAATCACTGTAATGGTGGAGAGGTTAAAAAAAAAAAGTACAGTCTCTTTCAAATGTACCTAGAAGCCACTTTATTATTTCAATAAAAATAAATCTCACGAATGTTAAATTAATTTTAAAAAATGATTTCACCTTTTTAAGCGAGTTAAATTTATTTTCACAGTTAAATACAACGATTTAAATTTTTAAGGCATATATAATATTAACTAATGTACAAGTACGAATTAAAAATAATCTAAAATAACACAGCTCTGCATGAAAATTGTTCCCGACACCATTTTTGCAAATCCTTATGTAAAATGACCTCCTGAATCCGAATAGGACGCCCATTTTGCCTTATCACACCCCGTTTTTTAAGGACGGCCCCCTATTTTTTTTATCACTTTTCGGTCATTTTATGGCTATAAATTTGATTTTTAGGGGGGGAGAGGAGGGGGGGAGAGAAGGATTATTTTAATCATTAAATATTTTCTGAGGGGCTACAGAGTTGGAAAATTCTAAAACATCAACATTTGCAGCAAGCGAAACATTTAGGGGGATTTGCCACTGAAATTATATATTACATTTATTATATTTTATTTGTCAATTATTTTTATTACTTATTGTACATTATATATTTTTTGTTTTTAAGTGTCAAAACAATTATTTTCCATTCTCCAAATCAAATTCATGATCATAAAAGGACCGAAAAGTGATAAAAATTGGGGGAGGGGGTGGCGTCCCTAGAAAGCGGTGGGTGATTGGGCAAAATGGGTGTTCTATTAGGATTCAGGAGGTCATTTTACATAAAAATCAGTAAGAATGGTATCAGGGCGCGATTTTTTCTTTTTCTTTTTCTTTTTTTCTTTTCTTTCTTTTTTTTTTTTTTTTCTTTCAGCGCAGTGTAAATTGAGCCGGTAAGCCAAACTGATGAAGAATTTTTCTTTGTGTCCCTGTAAAAAAAACTGTAAGAGCTAGATTTTCCAAAATTCATACATATCGTGGGAGGGTGATTTATATAAATTTTCCGCTCAATCGGTTATAGCATTTAGACGCTATCGCACTTTAACGAATTTGAGCCCATAGATGAGTGAAAACGATAGAGAATAATGAACGCGATAGAGAATAATGAACGACATAATGATAAAGGATTTTTCTGTGTGTCCCTGTAAAAAAACAATTAAGTGCTAGATTCACCAAAACCAATAGGGTTCGTGCTACGGTGATACACGTACCAACTTTCAGCTCATTCAACAAAGCATTTATTCGCTATCGTTTCCACTCACACGCATACATACTCTCGCACACGCGCAAACTTGCATACATCATCGTAAAAATAGTCAAAATGAGCTCAGGTTTATCCCAAAACGTATAGAAACACCAAAATCTCAAGGTCGTATTTTTGACGTGATTAGAATATTTTCCTTACATATGTACGTTCGGGGAAAAAAAAAAAAAAAAAAAAAAAAAAAGGAAAAATATTTAATTTCATTTTCTTGCTTAATTTTCTATATGTTAACATAAAAAAAAAAATTAAAAAAAAAAAAAAAAAAAACCTGTCAGCTTAAAATTATTATTATTATCGTTACAAACATACAATATATGTCAGTAATTAAAGGTAACGAAGTTTAAATGCACTTTAATTAAGCAGTTAATGTTATTTAATTTTCCTCGAATTAAAATTAAAGCCAATGTTACAATATTTTTCATGAAACTTTTAATTATCCATGAGGGGAGAAAAAAAAAACAAACAGATTTTCTTAAAAATATTTAATCGGTTATTTTTTCTGTCCTTTTTGCTTGTTTTAATTTAAAAAATATAATTTATTTAAAATTGCATATTTTTTACAGAACGAACATTATTATTTTTCAATCTAAGTGATAATAGACTTTATTGAGAATTATTTCATATTATGTAACAAATTCGATACATATAACTTATACATTAATCATTAAAGAAAATGACTTTTAAGCTCATGTTAATGAACGAATTAATATTTTTAAGTTACTTTTCTGTCAATTGACACTGGCGTAACGTTGTTAGGAAATGGGATTTAATATCTTCATTAAAAAAAAAAAAAAAAAAAAAAAAAAGAATGAAAATCTGGTCATTTAAAAAATATTTCATTTCCTTGTCTATTTTTGAATATAGTAACTTTTCCAACAACAATAATAATAATAATTACTACTATTGTTGTTACACAACGTATACTTGTTTTTTAATATTAAATAATAATATTCATTATACTGGGTGATTATATAGCAAGTGGAACTCGTTCAAGTAGACATGCTAGATTGAAACGTGTTAAAAGGAAAAAAAAAAAAAAAAAAAATTAGGATTAAAATTCATTGTTGAAATTTTGTTCGAGGCTGATTGAGGGCGATTTAAATGCCATAAGGAAAAGACATTATGCAAGTTTGAGAAAGAAGAATATGAATTTTAAAGAGAGTAAAGAGTTAAGTATGCTGCGAAAACGATAACGGAAATGAATTTTTTTTTTCTTTAATGTGGAAATTATAAATGTTCTGGCGGTCTCTCAACGCAGTTGAAAAGTTACTGCCTTTCGTCTCAAAAATATTCACGAGTTCTTTTGAAAAATACTCATATTGAAAATTTACATCTTACGAAGGGTGAGGAACGAGCGATGCTCCTGCAAAAACAACAACAACAACAAAAAAAACTAGTTGGCATAGGTGGACTCTGCTCAGTTCCCCATCATATTTATGTTCTCAGAAATTTCTAGTGCGAGACATATTATAATCATCTTAAAAGAAATGAATTTGACCAAAGCTTGATATTATGACAGAATCAAATCCCTGCCTAATAGGCTATCCACCGTTCACTTGGATATAATTATCTTATTCTAATTTATTAATTTATTTTATCAGGGTCATTTCTGTTGTTTAGTTTTCATGCTACTATTTCCAATGCAATAAACCCCAAAATTCATATTTATATGAAAAGTTTACAATTTCGCTATGTTGATAAAATCGTAAATTACGAATAATTTACGAAAATTTCCTAGTAGAATATTTGTATTCAAACAAATATCATAAACTTAATTTTGAAGTTGTCTAATGTATTTAGGATCCTCAAAATGGAAGTTTATGCTCAATTTTGGCTTATTCTGACATGTTAAGGAAATCGTAAATTCCAAATAACTTACGAATTTTTTTAAATTGGAAAAATCATAGTCTATGATATCCATGCCAGTATCCTAAATAATATTTCGAAAGTGGTTTGACATCTTTACGATGAAAATATCCCTCAAGATTGACGCTTATGTGAAATTTTGCTCTATGCTGCCATGTTAAGAAATTCGTAAATTTCCAATAACTTACGAAATTTTTATATTGGAAAATTCATAGTCATTAATATTCATACCAGTGTCCTAAATAATATTTCAAAAGTAGTCTGACATCTTTACGATGAAAATATCTCTAAAAATTGGCGTTTATGTGAAATTTTGCCCTATATTGCCATGTTAAGAAATTCGTAAATTTCCAATAACTTGCGAAATTTTCAAAGTAGCATATTTATAGTTACTGATGTTCATTCCGGCATCAAAACTGATATCTTAAAACTGGTCTGACAGTTTTACAATAAAAAGTTTCCATTTAATGCACGTTTAAGTGAATTTTTGTCCTATTCTCCCATGTTAAGAAAATCGTAAATTTCTAATAACTTACGAAGTTTTTTAATTCGAATGTTGCAAATGAATAGGGTTCTTGCCAGTGTCGAAAGTAATATTTTAAAACTGATCTGACCTCTCTACGGCAATTTGTTCTTGAGATATCGTGTACACAGACTAACAAACTAACGGACTGACCCACTAACAGACTAACACACTAACAGACTAACAGACACCCTACAGACAGACACCATAGAAATTTTGTCATTTTCGGATTCCTCATACCTGAAAACGTGTAAAAAAGTGAAAAAACCGAGGTCGAAAATTTTCACGATTACCTAAGTTCCCCATACCTATAGTTTGATGGGGAACTAAAAAAAAAAAAAAAATCTGGAGTGACTCCACTCGACTTTCCGAACATTGAGTAACTAACAGTTTTGTAGATAAAATAAAGAAAGAGGAATTGCTAAACAAACAAAAGAGAGAAAACCAAAATAGAGTGTTTTTTTCTCCATATATCACACGAGGTTTTATTTAACGCTACTGAACTTTGAGCCCTTAGATCATAATGATAAAGAATTTTTCGTTTTGTCCCTGTAAAAATCTATAGATGCTAGATTCACCAAAATGCTTATAGTTAGTGCAACAGTGATTTATAATATTCATACAAATTTTCAGCTCAATTGAATAAGGCGTTTAGATGCTATCGCACTTTTAAAAATTTGGTCTCATAGGCCATAATTAAAAAGAATTTTTCTTTGTGTCCCTGTAAAAAAACTGTAGTGCTAGATTCACCAAAATCTATACAGTTGGTGCAAATGCGACCTATAACATGTGTACAATTTTTTTGCTCAGATTAATAAGGCGTTTAGACGCTATCACACTTTTAAAAATTTGGCCCCATTGGCCTTAATGATAAAGAATTTTTCTTTGTGTCCCTGTAAAAAAACTATAAGTGCTAGATTCTCCAAAATCTATACAGATTGAGTATCTGTGACCTATAATATGTGTATAAAATTTTTGCTCAATTGAATAAGGCGTTTAGATGCTATCGCACTTTTAAGATTTTGGTCCCATAGGCCATAATGATAAAGAATTTTTCTTTGTGTCCCTGTAAAAAAACTATAAGTGCTAGATTCACCAAAATCTATAGGGTTCGTACTAGGGTGACTTACAATATACGTACCAACTTTCAGGTTAATCGAACAAAGCCTTTAGACGCTAGCGTGTTCACAAACATACACACATACACACATACACACATACACACATACACACACACATACATACATCATCGTAAAAATAGTGAAAACAGACTCAGGGGACCTCAAAACGTATAGAAACATCAAAATCTCGAATTCGGATTTTTGACATGATTACAATACTTTCCTCACTATAGTGTTCGGAAAGTAAAAAAAAAAAAAAAAAGAGAGAGAGAGAGAGAGAGAGCGAAAGAAAGGTTGGTTGGTTGGGTTTAATGTCACACTAGTACTGCGCAATGGGCAACTGGCGATGGTCTGGGATGCACTCCTAAGAGGGATTCAGAGACATGCCTTCACAATTTTGATACAGAAGCATAATTTGGAGGGGAACATGGACTACATTGCGGCCACGACGGGTTTTAGTGTACCAGCCATCATAAGTGTACACGACGGTCTTGGCTGGCTTGAGTATCGAACATGCAATCTTCCAATTACCAGCTCGTCGCTGTGCCGACCGGGCCACCGCTCCCCCCTCCCCACCCCCCATGAAAAAAAGACTATAAATAATTCTTTGTAACTACACAATGACTTAATAAGAAAAGCACTGCAGTACTGGCGTTTTAAAGTAATAAGTACAAAACTTCGAATAAATAACACCATAAAATGCGCTAAATTGCAGCACGAGTTTGATTGCGCTTTGATTGTAGCACTTGTGCCTACTTTATTCGCCTGACGAAGGGTCGTGTTTTCATTTGACCCGAAACAATTGTTGCGCATTTATCGAATTTTATGGTGTTTATTCAAAGTTTTGTACTTGTTACACAATGATTTGTTAAAAATAATTCTCATTGCGCAAATCCATACGAAATTTGTCTCATACTTTAAAAATTGTGAAAGAGTAGACTGCAACGCCACCTTTTGGGTGATTTTCCCCAAAAGCTAATCAGCACCCACTTAAGTCAAGATACAACTAATTATAAACTGATATTGAATTCCATCTATTGGTTTGTGAGATACAGCACCCAGAAATTTTCGAAAACGACAGATATTTTCCAAAAACGTTCAGCTTGCGTTCAGGACATCTCAAAACGAGCAAATCCATCAAGAACGAGAGGTCGAATATTTTCACCAATCCATTACTTTCTTCTTATGTATGTAAGAGAAAGAAAAATTATTACCATGTTTCTCTTAACTTCGATTCTTGTTTGTTTATTTGCTTATTTGTCCAGTACAAATCTTGCACTGTTACAAATTTCTGTAAATTTAATGTAAATATTTATCCAGAGTCTCTGTAAATTTACAGTAATTCTTAGTTAAAAGTGAATAACCGAGATTCTCAATCTTTATTCTCTATTTTTACATGTTTATTATTTAAATTTTTAATTAAAATTAAAAATGACTGTTTCTACTTTAGATAAAGCATTCCAAGTTCGAAATGTAGTCTCAACAATAATTAATTAAATTAATATTAGTTATTAAAATGAATGTATAAAATAAGTTTTTTAACATCTCCGTTTATTTTTCTCTGTAATTTTACGTAAGACTTACGATAATAGATTACACAGACTTTTCTGTTGAAATTTTTAACAGAGTGCAATCGATTTTTAACTAACTTCCCGACTAGCTAGACATTTGATACTTTCAGGACAGTTCAGAACACGGCGACAATACATTTTTTTAATACTTTTAGTCAACGTTTTCAGGTCCCTACTGCCTTCGGCAGCGTTTATATGATTCGACAGAAAATTTATTTAACTAACTTCCCGACTAGCTAGACACTTGAAACTTTCAGAACAGTTCAGAACACGGTGAAAATGTATTTTTTAAATATTTTTAACCAACTGCTTCGGGACCCTGCTGCCTTCGGCAGAGTTACCAGTGCAAAGTTTGCAAGCGATTTTTAACTAACTTCCCGGCTAGCTAGGCATTAGGAACTTTTATAATAGCTCAAAACACGATAGCAATGAATTTTTTTAATACTTTTAGCCAATGGGCTCTTCCCAGCGTCGTCTGCTCAATCACGTGATAGAGGAAAACGAATAATCGGATTCTGAGAATCGAATTCAATTAAATATTGTTCTTAAGAACAAAAATGTTAATATTTAATATAAAATAAAATAAAAGTAATATTGTGCATTTGTAAACAGTAGAATAATTGTATTTGTAGATTTAATAATTTTTAAAAAACATTTTATGTGTTTATTTATTTTTACCTATAAGAATCGATTTTTGTATATTGTAGTGTAACTGTAACATTAACTGATCTAGCAATAAATAATAGCTTCTTGTGGAATGTTTATGGATTATAATTTGAAATTTTAAAATGTTTTCATTTAATTTAATTGCATAAATGTGTTACAACAAGTTAATTAACTTAGTTACTGGTCTGAATGGATTTACGCAGTACGATATTGCACTGTCACTGATTTAAGTACCAAAAATCAGAGTATTTAAACATGGTCTTCATGAACATCAATAACAGGTATAAACTAAATGATGATTGTAAATGTATACAGCAAACAAAAGGTGATGAATAATGATATAAAATGGATTAAAAATGATGATGTATAAGAAATAACCCAGATTAAATACGATTGATCAAAAATAAGAACAGAAAATATGTTATTTCAGCAATCGCTCTAGATAAACAAAACTTCGTCTGCTATTTGTTTTTCCTCTATCACGTGACCTCTGACGTCAGGTGGGAAGAGTCCATTGTTTCGTGTTCCCATTTCCTTCGGTAGCGTTTATATGATTCAACAGAAAAGTTAAAAACATGGTATATAAAAAGTTCTTTTTATCTTGTAATTCTTTTTATTTGATTTCCTTAATTTTGATGTTCACGTAACATTATTTTTTTACTTCCATTACCCTACTACCCTAGGTAATGCAAGTATTGTATTCGGTCCAAATATTCGATATGGAGTTTTCACCTGACTGACAGGTTTTAAGGCCTCTTGACTCAAAAAAGTTTTTTTTGGCAATTGTCAGTGTGTGTATATGTATGTATGTATGTGTGTATGTGGAATCTTCTGGCTATCATATCTCCCAAACTACTAAAGATAGAACTATGAAATATCAGAATTGATACAGGTCTGGTAAAGTGATGAATTTTCCAAATTTTGATGAAAATTGGAAAACAGGAAGTGGGTCCTCGGAAACTGGAAGTGAGATCGTAAGTCCGTATCTCAAAAACTGCTCTAACGATTTTCTTCAAAGTTGCTATTTAAACACTCTGTTAAATGCCCTTTCGAATGATATAGTTCGTTAGTTCAGGAAAATGGATAGGCGTCCTGTATAAATAGCTCAATTTCAGCGCAGGTGCTTTCCTTTAAAACGGCTGTACAGATTTTTTTTTCAAACTCACCCTATTAACTTCCTTTTAAATATCCTTTTGTATGTAATTATTGTTTTCCGGTCAATAATGGTCAACAGGTCAGTATCAGGGCCAGATTATGGCACGGGCACACGGGGCACTAGCCCAGGGCCTCCAAATTTAGAGGGCCTCATTTCTAAAAACCGAGAAGTAATAGTACAAGTTTTTTCATTATATGTCTATTAAAAACAAAAAATGATTACATTTTTATGTTTTATTAGAGAGCTTAAACAATTATTAAATTTTGTGACTAATTTCCTAAACATTGGCTGATCAATGTACTTCAGTTTTTTATTTGTCTTGAACATAAAACTGATGATTTTGTTATAGGTTGTTAAAAAAATGAGGCAATAGAAGGTATAATTGAAGGAAAAATTTTAAAAATGCACTATTTTTATTTATTTATTTTTGTTTTGGTCCTTTTGGTGAAAGCTTTAGAGTAGGGTAAGGGGTCTCCAAATAGCATCAGTGCCCCGGGTCTTCAAAAAGCATAGTTGGGCCCTGGTCAGTATGCCAAGTTTTGGTAAAAGTTTATATCTTGAAAACGGCTCTAACGATTGTCTTGAAATTTGTTACTTCATCCATTTTAGATACCTTTTCTTATGTATTACATGGTTCTTACAGAAAAATCAACAGTCATCCTGCTTAGGTAGGTCAGTTTTTGTACTCGGAAACTGGTGTTTCAAAAAATAACTCTACCAATTTTTTTTTTTAAAACTCGCTATGCAAATCGGTTTTACATGTTTTTACACGAGTATCAGCTTTCTCTTACCGAAAAATTTTTAGATGTCTACTTTTGTTAGGTAATTGTATCTCTTCTGATCACATTGTCCCCCTCAAAAATGCATAAAATATGTGTAATAGCGGGTAAGGAAAGTCGTGTGGTTATTTCACACCAGATTTTTGTTAACATATTATAAAATTATACTTTACTTTGTTAATGTATCTGATTATTCAAATTTTAAAATAAACAGACAATGTTAGTTAGTAAGGTGTACTTCCGTGTTTAATTAAATTTTTGAGAATTTTATTAAAATATATAAGTAGAACAAATCTAATTTAAATTTTAATATTGTTTGATATTAATTGTTAGTGCCAATAGAAGAAGGGAATTTTTCTTTCATTTGATTATCAGAAAACTACTCGATATTAAGTTATAACTTGAATGTACAAAACGACCTTAAAATATTCTCGAGGAGAAGAATTTTTATTCACAGAATATCTAGAAACGTAGAAAATTTTTATTCATTTTGATGCTTAAATATCATCAGGAGTTTCAACGTTATTTATTTATTTATTTATTTTTGTATTTCATTAGTTTAATAAATAAAAGCATAAATAAATAAATATTATATCACACTCTGTAGGTATTACTTAATTTATCTTTAATATCTTTAAATTAAAGTTCATTAGACGAAATTTAACGGTTTCTTAAGCATCCACAATTGATAATGTTTTTACAACTACTATAAATTTAAAATTTTCCAAATAGTGAAAATAATACGCTTTATAAAAATATCATGGATGACCACTAATATATGATTTTTTTTAAGGGTTAAATTAGCAATGTATAGTATTTTTCAAATGCTTATTAAAAAATCTGGAGTTATTCCACTCGACTATTCGAGCATTTACTAATATAAGATTGTTTAAATAAATTTAAATAAAAAACTTAGTCAAATAAATAAACAAGAAAAATCATGATAGCTTGTTTGGGTATTTCTGCCAAGGTCTTATGTTTAAACACTAGCACACATCCAATAACTCGAGCCTATAGTCCGTAATAATAAAACATTACTTTTTAAGTTCCTGTAAAAGAATTAAAAGGGCTAGATTCACCAAAATCCATACATTTCTTGCTACGGTGACCTATAATATGTATATAAATTTTCAGTTTATTCGAACAAAGCGTTTAGATGTTATCGTATTCACTCACATACATACACACGCATACAGGCATCGTCGTAAAAAACAACAAAAATGAACTCGGGAGCGTACCTCAAAACGCATAGGTACACCAAAATCTCAAAGTTGAATTTTTTTATGATTTTGAGGCTTTTCTTACATAATGCTTGTTCGGAAAGTAAAAAGTAAAAATAAAATGAAATAAAAAAAATATATATTTAAATAGGATAATCGTCTTATCTAATGGGTTCCTAAGCATTAAGTTAAAATGAATCGAGGATCTCGATTATTTTTGTGTAACTCATCGGTCAGTATAAAAGTTTCTTATTTTCATCAGAGTGTTTTTAAATCAAATGTCGCCACATTCTCAATGATTCGATTTGCATGTTCGTATATCTATGGTAAAATGCTATTCGCATACAAAAACAAGAAGAAGAAAAATAAGAATTGGAAAAGTGAATATAGAAGGAAAAAAGAAATCTAGATTTAATTTAACATTTGGAAATATGTGTATCTTCTATTATCTGAAATTAATCTTTAGTACCATTTTTTTTCTTTTTTTTCTAAAATTTTTTATTTATTTATTTATTTTTTCATTACTTCCAAAATGTACAGTTGAGAAAAATTGAATTAATGCCAGCTTAATAACCAGAACTTCTATTAAAGTTACATAAAATTCGTTTTAAGATATGATAAGGAACATACCCTCCAAATTTTATATTCCTTTTGTTTAAAAGTTATGTAAAAAAAAAAAAAAAAAAAAAAAAAAAAAAGAAAACGAGAAATGCATTGAAAAATGAAATATGTAATAAAATGAATGGTTATGTGCATATGGAATAATTATCTGATTGATTAATTGACGGAATGATTGATGAATGAAGTAATTGATCGATTAGGGAATTAATTGTAATAGATTGGTTGCATCACTCGAAAATGCAACCAATGTCTTCCCGTAAAAGCTTTTAGAATTTAAAATTTTTGGACTTCATTTGACTGTTGACTAAGTGCCAAGTAATTTGATTCTAAACTAATACTATCTATATTTTTTATAAAGAAATGCGAGAACAAGTTTACTCTATTTTAACAAGGCAACATTTTTTTTATCGTTGTTCATTAGTTTAACAATGCGTACTCCTTAATGAAAGAAGTCTGTCCAACTTTTCTTGATTAAAGGGACCACCTGCGGTTTTATTTCCAAACTATTGACAGAGTTAATGAGAATCTTAATAAGTTCTCGGAAGAAAATGAACCCCAAAAATGTGTAGTAACAAGTTAGAAAATGAGAATTAACGATGCTTGAAAAAAACCCTCTTAATTGGATCCTCTTTGTACAGAAACAGTCAAAGAATACATGTCTTTTACAGCCGTAAAAGTTTTACACCTATGCAATTCAAATTAATAAACATTCAGGATTAATAAATTAAGTATTTATAAATAAATATCTTTATGGGATGTATGACAATTTCATTAATTTAATAAAATTAAACATAATTTATACGTCTCATATTAAAACCAATGTAACATTTACAATGGGATAAAAAATACAAAAATTTAAAACTTTAAAAATACATTTTAATTAAAAACATTAAAACACAAAACAGACGTTTCGGCTAGAACACTAGCCCTCCTCAGTGTCAAACATACAGCCTCGTAATCCCTTCTCTCAATAGTGATCCTATTCCGGATTTTGAAAACTTTAAAACTTTAGCTTCTAATGTAAATACCTATGAATCCCGTATTTTTCTAGAGGGCGCTTTTACTAAAATGCAACATTCTGCCTTGAATGAGGCTAAAGCTATTCCTCCTGAATATATAATCTTGCTATGATGTAATATGAATTTTTGGAAATGTTGTTTGTGCTTGTATGTTTGACACTAAGGAGGGCTAGTGTTCTAGCCGAAACGTCTGTCTTGTGTTTTAATGTTTTTAATTAAAATGTATTTTTAAAGTTTTAAATTTTTGTATTTTTTATCTCATTGTAAATGTTACATTGGTTTTAATTTCATTAATACTTTAAAATGAGAAAATTCTGTTGAAATTGTTTGTGTAAAAATGAAAAAAATATTTTTTAAAATTCAGTGAAAAATAGTAAGTTAAAATGACACTCAGTCAAACAACATACAGGGTTTTAAATAGAATAGTTAATGTGACACCTCTCGAGCCTGTTCTAGATGAATTTTGATACATATAATAGAAAGACCGAAGGAAAAACATATCGGCAATGCAAAATATTCCTTCAAATTTTCACCGCGAGATGATAATAGAGGAGCTCTTAGGTTTTTTTTATGGGAAAGAATATAAGTTTTTGTATTGTTAAATAGGAACGAGAGTCTAAGAAAATTTTCTTTAAAAATAAAAGATGCAATTTTAAACTTTATCTCTTTTTTTTTTTTTTTTTTTTTGGCAATCATCGTTATAAAGTTAAAAATTTCTGTATTCCAGAAGATTATTATAAAAGATTAAGAAGATTGTTCTAGAAAGGGATAATAATTTCTTTTCTCTTTTCTTTCATTCTTTTTTTTTTTTTTTTTTTTCTTTTTCGGTTATTTTCAACCGATATTTATTTATTTATTTTTTGTTTTATTTTCAGATTACATAATTTATTTTTGTACTGAAAACTAATCTCTATGTTATTGTGATTATAGAAAATCACTGTATTGAAATTAATTAATCCGATACATCCAGTAGCCATGTTTTTCATGTTTAAAATTAACATATCATTATTTTTAAATAACTGACTGCGAAAAACTTATTAAAATATAATTGTTTGTTTCTTTTGCTTCATTAATTTTGCAGCTTAAACCCATTAGAAATCGATGAGGGCCGACAAGTAAAATTTGATGTTGAATACTTGCTATTCATTAATATTTCCGTCGCTGTTATTATAAGTGCGTTTTCACAGTTTTTTCCGCGTCTTCTTGGCGTCCGATCGACCTTAAGACATTAAAGCTCGCAACTTGGCAGGTTGTCTTCCCCATTTCCCCATTAATAATCATAAATAACACCACGATTACTCATGTTGACTCGCTAGGGTGCCACATCGAAATCATAAAACTGGAAAAACGACTTCTAGTTTTCAAATTTCAAGGGATGCTTGTTTAAGGATAATTTAAAATTTGCATGGCTTTCATTTGATTTTTCGAAATTTCTAAACAATTTTCACCGAAACCTTTATTTAACCCTTTAACGTTCACTTTTTATGTAGCAATTTTTCTTTTTCTTTTTTTTCTTTCAAATTTTTTTAGTCGATTTTTAAACTTCTGTTCCTTCTCCGTTCTCCATAGCAGCACTACTCCGAAATTTAACAAATTGTATTACAGAGGAAGCCCTGTGCCTATTAGTAGGTGTGAGTGCACCTTGCTGCTTGGATCTTCTACCTAGTTATTTCATGCGATGGAGAGCCGTGATACTATTTTGACATGAAACAACTGTTGCGAGTTCTTTTCAATTTATGCTCTTCGCTTACAAAGTTATTTATTTATTTATTAAATGAATTATTATTTGATTTGAATCTTAGCTTATAGGTGTTTGAAACGATATGTCTCGAAAATATCTGATGAACGGTTGAAGGTTAACAGAGTGCAATTCATTTTCTGATAAAATAATATATAATATGTCATTGGTTATAAAAAAAAGTGATAAAGCATACTTTCAGCATATCACATAATTCAAAATATCTTTATTCCGACGTTTCGGTTAACATTCAATTTTAACCATCTTCAGGGAAAACAATGTTCATAAACCACAAACATCAATCAATTTAAGCCTTTCTTGGATACTACAAATACAATCCACAAAGAAATTAATACGTGACTACATAAATTATATAAAAAACACTCTATATACATTTTAAAATGAGTTAAAAACACCTAAATAAACCACAAACATTATAAGGAAAAATAAAACTCTTTAATAATATGGAGTCAAAGTATCACACTACAGGGTTGCCAGAACAAACAATAGCAGGGTTACCTTAAATTATTTTAAGTTTAAGAAATGAAGCCAAATTGAGGGGGGAGGGGGGTTAATGGATAATGTATCATTAAAAATTTCGGATTTCCTTTTTATAATTTCAAAAGGTTTATAAAGTAGAGGTTGGTTTCTATTGTTAGTACTATAAATTATTCGGGCATTTTCAAAATCATGTTCGATGGGATTAGTTTTATACGTACGTGAAAAAGCAATGCAGGATCTGTTGTATTTTAAATCTGCTATATGTTCCCTCACTAAAAGGTCTATTGGTCATTCCTATATAATAGTTAGTTTTAATATTAGTTTATTTTTTATATGGTTTTTTATATAATTTATGTAATCACGTATTAATTTCTTTGTGAATTGTATTTGTAGCATCCAATAATGGCTTAAATTGATTTATGTTTATGGTTTTTGAACATCGTTTTCCCTGAAGATGGTTAAAATTGAATGTTAACCCAAACGTCGGAATAAAGATATTTTAAATTATGTGATATGCTGAAAGTATGCTTTATTACTGTTTTTATAATTATTAACAGCCTATATAAGTGGACTATATTTCTTTATGTCATTGGTTTAAATAAATACTTGAGACTACTTATGTTACAAACTAATTATGAGCTCTGACGAATACAAATCTTGTATGCAAACATTAAAAATTAAAAAATATATACAATAATTGTTTCGGACCGAAATAACTGAGTGCTCTCTTTCATCAGGTGAAAAGAAGTAGATACGAATGTAGCATGAAAGCAGCAGCCCATTTACTTTTTACCTCGGCAAGTGTATCGCGCTTCATTATTTTACACGAAACAATTGCTTTGTAAAAATTTTCTGTTGAAGATTACTACTGCACAGTACGTTGATAAATGTACTGCCTATTACAGTTTGCTGTTTTATGTTTTCTATAATTAATAAACATGCGTGCAGTGTTGAATCCATAACGATACACATTTTTTCATTTTCTTTCTTTCTTTCTTTCTTTTTTCACATATGAGGAGAAACATTCATGCTATGTTCACGGGTTTGATCTCGCAATTTCATGTTCTATTGGTTTGCCAAGAATACATCTTCGGTTTACACAAATAAATAGCATTATGTTTATTTTTCAATGTTATAATTTTTTGTGCGAGCGATTGCAAAAGGGTTAAATATATTCCACACAAAAAAACTGCATAAGATGCACAAAATTGCCTAATGTGTCATGGATGCATTCAGAAACTCGATATTTGGCTTATGCATGATTTGATTTTAACGATTTCAAAAATTCGTTTAATGCAACGTATCAAAATTTATTATACGCAATTCAAGCGACTCTCTTTTCGAACGAATTATACCTAGTTATGAAAAATGTATCATCCTACAATAACAAAACATAAAAAAAAAAATCATGGTCCAAGCGGGATGAATCAACGCAAACCCTATTGAAAGCTGAATTTCCTCAGAAAATGTTCATGCTGTCAATTGGGTGAGATTACAAGCGCGTTTATTTCGAGCTGCTTCAAAGCAAGCAGACGATCCGCTCATAGGCTTTACTGGCAACAGCTTACAAAATTCGAGAAAGCAATGAAAGACAGGAAAGAAGGGCTAGAACTGGTATATCTCAAAGGTATCGTGTTAAGCACACGTTTTAAACACGACAACTTTACCAACACAAGAAATATTATTGGAGCTTAGTTCGGAAGTGATGTCACCTCCCCCCTATAGCTCCGACTTTGCACCATCGAATTATTATTCATTTCAAAGTTTACAAAACTTTTTTTTAAGCGGTAAAAAATTCGGTAATAAAGATATCCGCAAATTACACAGGACCAGAAGTTCTATCAGCGCGGTAATATCATGAAATTAGTACAAAGATGGCAAACGATCAACGAAAAGAATGGAAGATATTCGGCTGATTACAGTTCATTTTTCGTGTATAAAATAATTAAGTTTAATTTTACACGAAAATGCCAAAATTTATTTTTTGCCGACCCAATAGAAGTCAGCAACTTTCCAAATGGGCCAGTGGGTTCACAAGGTTTGCCCTTCTTCGCGTACAAAAACACATTAAGGTCAAGATCGATGCTGATTGATTAATAAATCACACGATATGCACGAAAAAGCTTCTTGGAAAATTTCCGTTAGCGGTTTGCAGCACTATATAAAGAAAAGAACTAGCTGTGAACATTTACAGTAACCTGTGCTGCATTTCTGTTAAAAATGCGCTCTATTTTTACGGAATTATTTTACAATGTGTTGCGTATTCGTAAAACTTATGATGTTTGCAAATAATGGATCATCATTCGGCACCAGTATTTCTATGCTTGACTCATTAATGAATTCACTCTATTATTCTGCAGTTTCCCAAGCATTGTACGGAAGCTTGTATTTTGTACGAATTACACACGTTTAAAAAAGTTAAGTGAGAAAACAAATGTTAATAAATATAACATTAATCTTAAGATAATTGCAAGGAGAATATTTAAATCACGTGTAATAAATAAAAACTAGTGTGTCGTGGCCATCCCAAACCTTTTCCTGTAGATCAGTGATGCCAAATGGTCGAAAATTATTTCCCCAAACAGATCTTCAAATTTCCCCAAATCAGGGTTTTTTTTTTTTTTTCGAAAAAATCCCCAACTTTATTTCTACTAAAAAGGGAAAATAAAATTAAAAAAAAAAAAAAAAAAAAAAAAAAAAAATATATATATATATCAATAAGATTTAAGCCATAGAAAGCTCAGATTTTTCCCCAAATGAATGCAATTTTTGAAAAAAATCTTCAAATAACAATAAAGCTATTGAAAGTCCCTAGTCGTATGGATAAATCATTACGTTGCCAACATTGATAGGAAGTTAAAGAACTCCCCAGATTTGTCTCCAAAAAAGTCCCCACAAACATTTGGTCCTCAAAATTGTCCCCAGAAGCCTCAAAAATCCCCAAAATGGGGACAAAATCCCCAACCTGGTATCACTGCTGTAGAGCAGATTAGTTATTAAAATTGTTATTTATCTGTATTATTTTCTATCACGAATTCAGACTATTTGCATCATGCATAGCATTCCATATTTAAAGAAAATCAATTTTGCCCTACAAATAAAAATTATGTGTGTTATTTAATCAAAAATGGAAAAATAAATAGGTAACACTGTTTCAAATTATTACAGACCTTTGGTTCAATCATTCAAGATACTGACGAGTTCTTTTGAAAAATACTCATATTGAAAATTTACCCACTCGGGATGGGGGGTACTTTCCCTGCAAGGAAAAGCGTTGTTTCTACATCTATAAAATTTTATTCTTGGTGAACTATTATTGTTATGAACTATTTTTTCATTTCACAGTAATTCGTTAAATGTAATTTCCATTTTATAATTATAGGAAAATTCCTCCTATAATGATACATTATAAGTTATACAAAGGAAAAAAAATGAATGACAACGCCTTCTATTTCACAGTACATCCCCAAATGTAATCAGCATTAATTTACGTCAAGTTTCAACTAAATATCGAGTTGGGTTCGATTTCGTTCATTTGTAGTTCATGAAATTTTGGCAGCATGCATAAGCCGACAGACACGCAGTAAGATCCTTTACAATGCTTTAAAGAACCCCACGGTGGGTACTTCTCATGCTATTTAACACAAGGGGAATTTTCGCTCTTTTTTTTTTCCTACCACTATTTTTACTTTTTTCTATATTCAATAGAAGAAAGTATTGGATTCGTAAAAATTTTCGACTTTTTTTGATGGATTTACACGTTTTGAGAGCTGTAGAACACGATTTAACCATTTTTAGAAAATGTCTGTCTGTCTGTGTGTGCGTGACAAAATTTTGTGGCAACTGTATCTCAGGAACTACTGCACAGAATTTCATACAAATTGGTATGTAGTTGCACCTTGACATAAATGAGTGCCTATCCACTTTTGATAAAAATTGTTTTACAGGTTGCGTTGCCATCCCGCTTTTTCTAAATTTTTAACAGGGTGATATAGGACAAAATTTTGTATAAATGGGCATAAAGAGAATTATTTTTTAGTAATCATTCTGAAATTTACAAGAATTATTTATAATAGAGATAGTCAACAGGGAAAAAAATTTTGTATCTGTAGGAGCCTCGCCACCCCCCCCCCCCCCTCTTGGGGGAAGGTACCCCCTCGAGGAGAGTAAATTTTCAAGATGGGTATCTTTCGAAAGGTCTCGTCAATACCTTGAAAACGAATGGTTGAACTATAAATCTGTGATAATTTGAAACAAAGTTATCGATTTTTTTTTACTTTTAACAAAAAAAAAAAAAAAAAAAAATTACGAAATTTAACCAAACTTGGTATTTAATTTGCCCCTGACATAAACTGGTGCTGATTAGATTTGAGGATCAATCGCTCAACAGGTGGCGCTGTGATCTTATTTTTTCTAAATTTTTAACATGGCAGTATAGGACAAAATTTCGTATAAATGTACATAATGAGAGTTATTCTTAACCTATGGTTGTAAAATTAATATGAATTATTGATAATAGTAGTAATTAATTAGGAAAAAAAAATTGTGCATGTGGGGGCATCGTCCCCCCATGGAGGGGGTACCTCCGGGGGGGGGGGGGGTAAATTTTCAAGATGTGTATCTTTGGAAAAGTTTCGTCAATACCTTTAAAACGAATGGTTGAACTATAAATATGTGATAATTTAAAACAAAGTTATCGATTTTTTTTTTTTACTTTTAACAAAAAAAAAAAAAAAAAAAAAAACTATTTTCTTTTTTTCTTTTTTTTCTTTCTTAATATTTTTACTCAGTGAATTTGTATAGGAAAATATAGAAGGAAGTCATGTGGTGGCCACAACATACTAGTTTAACAGAGAAATGTTTTTCTTATTTTTAAAGTAATTTTTTGTGATCCAACTGGCTTGAATAGTACTTGAATAGTAAGACTATTATTAGTAAATAGTGGCAGAAAACAGTAGCTAAAATCACATCTCTGATTTAAGTTTATTTTAGATGTTTATTTTGTATTATGTACTAGTAAATTTTTTTGATAGATATTTAGGAAAAATAGCTTTATCCTAGCAGTTCTGTTCTTATATATTCTAATTTTTCCCCTATTATTCTTTCAAGTATATTTTTCCATGTTAAACAATTTGTATTAAATTTATTTATTAAATAATAAACATTTTAATTTTTAAGCCAACGTAATGTTTTATAAAACTTTTGAAAGACGTGTATTTGTTAACTTAAATTTATTTTTAGCGAATTACATTTTTTATTTCCTTATCCCTCTATAAACCTGCAATTTTGCATACTTTTCTTTTGTTTGAAGTGAACACAGTATTTTTATAAGAAAGAACAGTACAAGGTTCGAATCTGAGATCTTCAGGTTACCATAACACTCTGGCAACTCAGTTATTCCGGTCGAACTAATAGTGCGGGACAGATATCGATCAGGATAGTAATGAGACGTTAGGCCGAAGATATCCAGGTTCGAATCCTGACCTGGGCACGTTTCGTTCTATTAAAAATAAAACCCACAATGTTAATCAAAGAAATTTTATATTATAAAGTATTTTTCGCCCTTAATAAGTAGAATTTTAATATTTAAAATCTTTCCCATTCTTACTTTGGTATATTGGCTACTAAAAAGCAATGACCTCTTATAAGCAGATATCGCAGAAAAGTATAAATAGACTCCGGAACATTATATTTTTCGTAGTCGCAAAAGAATTAGTGTGTTTAAAAATAGTTACTTAGAACTATTTTTGTTCTTATGGGATGTACTGTATGTATATATTACATTTTTCTTCAAATTTACATTCATCAGTTTTCAGAAATATTTTTTTAAATGGAATTAGACGTGTACATAGACTAATTAATCTGAAACTTCCGACAAAATTACTGATATTTTACGTGCTTACAAGCAAGCTATTGATCAAAGTTATCCTGTTAAGTTTATTAAATTTTTGCTCAAAGGTTTTATAAAAAATACCGAAGTGAAGTGATGCCAGTTATCGAGGTTGGTGAAGAGTTTCAGAATGGCAACTGGCGTTTAAGGTATAGTCTCACACAAGAAGGTAGAAAGAAATTGTACTACCATGGTTTCACAGTAGTTTGTTCTTTTTTCTGGTTTTGGCAGGCTGGGGGAGTGTTGCCGGCATAAAACTAGTTTAACCCCACTGGTAAACCCCACAAGTCTAGCCGCCCTCTTCCTTCCTTTCTTAAATTATTTTTTCATAAATTTTGTTTCAGTTTATTCTTTTCTGTTTAGACTTTTGTTGAGTTTGTTTATTGTTTCGTTTGTTTTGCAAGTTGCTAATTCATAAACTTTGGTTTCCTTAAATATGTGTATTTCAATATATATGTATACATATATATATATAGAGAGAGAAAAGGCTGCATAAAATTATTGTCTGGAAATTTTAGAAAGTGATTTAAAACAGATTCTTAGATTCCTATTTTTGGAATACCACTATTTTTGAATAATATAATAGTACACCCCGCAACAAAAAGATAGGTACAAGGGTTTTTTTCTTTGATTTTTCATAAAATAACATTATCCAAATTGTGCTTATCATTTATTATTATCACAAAATAACACTATTCCCGAACTCATTTTTGTTTTAAGACTCATTTAGAAAAATTTTAAGACTACACACCGCGACAAGAAGATAGGAACAAAAGGTTTTTTTTTTTTTTTTTTTTTAATATGATTATTTTGAATATGATTCAAATATTTAATATGTTTTTGATATGATAATATTTTATTATGATAATTAATGTTCAGCACAATTTAGATAATTTTATTTTATGAAAAAATTAAAAAAACCTTTTGTTCCTATCTTTTTGTCGCGGAGTGTAGTCTTAAATTAGAAAAATTTTAGTCTTAAAATTTTTCTAAATGAGTCTTAAAACAAAAATGAGTCCGGGAATAGTGTTATTTTATGATAAAAATAAATGATAAGCACAATTTGGATAATATTATTTTTTGCAAAATCAAAGAAAAAACCCTTTGTGTCGCGGGGTGTAACTTATAGTAAATTTCTAAAATAATAATGATGATGATGATGATGATAAAAACAGATAAAGAAATAAAAATAAAAGAATAGAAAAATAAATAAATAAATAAATGAGTTTTTGCAATATTCAATCCTGTGGATACTTTTAAAAGTAAAGAAATATATTTAAAATCTAGATAGAATATAAAATAGGAGGACTTTATAAAAAATATCTTAGAAAATCACTTCTTAAGTTTTTTTCTTTACTGTTTCTATTCTGTTTTACTCTCTCTTACCCATAAAATGGTATTGTTTTCGGAACAATTTTTCGATGTTAAAATTTTGATATCTTTACACGCTTTTAGGTTTCCTCAACCCGAAAAAAAGATTTTTTAACAGTTGCTCTGTGTGTCTGTGTACGAGTCAGTATATTTTTACTTTCCGAACACTATAGTGAGGAAAGTATTGTAATCATGTCAAAAATCCGAATTTGACATTTTGATGTTTCTATACGTTTCAAGGTCCAATGAGTCCGTTTTCACTATTTTTGCGATGATGTATGTATGTGTGTGTGTATGTGTGTATGTCTGTGAGTGAACACGCTAGCGTCTAAACGCTTTGCTCGAATGAGCTGAAAGTTAGTACGTATATTGTAAATCACCATAGTACGAACCCTATAGATTTTGGTGAATCTAGCACTTATAGTTTTTTTACAGGGACACAAAGAAAAATTCTTTATCATTACGGCCTATGGGACCAAAATCTTAAAAGTGCGATAGCATCTAAACGCCTTATTCAATTGAGCAAAAACTTTATACGCATATTATAGGTCACAGATACTCAACCTGTATAGATTTTGGAGAATCTAGGACTTATAGTTTTCTTACAGGGACATAAAGAAAAATTCTTTATCATTATGGCCAATGGGGCCAAATTTTTAAAAGTGTGATAGCGTCTAAACGCCTTATTAATATAAACAAAAAATTTGCACACATGTTGTAGGTCACAGTTGCACACACTGTATAGATTTTGGTGAATCTAGCACTTACAGTTTTTTTACACAAAGAAAAAATCTTTATCATTATGGCCTATGGGACCCAATTTTTAAAAGTGCGATAGCTTCTAAACGCCTTATTCAATTGAGCTGAAAATTCATATGAATATTATAAATCACTGTTGCACTCACTATAAGCATTTTGGTGAATCTAGCATTTATAGATTTTTACAGGGACACAACGAAAAATTCTTTATCATTATGATCTATGGGCTCAAAGATCAATAGCGTTCAATAAAACATCGTGTAATATATGGAGAAACATACTCAAACACTCTATTATGGTTTTATCCATTTTGTTTGTTTAACAACTCCTCTTTCTTTACTTTATCTACAAAACTGCTAATTACTCAATGTTCGGAAAGTCGAGTGGAGTCACTCCAGATTTTTTCAGTTAAGCTGATAACAATCAGAAAGTCCAAACTCGTTATTCTAAATCTGTATTATAATAAGGATCTTAATTATACTTGAAACTTTTTGTTGGAGATCAAACAAAGGTTTCGTGGACATCCAAGAGAAAATGCGTTACGTCTAAGGACTAAATTTCTGGTAAGCACAGCTTGACAACTTTAGACTGCACGAAACAAGATGACATGAATATTTCTATATTTACAACAGCATGTTTCGTATAGAATAGAGTATGAAAATCATTCACCATTCGTTTACAGGGCTACTAAAAAGAAATCAGACAAAGTACTGTTTGAAGTTCAAAATGGACGCTTTTAAAATTTGCTATAATGACGTGTTTTGAGGCTCCCTGAATAGTAAAGTCAAGTTTTTAGAGGTTGATGTGTGCTGTATCATAACCTATATAGATAAATCATCATAGGAAGTTGAAATTGAGTATTTTGAAGATCGTATGGGGTTGTGCCACTCGAAAAACTGGTAAGTTTCAAGGAGTGGTGCGTCTCAAAGTTGTCTGAACAATTTAAATAAACTTAAATTGAATAGCAGCTTTTTTTTTTTTTTTTTTTTTTTTTTTGAAGTGAAAACTTCTTTTGGTGCGTTGAACACTTTTGGGTGAGCAAAAATCATGAAACTCGCATCATCGTCAGCGAAGGCTTTCCATGAGAATCGAAAGTGGAATTCGAGATTTCAGCTGATTTACACGTTTTGAGGTGTCCTGAATGGGTTTTCTTTTGTATCTCAGTGACTAATTAAAATAATTTCATAAGTAATACATCATTTGAGAGCTTTGTTGAGTTGGAATCGAACAGTAACTTACAGAAATTTTTACCGCCAGATGGCACTATAATATTTTAAAATTTCAATATTTCAATTTCTAATTATGATTAAATTATTTTTAATACATCATTCGAAAGATATTTTAAAGTACTTTTATATTATCGAAAGTGGAATTCGAGATTTCACCTAATTTACACGTTTTGGGGTGTCCTGAATAGGTTTTCTTTTGTATTTCAGCTACTAATTAAAATAATTTCATATGTAATCAATATTTTTACCTAATATAAGGCTTAGTTCATTTAATTTGGGTAGCTACAAATAGTGTGCCGAATTCTATAATACAGATCATAAACACTTCTTTACAAACCAAAAATACAGGGTGTTTATAAAGTCCCGGACCCATTTTGATGTTTTATAACTCATAAAATAATGAAGATATAAACAAACTTATGGCATTTATTGATGGAATAACTCATTAATTTTCTTTTCAGGTTTGAATATCTTTACTTTTGTAAATATCGTCTGCACGTGTGGTTAATTTCAGATAATTTCATTTTCCAGTCTATATATCTGTACTTTTCTAAGTATCGTCTGCTTATTAATTGTATTTTTCTCTCTTTTGACTTTTTTTGACTCTTTTGAAAACCCCCATGAATACCGTGAGGCACAAAGGGATTCCCCAAAGGTTAATGTGTGGTGTGGACTAATGCACGACCGAGTCATTGGGCCTTTCTTTTTTACAGAAAAGACGGTCTCATCACTCGTATACTTAGACATGTTGGAAAACTTCGTAGAAGAGCTTCAGCCACATGTCTTTTTGCAACAAGATGATGCACCACCTCATTGGGGTACCATCGTTCGTAGTTCTTTGAATGACCATTTTCCAGGAAGATGGATTGGGCGAGGAGGTCCAATTCCTTGGCCACCCAGATCACCTGATATAACGCCGCTGGACTTTTTCCTTTCGGGATTTGTAAAGGACAATGTTTACAGGAGGAGAGTGTCGAACATTGATGACCTAAAAGTCAGAATTACAACCGTAATAGCCTATGTGGATGCCGACATGCTTGCCGCTACCTGGCGTGAAATTGACTATCGACTTGATATTCTCCGTGCGACGAAGGGGGCACACGTGGAAGTTCATTGAGAAGGGTCATGAAACTTTTTGAGTCTATCTAACCATTTATGTTATTAATTTTAATCTGTCTTTATTATTTTATGAGTTATTAAACATCAAAATGGGCCCGGGACTTTATAAACACCCTGTAATTCGAAAATAATAATCTAATAGCTCGACGATACAGTTCACAAGTTACTTATTTTTCACTTCTATCGGCAGTCCCCAAACACTGCTTTGATTTTTTTTTTAATTAAATGAACATAGGTACTACATTCAAACGGAGGGTTGAGGTCCGTAGCCTCCCCACATAGAAATATTAGTTTTAAAAAAAGTGTTTTTAAATCTTGTACTGTTTTTGAAGTAAGTTCATATACAGTACTTGTTATCTTATCCCTTCATATGTAACCAGTCTTCGCAGTATTCAAATGCAGGGTAAAAGAAAAGAGTACGTGTGTCGAACTAAATTACATTTTTCTTTTTTGCCATGATGTTCTAATATATTGTTTTTATAGATATTTAGAAGAAAAAAAATATTCTGATGTTTTTGTTCATCAATAAGTGAAGCTTTCATACAGATGAATCTTTATGAATATATTCACTGAAGATTCATTTTTACTCCCTTATACAAAGTATAAGGAAGTATTGTAATCCTGATTTGCGAAATGCATTTTGTTTTTCGCATTGCTTGAAAACGAATGATCGTGGAATGTTGCAAATTTACATGCGTGACTGCCATGGTGTCTGGTTGTACACCTGCAACTTTAGGTTTAACACGAGCTCCCGTTTCAGAGATATCGACGACTTTACAAGAATTTTCGTGACGTCTGTATGTAAGTATGTATGTGTGTGCGTGTATCTCGCATAACTCAAAAACAGTTGGACGTGGAACGTTGCAAATTGGTATATAGGTTTATTATGACATCTAGTTGTGCACCACCATTTTTGGTCTTTCTATGACTTTCCGTTTTGGAGATACAGTGAAGCATCCATAATCCGGAATTCTATAATGCGGTAGCACCCATAAACCGGCATTAAGGACTTTTCTGGATTTTTTTTTTTTTTTTTTTTTTCGTAAATAGTAGTAGTACTCAACTTGTTATTCACTGCATGCTTGCCAACTTTTATGGATCGTTAGTAAAGTTTACGGATTTTCATTTAATTTTATTGATTTAAGGACTAGCGTGAATTTTTTACAGATTAATCAGGATGATGGCAAAAATTCCGAAAATGAGCAATGAATCTTTTTTTTTTTTTTTTTTTTTTTTTTTTTTCGCAATGGTAAATATAAAAGTTATTAATAAAAGAGATCGTTTCTATTCCTGATAATTTTTCAAAAAAAAAAAAAAAAAAAAAAAATTCGTAATTCGGTAACGTTAATTTCCCGCCGACGCCGGATTATCGATACTTCACTATATTTAGGAAAATTCTATTCATAATGACCAAAAATACAAAGGTTTTGGCCATTATAGGTGACCTACCATCATAGAGATTTCAAAAGAAGCTGATGATAGAGCCAGTAATGATATAGTTAGGAAAGTTGAAGATATTTTTGCGTGTAGAAAGTTATGCTTAAAGACATAAGCAGATCCTAGTCGACGAATGCATTTTGTTTTATTTTTTAATTTTATGAAACGTGGGGGAAAAAAAAAAAGCATATTTTCTTGAAATCAGTTTCCTTTAATTAAATATTTTGTAGCTTATATAAACTTAAAAATGTGTTCACTTTTCTCTTAATGTCAGAGAAAAAATGAAAAAGTAACAATAATAAAATTAAATTAAAAGAATGCATCTTATGAAATAAGATTTATATGACAAATTATTTTATACTTTGTAATTAACAGGCTTCCTTGCTTAAAACTTTCCGCAGTTTACTTTTTGCTGTAAAGCAATGACCTCTTAAACATTCATTGCTGAAAAGAATAAATAGAGCCCGGAACCCTTTCATTTCCGTTGCTCACACAGAATTCGTTTGATCAGGAATAGAGACTAGAAATATTTTTTTCCCCGAGTCGCTGCAAGGCGCACAAGAAATAAGTTTAAAAAATTGTTTATGCACTTATTTTTGATAATAAGTATGTATTTTAAAAATAATCTTTGATTATGTTGTTTAAGATACTTTTAGAATACTATTTCGAACACAGTGAAAGAACGCAAAAAACTAAAATTTAATCTATATATATGTATGCGCTATTACGTCTTTACCGTGCTACATTAAAAATTTAATTATGTGTTTAACTTGGATATTTACATGCGTTAAAATCGACATTTAAAAAAGTAACTAAAGACAATCCATTGTTACCCAGTTTCGTAATTCACAGCTCTAATAACACTGCTCTGAAAAAAAAATAGAGTTCTGATACCATTTTTGCAGATTCTTATGTAAAATGACCTCCTGAATCCGAATACGACTCCCATTTTGTCCAGTCACCCACCGTTTTCTAGATACGCCACCCCCCTTCCTCAATTTCTTTCCCTGTTCGATAAATTTATTTGATTTGGAGAATGAAAAAGAATTAATTTAACACCTAAAAACTAAAAGTATATAGTTTAAAAAGAAAAAAAAATAATAAGATATGTAATACATAATTTCAGTGACACATTTTTCCCTTGTCGCAAATGTCCATGTTTTAGAATTTTCCAACTCTGTAGCCCTCTCAGAAGATATTTAACGGTTAAAATAATCCTCCTCCTACCTGAAAATCCAATTTATAGCCATAAAATCACCGAAATATGCAAAAATAGGGGGGGCCTTTCCTGAAAAACAGTGGGTCATTTTGCACAAGAATATTCTGAAATGGTGTCAGAAGCAATTTTCATGCCGAGCAGTGTGGTTCAGAGGAATTTTTATTACATAATTTATATAAATATTCACACGTGCAACATAAAGATAATAATCTATTTGTTTTTTCACAAGGGAAATTTCTGCTTTTAAATAATAAATAAATAAATATAAAAATACTTTCTAATGAATTGAGAAAATCCAATAATATATAATAATAATAAAAAGACTTACATTTATTTGATGCCGTTTCCGTACATCATTAAGCAGTGAACGTCGGAAATTTTTTATATCTTGAGTTCTGCATTTTAGATCGTCGTTTGGTCAGTTATTGTTTTCTTCTCAACGTTCTCATGGACACATAAGATCTTTGTGATTTGAGAGCCGGAAAAGAGGTGATTCTCGGGACCATCCCTGGAACATTAGCATTTTTTTTCCAGAATTTATAAGCATGTCGTGATTGGTTGGTAAAATGTCTTTTCCACAGAGAGAGAAATGAGCATAAGCAGTGATCAACAACATAGTAGGCGCGAAAACCCCGCCTACCAAGGCAAAGATGCGGGAATTTTCTTTTTCCTACTAACTCAATTCCTCTAGGGTTACTGAAGTAGGCAAGTACAATAAGGAAGTTAAAAAGTGATAATCGGGTTAAAAAAGGATTTTAAAAAGCGAGAAGGTTAACATAACCACATGCCCCTATGCTGGTACGTAAATCTATAAACATATAATCAATTAAATAAACAAATAAATTAACTTAACTTTTCAAAACAAGCACATTTGATTCAAGATGCAGGGAATAGCAGTAAAATGCAATTTGTGGTATTTGCTTATAAAGATCTTATTTATCGTCCCTGAAGAGTAATTTTTAGGTACATTTTATTGCAATTTGTTGAAATAACCCAAAGCAGCACGTCAGCTAGATTCACCCTTTGTTCCTTTTATGTAATCCTTTCGGATTTACGTTGCTTCAAATTATAAGATGTCCCATTCAAAAATGAAGTTCTGTTATTTGAACTTCATTAAAATACTCTTTCATGTAATACAATTCATATGAAATACTCTTTGAACAGGTCAGGTCGCCTTTCAGCTTAGTAAGTAAATAGAAAAATAAAATGAATTTAAATATTGTATTTTATTAAGTAAACTCAGAGCTCTAATTTTTCAATCTCAATAAGTAAGGATTAAAATGACTATTATTATTTTGATTACTGACAGAAATAGAAGGCGACTATTTTAAAGAGTGGGGAATAAAAAACAGAATTCGTAAAATCATTCTTATAATTACGAAGCAACAAAAATCCCATTGGATTGGATGTGGGAAGAAAGAATGTGTGAATGGGACTGATGGGCAGTCATAAAATAAAATGTACTCCCACGGAGAATTTAAAATGCATAAGCTTAAGTCTTATATGTAAAATAACGGGAAAAAAAAAAAAAAAAAAAAAAAAAAAAAAAACAGAGTTATTACGAATCGCAGTCACACACTTTACTTATTTATGCCTATAAACTCTACGAAATAATGCCGCAACGCTTTGTACAGACGTGACTCAATAAAGACTTCAAAATTTTCAATGACTTTCTCTCCGACAGAAAGTGTCCCGCATCACAAAGACCTCCCTTTTCTTTCCTCATTAAGATGTGAAGGCCTGGAGCATTTTATGTCCCGAGTTCTGCACTCGACATCATCATTTTGTCACTTATTGACTCTGTCTCGTGTTGCTGTTTTTGCCTCTCTGACGGACGCGGAAGATTTCTCTCGTTTGGCAGCAGATCGGTAAACAACTCAGCTCCACTAGGGTTATTTAAGTGACCACTCAATAATGATATTTAAGGAGTGATATCGAATGGCCTTGTGTAGTGAGGAGGCGTCTGACATTTTTAGAAGTGTGAAATTTCGCTCGAAATAAGAGTTAAGATTAGTTGAAACGAAGCTAAAAGCTAGTTCGTTAAACACAAAAGAGTTGTTTTGTAAATAGCATGCAAAATTATCTGACGAAAATTGTATGTAAAATATAAATATTTATTAAAGGCACAGGCTTATTTCTTTCTGTTTGCAATTTTACGTGGTTACCCATTTTGCAGACCCGATGTTTCTTTTTTCTTATTCAACAGATTTTAAGGACCCATTATTAATCAACTGTAGAGGAAAATACAATAGGTAGGCCTATCTGTCAACGCGTATATCTCTTTTGCTACTTGAAAATTTTCAATAGAAATTTTTAATAAAATTTTTTACCAGTTTAATTTCATTAAATGAGAGGAAATTTTTACACGGAAAAACTGGCGTTAAAAAGTCCTACAACTTAGCCTCTATGAATGTGTTTATTTTTCTCACGTTTTTACAATCTGGTGCGGCTCTACACGACTTCTCTCATCTCCGGACACTGTCTCTTAAAGATTGCAGCCGGAAAAGTTCCAGTTAGACCTCACAAAACCATGATAAAGGCCAAAGTTGCAATTTTTTTCACGTTTTTACGATCTGGTGTGGCTCTACACGACTTCTCTCATCTCCGGACACTGTCTCTATTACAGTTAGACCTCACAAAGAACGAAAATTATAAAATATCGAAACACATTTGATTTATAAACAAAAATTGAAAATACATTTAAATGATCACGTGGTAACCATCATGATCTAAACATTGTTTTGAAGATTTATCGTTCACATTCCGTCATTTTTGACGGGTTATATACTAATTTAATAATAATTAAATATAATAATTGAAGCAAGAGTTACCAATTGCATGAAATTAGTGAAAATAACTTCTTTTTGTGTCATTCATATGTTTGCAAATACCAATATTCGTCATATTTGTTATAAAATATAACGAGATAAAAATATGTTTAAAGGAATAGCACACATTTCAAACCCTGTCGTACCAAATCGAAGCCAGTCGACCGGCCCAGTCGGTAAGGTGCTGAATTCCGGAACAGCAGATCCTAGGTTCGAATCTCGAGGGTATAGATATTTTTTATTGTGTTCTTATATGTGTGTATAGAATAGACTCTTGTAATAAAACTTGTTAAACCATTGTAGTCTCGATTATGCGATAGAAAATCGATCTTCAGGTAAGCAAAAAGGCTTACACTCTAATAAGCACTAAGACTTTTACTTGTCAAACAAACAAACGAACTGAACAACTAAAAAAACTTTTGACATCCGATAAAAGTAAACAAATTTTAATCGATTTCAAAGAGAAAAACGTGTACAATTTAATATTTTTAGAATACTTTTTTCTTTCGATGTGAAATTTTGCATGGTTAACAATTTCATGGGGAAAAAAATTGTGTTTAAATGAAGAATTTTTAATCGATTTTCAAATAAAAATTAATGTAATAATACTTATTTTCCTCACGAAAGAAAAATGACACCAAATAAGTGAAAATGACTACATTTAGGCTCGACCCTAAAGAAACTTAACCATTTATGGTGAACGGAAAAATTATTTTTCTTTTAATACCTCAGGCCATTTTTTGCAATCTGCAATTTGGAAGACTACGTTTACTAAACGAAAAACATCATTCGTTTTAGTTTTTCCTGACTTTTCAAAAAATATTGAAGATTGTTTAGGAATGGCCTTCGACAATAACTTAAAACCTGTCAAGGACAGATGTTATTTTATTTTTTTAAATAAGTATGTATTATTATTGTTTACTGCATATTGAAATACTCATTTTTATCTAAACATACCCATTTGATAGTTTCTTTTCACGACTTTTCCTGTTTTATATGAAAATTATTTTTAATAATATCTCATAAACGAAAGTATTATAGAATTAAATGAAAAATATTTTTTTCTTTCAAATTCAAAATCATTTGTTTTGTACATATCAGCTATGTTCTTATTATTCGTTTCTGATATTTAATTTAGAATAAAAAGTGCAATACTAAGATTGAAAATTAAAATCACACCGAGAAATTTGTTTTCTCTGATTTCATTAAAGTTATCCTTTCCAAGTGAGACGAAGTTAAATATTTTTACGGCAATATTGACACTTTTTACTTCCTTCCATATACGAGAGAAATAATCTGGTGTGGCACTCACACGACTTACCCTTACCCTGAAATTTAATATTATAAACACAGACTGGAAATTAAGAGGGTAAAATAACGAGTATATAAACGAGTATATAAAGTATGTTATATAAACATACGTTAAAAACATTTGAAATTACGCTTCGAAATAGCTTTATTTGACAAAATTCTGCGTGAGGGGGGTTACTACTGCCCTCTCAACCCCCTGTTTACATATTGTATTATTCAAAGCTATTATTAAATTTAAAAGTTTATACCAAATTATTCAGACAACTTTCACACGCACCATTCCTTGAATCTTATGAATCTTATATATCTTCATGGAACTTTTCAAGTAACAAATTTATACCAGGTTGCTCAATGAGTTTTGTCGTTCAATAAGAGATGGCGCTAGTAGGTTCGTCGCCTTATTTTTCTAAAAGTGTTACTAATTTTTTATGAACACGTGCGACGTTTCATGTAGATCTGTGAATTCATTCGTATATTTGCAGCTGTTCAAAGTTTTCGTGTCACAATACTTTTGTACAATGAAAAAATTTTAATATCGTGCAGTAATAATTTTTTATTTTTGGAAGTTGTAGCGCCAAAACAAATTCATGAACGATTGTTAAAAGTGTATAAGGGCTCTTCGTCTTCAATTCAAACAGTAGAAAGATGGTTTGCTGTATTTAAAAGTGGTCATACAAGTCTTGAAGATGAACCACGTGAAGGACGTTGAAAAAGTGCATCAATACCAGAAAATATAGCAAAAATACAGGATATAATTATGAAAGATCATCGATTAACCGACTAAAATTTAGTAGAAGCCCTAGGCATCTCGTTAGGCAGTGTAAACAATATTTTGGTTGAAGTTTTGGGTTACAGAAATATGTATGCAAAAAGGATGCTGCATTCGATAACAATGGAACAAAAACACAATCGTATGCGACTTTCTCAACAATATTTGGAGCGTTTTAGATAACATAAAAAGGATTTTGTGCGTCGTTTTACCACTGTAGATCAGACTTGGGTTAACAACCATAATCCTGAATTAAAACAAGAGGCTAAGGAGTGGCTTGAACCTGGTACTTCGGCTCCAAAACGAGTTAGGGTCCAGAAATTGACCAAGAAGCTGTTAGCACAAGTTTTTTGGGATGGTAAAGGAATTTTCTGTGTGGAGTACTTTCAGACTAGTAAGTACAAAAGTAGTAAGACTTAGTCTAGACTAGTAAGTACAAAAACTAGTATTTTTTGTACTTCAGACTAGTAAGTACAAAAAAAAAGAGATTATTATTGTAATCTTTTAGATCAGCTGGATATAAAAATTCGGGATAAAAGACCTGGTTTACGAAAGAAAAAAATCATTTTTTATCAGGATAATGCACCCTCTGACACACTTCAAAAAACCATCGCGAAAATTACAAACTGTTGCAACATCCAATCTATTCGCCAGACTTGGCTCCCTTTTCCTTCTGGCTATTCTCACATTTCAAAAAATTCATGCGTGTAGAACGATTTTCATCGAACGAAGAGGTAATAGCAACCGTGCAAGCGTATTTCGACAGTCTTCCGGATTCTCACTTCAGAGATGGAATCCATGAATTAGAAGATCATTAGAACAAGTGTATTGAGGGACATTATATCGAATAATATCGTATTTCAAACCATAAAATCGTGTTTTTCTTATCGAACAACGAAACTTATTGAACAACCTGGTATTATATTCAAACTACAACATTTGAATTGCCTGAAATTATTTGTTTTTAAGTTGTTCTGATTAAAGACATAGACAAAGATCAAACGTTGAAAACTTGTCTTCCGTATTCAGGAAACTTCAAAACGTGTCAATATGAAAAAATAAAAGCTCTAAATATTTAGCTTCAAAAATACTTAATTTACTGTAGGAGTATGAGTCATTAATTTTAATTCCTGAGCAGTATTAACAGACACGTTAAAATAATATAGAAAACCACTTCCACTCATTACATATTCAATGAAATAGAATGTTTTCGCCGAGTTCTGTATATCTTTTAAAATTATGTACACACCCTATTGTACACTTAAATAGGATCGTATATCAATAAAACACATCACAACCTAAAATGTACTTCCATCCATTTCCAAGTATTGCCCCCTGTATTCTTCTTTTGTGGAACCCTGTAAAATAACGGTAAATGATTTCCATGCCCTATTATACATGAAAAATACTTTTATGCCTATAAAAATATATTTATTCATTTCATTGGGTCAGACTATAGGCGTTAAAGTGTATTTTCGATCATAGATGTAATATATTTCAATTCTATTGGATGTCCCTGTACACAAACCATTTGCTTGATCTCAATGAAAGGTTTAGTGTAGCACCCCTATAGGATACACATTTAGTACACCGAGTTGGGACTTCCTGCTACTATATGTTCGTAAGATAGGACGATAACAGACACACAGACAGATCAACCACTAAAAACATGATTTTCGAATTCAGGCGTCCTCGAAACATGTCAGTATAACAAAAACTCAATTTCGAACATTTGACCCTAAAATAATACTTATTCTACCCTATACATGGGTAAGAGAAAGTAAAAGTATTGGATTCTCGTGTAAATATTCGATTTCCGGTTTTCGACGCATTTACACGATTTGAGATGTTTCTAACAGGATTTGACCCTTTTTAGGTAATGTGTGTCTTTTTGTCTCCCTCCGTGTGTGTATCGAAAATTTTGCTGGCGCTGTATCTCCCGAAGCAATAAACAAAATTGAACCCAATGTGATATTTTAGCAATTTCATCAATATTTTTATCGCAATAAATTACTTCAGTGATATCTGTCTCATTCCTCTCCACAAACATCTTGCCCAGCAGTTATTAAGCGATTTTCATCTGTAACTAATGGAGTTCACAGCTGCCAAATTTAGGGTTGGTTGGTTGGATTTTAGGGACTTTTTTATTCAATATCTGCTACTAATTTGTAACAGTTGCCTAATCACTTCGGAGATTTAATTATCTGTTATGTATATCCAATACCACTGCTCAATATTATTGATGATTATTGGATAAAAAAAAAAAAAAAATTTGGCAACACTTATGGAGTTGGACTTGCGCATAAATTGGTATCTCTCCCATAGCGTGATTTCCTGTAACGCGAAACGTATCCCCCGCGTTCTCCGGGAGTCTACTGTATGCATATACATAAATATAAAATACGTTTCGTTTGGAACTACACTCATATTTTAAAAGTACTTTCTTTCTAAACCATACCAGTATTCTAAAAGAGGGTTGGTGGACTGGGTTTAACGTCGCACTAGTACTGAGCAATGGTTAATGGGCGACGATCTGGGACGCACCCCTAGAGGTGGTCCGGAGACATGCCATCACAATTTTTATCTTTTACGGAGGAAATGGCTCCCCCGCTTCAGTGACCCCAAGAGGTATAATTTGGATATGGACAGGGAGAACATTGTGGCCACGACAGATTTCACGTGCACCAGCCACCATGAGTGTACACGACGGTCTTGGGTCGGTTCGAGTATGGAACCCACAATCTTCGAATTACGAGCTTGGCGCTCTACCGACTAGGCTACCGCGGCCCGTAATTTTAAAGGAAAATTTTCCTTTGACAATTATTACTAAATCGAAAATTTCTCTTTAAAGTATTTCATTATAGAAAATAATTAATTTTAATTTACAAAAACTTTCAAATAATGAATTTTATTTTATAAAAATGCCACAAAAGGTGAGCCTCTGCTAAGTTTTCAATAACCTTGTTAAATATTCATGACCCAATATTGTATTTCTTATTTTAAAAAATTATATTGTTGCGGGTATTATGCATTAATATTTGAAAAATTAGTTTTATTTTTATTTTTTGAATCATTTAAAAGTACTTTCTGGGATTAAATAAAAAGTTTATTTATTTTCTTTTTCTTAATATTCGATTGATTTAATGGTGGATTAAATAAATTAATATTACTATTCAGGAATAGTAGTAGATATCTGACTAAAAAAAAAAAAAAAGACTAACGGACAATTTTGTTTCAATTTCTCTGGTGAAGATGAATATTTGCTCTCAAAAATAAATTTTCGAGTAAAAGAAATAATCGATTCACTATAATTGTTCAAAGCATCGTGATAATTCTTAACAGAGGATTAGAGAAAATAAAAGACGAATTATGATACTAGTTTTTAATAGAGAAAAGTGTTCACTATACTACAAAAGAAAATAATCGGACCTCATTCTACAACTTTTGTGTGGTATCTATACAAATAAAATTTGATAGAAGGTAACTCCAATATAAAATGATGTGTGGGCGTTATAATAAAATCATGTAGTAGTTATTATCCTGTACGAATGACTTTAAACGAGCGTTTTTACCTGTATTACATTTATGAAAAGCAAGTTTTTTAAAGAACAATATTATTCGTACAATGGAATTTTTAAATCTTTGGAGATTTTAAAATTTACGATATGATCAAGATACTTTTAATTAAAAACTCAGTGGCTCAATAGCAAATGAAGATAACTCAACGGAATGCGACATGACCCAATCGTAGCGATTCTTTTCAATTTATGAGACAATCAGTTAAGAAGTGACCAGTGAAACAATATTGAAAGAGATGGAGCGTATAATGAAGAATAAATTAAATTCCAATGTCAATGACGCTGTTTCCAGAGCAGATACATTATTAAATGTTCCTTCCGGCAATGCCAGCTCTGTATGTATTAGAGAAAGATAAGGTAAGACATTGCCTTTAGAAAAAAAGATTAAGGAATATATTTTTCTATCGTAGATTTCCTTTCTATATTTTCCTTATGGATAAAAATTTCCTTCCGGAAACGGCCATGTATCTATCTTTGTTTCTCACTTTTTTTTTTCTTTTGTATTTAAAAGATCATTGACCGTGTTTCTTTTTTGTTTTTGTTCATTTTCTTTTTAAAGATAAAATGTTACATAACAAGACAATGATCTTATTATATAACTAGTCGCCTTCGGCGACCAGCTAGTTCGTGATCCTTGAAAAATCCGACTTTAGCAATGTCTCGCTCGGTGGTGACTAAGGCGCCGCTTTACGTAAATTTGAAACAGCCTGTTCGCTCACCATGTAAAGAACTTTTAAAGATTCTGATCGTGGCAAATCCCCAACCCTGTGGGGCCTTTGGTCTCCTAATCTTCTCCCTATAAGTAATTTAATCATAATCAGAATTGAAGATATTGAATTATTAAAATATCAAAGCACCCTCTGGCGACAGAGATTTGCAATACGTACTCTTCAATTTAAATTTAAAAGACTTTTAAAATGATATTTTACCTATGAAATTATGTTAATTAGAAGCTGAGGTACAAAGGTAATGTAAACATTGTTATAGAAACAATTGTGTCTGATTTTTTCGTGTTTTTTCTCTGAAACTTGCGTAACTGCGGGCTAAATAGTGTTAAAAATCCTTAATACGAAATGTAAACGGAGTATCGGAATTCGAAAGCCTGCGTCCTAATTAGAATTGGCGATATTGTAATAAAGGTGTTCTGGCTTTTCTGTGGTTTTCTCTGATACTCCCATACGGAATTTGACGGCTTAAAAGTCCGCAATATTTCAAATGACGTATTATAAGTAATTTAATCATAATTATAATTCTAGATATTGAATTATTAAAATATCAAAGCGCTCTCTGTTAACAGAGATTTGCAATATATACTCTTCAATTCCAATTCAAATAACTTTTAAAACGATATATTATTTATGAAATTATGTTAATTAGAAGCTCTCTTAATTTACAACTTGGGGGAGAAGTAACTTTTCCCCTACATTTTAAATGAACACATTTAATAAACTCTTTTAAATATATTGTTTTTGCGGTAAAACTGAAGAACCAAGCATTTTAGCAAAACCTATCTTATATGAAACAAAGGAGTGTTCATTTAGAACGTTCGAAGGCGGAAGGTTCTAAGGAAAGTTATTAAATAAAAAAACTTTTGGAATAATTAGCGTAGTAATATAAAACATATTATTATTTTTTACTATAAGTGACACGTGAGTACCAGTTGTAAGCAATTTTCATTTCACTATTTAGGAAAATCAATCTTTATCTTATTTAATCGCAGATAGTATAAAGTAGTACTAAAACATTTTGGTATGAGGTCTACAGACAATCTATAATAACTTGGAACCTTTTCGTTTAACTAATTTAAAGTGAATATAGCTTTAAAATGAATGTATACAAGTAATTTTTTGAAACACTTAAGTCTGCTACACGCATTGGCCAATGAATCAGAAACCTTAGATTAATATGTAGATTTTAAAACTTCTTTACACACCATAATTTTTAAGCCAGCAGAACCGGTTTCGAAAGGGCGTAGCCTTTCTTCATCAGGTGCAAAAGAACACGTGCTACTGCCTTGGAGGCAAAAGCAAGACTGAAAGCAGGGCAAAATCCAGAGGGGGAGGAGCAACCAATAGGAAGCATCATGCAGGACCAATCAGAGAGGAACACACACACACACACACACACACACACAAAAGAGGAAGGGAAGGAATAATCAATTAAATTTTTTGTTTTATTTATTTAATTAATATTATACTAATAAGTAAATTTAATAAAATTCATTTATTTATTAATTTTTTTTTTAATTGGAATTATTTTATAACTATTATTATGTTATAAACATAATGAAGGAAATTATTTAATTGAATTAAACAAATTTTTCCAGGCTGTAGACAGCAAAGTGGAAACAGATTTTACATTGACAATTTTATCACGATTAGGGAAATAGCTAAATTTTCCAAAAAATCCAGTTCGGAAACGCGTTTGGCATGAAAGATAATTTTGGCACTCTTGAAATTAAAACTATGATCAAATTCCCAACTATGCTTCGCAATAGAAGATACAGAAATTTCTTGATTAACAGCATACCGAGAATGTTCACGTAAACGGCATTCAAGATTTCTTTTTGTTTGACCAATATAAAATAAATCACAATTATTACAAGGGACATTATAGATACCCCCCTTAAATTAATACTTGATTGCATTTCCTTTTGCACATTGGACTTCCTTTTGTACGAATAACATCCCGCATTTGTGATCGATTCTGGAGTGCATTTACGTCCAGAGAAAACCATGCATTGACTACACCATAGACATAGTAATTTATATAGATCTATCATCCGCAAGTTATCGACCAAAAATTTTTGATCCCGAAAAAAATTTTGGCATCAGCCATTACCGGGTATTGAAATACGGCTACAGTATATTAATTGTACTTGAATAGAATGTTGAGAAATTTTGAAAATGTCGAAATATTGCATGGCTTTTAATTGAGCTAATAAATATATATAAGAAAGGAAATGGGATAAGCTTTCATCCGTCAGTTTTATTTGGCTAATTTATGAAAAATATAATTTTTATAATCAGTTGCTTTGTTATTATTGCGAAATAATTACTGCCTTCATATTAATGGAATATATTTTCTTTTGTTTTAATATTTTTTAACATTTTATATTAGTAAGTAATATGGAATTTTCAAAGTTCTTTTAAATAGAGTTAGCAGCGGCGCAGGTAAAGCCTGCTAGTTACTTTCGATTACAAGTATTGTTTTAGGGTCAAGTTTTCGAACGTGAGTTTTTGTTATATTTACATGTTCTGAGGTTCCCTGAATACGAAAATGATGTTTTTAGCGAATGGTCTGTGTGGATATCTGTGTGTCTGTTATCAGCATATCTCAAGAACAAATAGTAGCAGATATTCCAATCTCGGTATTCTAAATGTGTATCAAATAGGGATGCTACAGTAAGCTTTTCGTTGAGATGAAGCAAATGGTTCGTGTACAGGGACACTCAAAAGTATTCAAATACATTACGTCTATGGGGGAAATTGCAAGTAAGTAGAGTTTAATATCTATAGACAGCACTAAACCAAATGAAACGAATATGTATTTTTTGTAATGGAGAGAGTCAACTGGGGAAAAAAATTTGTGTATGTAGGAAAGTCCCCCCTCGAGGGGAGTCAATTTTCATGATGGGTATCTTTCAAAAGAGCCCGCCAATACCTTTAAAACGAATGGTTGAACCATCGATCTGCGATAATTCAAAATAAAGTTATCGATTTTTTTTTTTTTTTTTTTTCATTTTTAACAAAAAGGAAAAAAAAATTAAATGTAATATTGAAAATAAATTCAACTATTTTTTTTTTATATTTATTGTTATACTACTTCTCTAATATGGAAATTATCTGAATTATCATAAAAGATATTTTTTTTAAATAATAATTTTAATAAATTATTTTTTAAAAACCGAATTATTTTTGGATAACCGAAATGAATTCTATATAAATGTAGGTGCATTAATGAAACGGGACCGCCCCCTCACACAGAACTAATTATCATATAAAACTCTTCCGAAGCCTAATTTGAATTGTTTTAACACAGGTTTACGTACTCGTTATCTTACCCTTTAATCTGCAACCTGTATTTATAGTATTAAATTTCAGGGTAAGAGAAAGTCGTGTGAGTGACACACCAGATTATTTCAATATATAAAAAAAGTTTAACATAAAAGAAAAGAGCAATAAATCTTAACAAAAAATAATGATGGTTGATTATTCTATTTTAAAGAAAAGAAAATAATCTGGTGTGTCACTCACACGACTTTCTTTTACCCTGAAATTTAATACTATAAATACAGATTGGAGATTAAAGGGTAAGATAACGAGTACTGTTATTTAAACCTGTGTTAAAACGATTTAAAATAGACTTCGGAACAGCTTTATTTGAAGACTAATTCTATGTGAGGGGGGCTACTGCTCCCCTCAACCCCCGCTTTATTATTCTATCTACATTTATATAAAATTAAAATTTCTTATTAAATTCAAAAATTCATTTAAATTTATTTAGATAGCTTTCACACGTAACATTTCTAGAAATTTATCAATCTTGAAAAAATATTTCTAGTAACAAACGTATCAACTTCAAAATACAACATTTGGATCGCCTGAAAATATTAGTTTTTAAATTACAGACACAGACAAAGATCAAACATTAAAAACTTGACTTCAGTGTTCAGGAAGCCTCAAAATGTGTAAATATACAAAAAAAAAAAAAAAAAAAAGCAATGAATATTTAGTTTAAAAAAAAAAAAAAAAAAAAAAAAAAAAAAAAACATATTATTTATCATATGGCTATGAGGAGTTAATTCACATTTCCTGACCAGCTTTCCTGGACATTGTAAAATTTTATAGTAAAGCGCTTCCAATAACAATAAAAAAGATTGTTATGACTTAAATATTGGCAGCCCTGTATACTTTCTGAAAGTTATGTACACATCATATGGTGCATATAAACATAATCCTATATGAATAACACATGGCACAACTTGAAGTACACTTCCATCAATTTTCAAGTATTGTCGCACTATATATTGTAGTTCTTTTTGTAGCCCTGTAAACGAACAGTGAATGCTTTCTATACCCTATTCTGCATGAAACATGTTTTTACGCATATGGAAAATATATATTCGTTTCATTTGGTTTAGTGCAGTGGATAACTTTAGATATTAAACTTTACTTACCTGCAATTTCCCTCATAGACGTAATGTATTTGAATTTTCTTGGGTGTTCCTGTACACGAACCATTTGCTTCATCTCAACGAATAGCTCAGTGTAGAATCCCTATACGATACACATTTAGAATGCCAAGTTTGGACTTTCTGCTACTATTTGTTTTGAGATATGCTGATAACACACACACACACAGACAGACAGACACACAGACAACTCGCTAAAAACACGATTTTTTAATCCAGGGGACCTTGAAACGTGTAACTACAATAAAATTCCAGTTTCAAAAATTTGACCCAAAACTATACTTTCTGTACCTAATGGGTAAGAAAAAGTAATAAATTATTAATAATATTTATTTATCATTGATATAATTACAGAAAATATAGAGAAAGTATATTATAAATATAATTAAAAAAATTACAGTTACTCATTACTGCATAAACTTTATGCTAAAGTCGAACTCATCATAAAGTTTTGAGTTTAAAATAATTTGTATTGGCGAAACTTTGTAAGCTTTGACTAAGATTTTCATTTAAACTACTTAAATTATTACTTTTTTTTTTCTATTTCTGTATATAAATAAAATAAGTTTAATCAAAATCCAATCTATAGGAAAGCTGTGGAAATGCCTGAATAAGTGTTTCTGTAATGATAAGTACCCCATATCCAGCCTATTAGTATTTAAATAATAACTAATCTATGTTTATCTATTGGTTGGTTTACGTCAGTTATTACTGGTATCATGTATGTTTACACTTAGTGATTTCATGGGGAAACGAAAATAAAATTTTCATAGAGCAAAAATGCTTTTCGGTAAGATTGAGCTTTTACTTGTACTAAAGTAACAAATAATCATCCCCCTTCCTCCTTTAAGTATAAAATTTCGAAAGAAGAATATATTTTTTATTTATAGCTTCATTTATTTATTATTTCATTTCACTTATTTTGTATGCGTGTATGTTTATATTCAATTTTATTCTATCGAGTAACTTCAGTTTTTATGTTGGTTAAATCCATTGGCAAATGATAACTCTATAATTACATTTCATTTCGCATTTTTGATATTTAACAGGCTTTGGAGAACTTCCGTGAATAAATCCTTTTTACAGCTACAGCGAGAATAATATTCTATATTTTACTCGTGCCGGATAACCCTTTTGTACGAGATAAAAATGTCGCACATCCTACAGGTCATCGAACTTGATATGTAATGAATCTAAATTTATTATCTTAGAGAGGCCAAAGAATAAATCATTGAAGCTATACGGCAACCTCGGATGAAAATACATTTTCTAATTTCAAAAGTGTGTGCATTTAGTTTTTCATATAAGATTCTACTGTCTCAGCACTCATATACTATATTATCTACAAAATTTCAGGAAGAAAAAATTGTGCTTGCTATCAATAGTGTGCTAACACTGGTTCGTTATTAAGATTCTTCTTATCTGTCTGAGACATCTGTTACAAATAAAGTTTTTATCTGTCTACCCAGCGTTGTTAACATAATGAGTTCTTCTGAAAGTTTCATCAGGTCTTTTATCTCTAGTTTTTTAAAGTTGAATTTTATCTATAACTTTTTTATTAAACCTTATGTCTTTATCTGTAAGGGTGTGTATACTTCTTTCGGAAACGCTCTACCTTGCCGGCAGTCAAAGCCCATATGCTGCTATTTTACAGAAAATTATTGATGACAATTATTCATCACTAATATATATCAATAATTCGTATAGTATCAATAGTATCAATAATTCGATAGTATCAATAATTCAGTTTTCACTTTCAAAAATTATAAAATTACTAAAAATCTGTCTTTTTTTTTTTTTTTCAAAAATTTTAACATTTTATTTTGGAGCTAAAAGAATGCGGAATATGAACCAAGTTTTCCGCACTTATCACTTCAAATTGAAAGATTAAAAATAAAATAAATAAATAAAGATAAGTTTTCGAAACGTTGAAGACTCACAAATTGAAGAAGTCTTCTGCAGCAAAGAAATCCATGTAGACGATATAAAAAGCCTTTTAAAATTGAAAGACCATGAAGCAAAGTGTCAGAGGCGTTTATTTGCATTACCAAATACGGTGCTGATTTCTTCAGTTAAAAACATTTTTTATTCAGTTATTTTCTGTTTAATTTCCCTATTCTAGTCTCTACTTTGTATTTGCATACGATGCTGAAAAGGGTGTAAAATATTAGTACAAACTTCAAGCTGAGATAACTCGGTCTGTTTAAATGGTAAAAGATGCTTCTTTTTTCTTTTCTATTTTATTATTAGAATATCAAGCATTTTTTTTTTTTTAACTAAATACATCTATTAAGATTTAGAGACTATATGAAAATTTTGATTTACAAAATCGATTGTGCGAATATTCCGCGACTTGACTTCATTGTTTGTTAGATTGAAGTTAGGCTTTTCCGACGGATCCGAAACTAAAAGTCGTCTGAGGGAGGATAACACTTTGCACCCAGTATACCAATCACTATTAACTGCTTTAAAATATTACGTGTTTACATTACCTACTTTTTTAAAATTATTATTATTATTATTTGGGGGGAGGGGGGGGGATAAGAAATCATTACGATTTAGAGAACGGCCCGATCATATCTTAAACCAACCGAGCTGTATTGCAAAATTGGCAAATTTTGTTTGATTTTCCAATTTCGTTATATTATTAAAGATTGAAGTTTTCTATCAGGAATGAACGTAGAATTATTGCGGTAAAAGGTCACACACATTGGCAGATTGGTATTGGCTAAGCAGTGGTAGTATAATTAATGTTCTACAGTATTTTCGTACGTATAATCCGCAATTCTAATATACGCGTTTTACACCAGAAATTTTAGTTAATGAAATGCAATTTAACGAAAGGCATTTTTAACAAAAGTCAGCACAAAATATAATTTCCAAAGAGAAACTAGTGCCATACAGCGAAAAGATAGATAAAAGTATTACAAGATAGAAAAAAAAAAAAAAAAAGACAAATAAAACGTTAAATAATGGAGTTGATTGTAAGCCTGCCTTGGGTCCTGGGTTTACGCGTTTATCAATAGAATCATTACGGTTCTATGCAACTAGTGCGTTCAAAGCAGGGTTGTAAACTAATTCCAAAACCAAATGAAAGTTGATATTAAGGTGTTGCACAAAATTGTTTAACCTAAGAGTGCCAATTTCTTTATTAATGTGAAGATTTCGAACAAATATCGCTTTATCTGTTAAATAAATTTCTGATATAAAACTTTCTATTTGACTTGGGAGTTATACGCTGGGAAATAGGATAATGCTGTGTGCAAAATCTTGCATTAATGCATTCATAGAGCAGTTTTGCTTTTATTGAACTCACCGTAGAAAATATATTTGATTTATAATACTTTTAATAAATAATTTGCACTACGGTAATTTGTACAGGAAAATATAGAAAAAAAAATTCTGATGGGTAAAATATACTTTTAAAATAATAATAATAATATGGAGTAACTAACCGTTAATTAAAATACAAACAAAATTTAAGTCAAATCGTTATTCTTCTTAAATTACTTTCGTAAACATTTAGATCCCCAAACATTAATTCAAAATTTAACGTACACTAACATCAAGCCGTCTCAATTACATATATTAAAAACAAAAACTTTTTTATTTACGAGACAATACTATATAAAAATAATTAAAATCTAGACGTTTCCAAACCTGTCCGGGTTTTCTCATTAGTATCAATTACAACATAATATGCAAGCATTACATGAATACACAAGGAATTTAAAGAAGTACCGGCTCCTCAATATTCTATACTTCTTTTAGTTTTTGTTTTTAATTAACTGAAAATATTGGTGAACAATCCTTTATCCTACAGTCTGATTTTCCATTGATTTAACCTCCTTTTCAAGAGCAATTTCTCACGTTCTTGAAAATTCTCCATTTTTCCATTTATTTATGTTTAAAGGTAGTTTCGGAGTATTGCGATCTTTGTATTCTGTCGCTCTGAAGAATCTCTCAAGAGACGCGCTTTATTTATTACTTTGGCGGCAGTTTGTTTCGTTTTGTGAAGAGTTACTGGGTAGTTAAAGGGATTTTTCAATCATGCGTGGGATTATGGAGTGTTTATTTTGAAAGCGAGGAACAAAAATTAAAAAAGTATCGGAGGTTAACTTCCAACTAGGAAAACAGGCTACACTGTTTTGTTTTCTGTTATTCAGCTTGGAAAACATTTTTCGGTTACCGATAATCTGTGGGATTGTAGCTTTTGCGGTGGCTTTATTGCTTGCTACTGCATGAAATGCTGCGATATTCGTCTTAAGTTAATAATAATAAGGTTTTGTCATTAACAATAAAATAGAAGGAAAACGTACTACCTTATATCCAATCTTCGTTACATTGGTTAAAAAACCTTTAAGATGCATCGAATATTGTTGTAGAAAAGAATGGTGCATAAAAAACTTTGTACTCAAAAACCAAAAATTGCAAAAATATTATAAAGAAAAATAAAAGAAAAACTGTTTCTAAACGACGTAACTCAGTATAACTCTACATGAGGCAATAAAGTTGATACGAGTGCAGCAACGTGTAAAACCTCCATGGTATCACATACAAAAATAATTTTTATGTTTCTACTTATTTTATAACTGCTCAAAATCTTTTATATTTCTTCTTCTTTGATAGTCCCAAATACATTTCAAACATAATTTATTCATAAGTGAATAAATATTATGTTTACGATATTTATTGAATAAATACTACATATCCACTTGAAATATCAACAGGTGAAGCATAAAAGTAAGGCACATGAAGGGGTAAAAGTCACTATTCTCCGAATTCTCACAGAAGAAAACTGAAATAATATTTTAGCTCTCTTTTAGGTGTTTTGGTTTTATTCAAAATGTTACTAAATTGTACATTGGAAAGCTTTATTAGTAGTAGGCAAATCATCTACTTTAATAATAATAAAAGCGTTAAAATAATCCCACGAAGACAAATTATTATTTTTGTAATTCGTTGAATTTGTCTTAAAATTTTTACTTAAATGTTAAAACATATGTTTACTTTCCGAACATGAATTATGTAAAGAAAGAATTGAAATCATGAAAAATTCGTGTGTGTATGCGTTTTGAGATCTTCTTCTGAGTTAATTATAATAATTTTTTTTTTTATAGTGTTACACGTATGTGAGTGAACAGGTAACGTCTAAACGCTTTGACCGATTATGTTGGAAGGTGGTATGTATATTAAAGGTCACCGTCGCACGAACTGTATAGATTTTTAAGAATTAAAATCTTATACTTTTTTTACAGGAACGCAAAGAAATTTTTTTATCAAATGTATTGTGCGAGCATCTAAATGCCTTATCTGATTGAGTTAAACCTTGACAGGTAAGTTATGTGTCACGCACGTCTTATAATCACACGATTTCATTAGATTTTTATGAGTACAGAACACATACCCTAACAGCACAGTTAGGCTTAACTTATCCACAGTACATCTTAAGGACGTTTCTGGGATGCCTTTTAATCCAGAAGACATCTTGAAGATATCCTGGGGAGGCGATGTGCTGTCTGGGTACCCCTACAGCCACTGATATCCATTAGACATCTAAATGACATCCAAATGATCCATAAAAGGTACAAAATATCTAAAAAAATATCCATTAAAAGTCCGGTACTCACTGCAGATATCTATTACATGTTTAAATGTAGACGAAATTTAGACGTGCCTTTTTCGATGTCTATAATAGATGGAAAATGTTAGATCAGAACAAGATTTAGATATTTTCAATATCTATTAGATCTAACAAGTCCAATGATTGGATATTTGGAGATTTATCGGATATGTAACAGACATCTAATAGATGTAGAAAAAAAAAAAGTGGCATTTATCGTGCTAATAGATACCTGTAGGATATTTATAGAAGTTTAATGGATCATTTTTTAACTTTTATAAGTGTTTATAGATATCTTATGGATGTAAGTGGCTGTATGGGTAATTATTTTACAGGGACACAAATAAATACTTCACCATTTTAGCCAATGAACTCAAAATAACGTTTCACACTATATATATTTTTTGGATATCAATTGGTTATTATCCCTAGAACCGCACAGATTGACATGAGTGTAATTTTTTTTTTACCTTTCTTGCCAGCATACAAAGTAGAATTTTTTTACATTACCGTCTATGGGCTCAAATTATTTGAATTTCGCTTTAGTGATGCTAGATTGTTCCAAAACATGAAACTTCTGTTGATACACCCACCAAAATCGAAAATCTGACTCTCTTTCCTCTCTGTCATCCTCCTATATCCCATCCGATTTTATCCCCCTTCTCTGTTCTTCCAATATTTCCCCATTTTTCCTTATCAATCTCGGGTTAGCTCGTCGCTAACCTTAATATTATTGGATTTTAGAAATTGAATAAAATTTCCGTCATTGGCCTTTCCTTGCCCCCTTAAAATTTTGCCTAGTCTTATTTTATTTTATTTTCTCAGCTGTTTTTTCGCGCGCTTCGCATTTCCCGATCTGTTTTCATCCTTATCCTTTTGTAGACCCGAATGCTTTCATGTTTTCAATTGAAACACCTTGCATTATTCTGGCCCCATCCTATTCAAACTCTTTACGCGCAGTCTGAATTGCCGGCGTTCTTTCGATGTCTTCTATGTAACATAAATTTTCCTTTGCTCTTATAGAACCCTTTCCGAATTTTTGACTTTTATCGTTTCACCTTTGAACATATTCTATCTGAAAATATTCCTTGTGCTATAAATTTATACTCACTGCCTTTATTTCTTGTTATGATTCTGACTTTTACTATCCTACACCTGAATAGACAATCCTTTTCTACATTTTTGCCAGTTTCCGAATCTTTTAAAATGTATCAGGCACCTGGCCTTAAAATGTTTTCGTTTCCTACATAACAAAATCTTTTTTTTTTTCTTACAATAATAATTTCTTGTCCACCCAAAAATTGCATATAGGTGAAATATTATCCTTTAACTTTCATGTGAAACCGTGTGTGACAATTCCTTTTATCAGGAAAATGTGCTTTCTGCAATGTTCCTTTACTCAACTTCAAAGAACACACCGCTCTGTTCAACCGCGCTGTTATTATAATGCCAGAAATTCCAAATCTTTTAATTTTTTTCGAAAAGAAATTTGAGAATGGCTGAGTGTATCTCAGCATTTGCACTCTTATTGTTTTTAGCTCTTTCACAGGAACGCACAAAATAATTTAGACTAAGATTGTATCGTATCCAAAAGAATTTGGATACACTACGATCCATTGAACGACGTTCAATGTCAGAGAAAGCATTTAAACACCGTATTATAATTTCCTCTTTTGTCTTTTTAACGATTTCTTTTATTTAAATCGCTTTAAACAACGGATAGAGCAAAATATATTTTAGATGAATTGCTACCTATAAAAAATAAATTTGAGGCAATCCGACAAGGAAACCTCAATGTAACTGAAATATTCCATTTTTCTACCTTCTAAAACTTTGGTAATTTATTAAAAAAAAAAAAAAAAATTAGCAAACACTTATACTGAACTAGCTAATTGTAAATGAATTGAATTAAATTAAAATAAATTACAATATGCTAGCACACTTTATCCGCTTCGCTGGCCACTATACTTAAAAGAATAATAATAATAATAATGAACAATTACTACAATTCATCCCCATGATATAATTATTATTTCTTAAGGGAAAAAAAGTATTTAAAAAATAGCGCACTATGTTAGTTTTTCTGAAAATCGATTCAAAATTGTTCATTTTAACACAAAAATAATCTTTTTTTTTCTTTTGTCTCCATGAAATTGCTAACCATGGAAAATAATCTAGTGTGTCACTCACACGACTTTTTCTTACCCTGCATTTCAATGCTATATAAAGATAGATTGCGTATTAAGTCATAAGATCAATAACGTAAGATAATAAAGTTCAATGTTCTTTTAAAATAATCTAAAATAGGAACAATTTTATTTGAACATTTTCCTCTGTGAGGGGAGCTACCGCGGCCCTCAACTCCCCGTTCAATTACAATGCACATAATCACTAAATAAAATCAAGGCTGTTATTAACTTGCCTTCAAACTTATAAAACTTGATAATATTTTTAAGTAGTAACGTAATACGAACTTCAAAATTCCAAATTTCAATTTCCTGTAGTTATTTGTTTTTAAGTTATGCTGATAATAGATATACCTGTAGGTCAATCGCTCAATATCGGACTTTCATAATCAGGGCACCTAAAAGCGTAATATTATACAAAAAAAAAAAAAAAAAAAAAACAGAATTGGAAGTAGAACTTCAAAAAATACTTTGTTTACAATATGGGTATGGAATAGTAATTTTCCTTCCTGAGCCGTATTCGTCGATATAGCAAAATGCAGCAAAGCACTTTCATTAATTTCATTCAATAATAATAAAAAAAAAAGTTTAGCTCAATTATCGGTAGCTCTGTGCATTGTCTATAAACTTTATGCCCATCTCATCGAATATTTAGATTTAGTCTTATATGAAAATGACCCAACATATTTACATTTCTAGTAATTTCCAAGTATAGCCGCAATATATCCAAACACTTTGTATAACCCTGTAAACGAAAGATGAATGATTTCCACACCACAATTTCAACGAAACATTTTTTCATGCTTATGAAAAAGTATCTTCGTTCCATTTTGTCTAAGGCAGCCTAAAGATACTGCACTGTACTTTCAAGAAATTTCCTCCATAGACCTTGGATGTCCCTGTAATCGACGAAAAGTTTAGTGTAGCATCATTATATCATGATACATATTTAGAATACCGAATTTGAACTTCCTGCTGCTATTTGTTCGTGAAATATGCTGGTATAACACATACACACACACCACACATACAGCAACCGCTAAAAACATGATTTTTCTCTACCCTATAGATGGGGAAGAGAAAGTAAGCATATTTATAAGAAGAAATATATCGTAGATATCTGTGAAAGGGGAGCTCGGGTCTAGACATCACGAATATGAATTTGCAACATTCCACGATTATTCGTTTTTGAGCTATGTGAGATACAAATCCATATCGCAAATCAGGATTGCAATGTTTTCCTGACATATATGTATGTTTTGGATGTTAAAAAAAAAACAGTTTTATAAATTCAGTTTTTAATTTTGCTGTTTCTTATTTTAGGATTCGAGAATATAAAAATATCAAGTTCAATTTAACACTAGTATGTTAGGGTCATCACAAGACTTTATTCTGCATTTTCCTGCATAATACACGCAGTGCAAATTAAGTATTTATTTTATTATTTATCAAAGTTTTTTTCCACAGTGAATGCAGATGATTTCTATCTTGGAAAAATGTAACCATGATCAGGGCCCGACTTAGCCTAATTGGGGCCCAGGGCAAAAACTTCTTTGGGGCCCCCCCTCTGCTTCAATACTTGGGCAAAAGCTTCTTTTCAACCCCCCCCCCCCCCCTGCTTCACTACGTCAGTAATGAAGAACCGAATTTTATGGAGGTATTTAATTTTTCACCTCATTATAGATATATAACAAGAAAATTGACTAGAACCTAAAACAAGCTATGAATTCCCCCCCCCCCCTGCAATGGTCAGACGAAATATCATTCTGTCCATTTTATTTCTGATTGTTAACTTTTTCATCTAGCTGCGAAAAATTTATATCCTTGCTGACATTAGTTCGGAATTGAGCTAAATTTTCGTAATTACGATGGCTCAATTAAGCCAGATTTTACACTATGCTGATATTTTGTTTTAAAAAACTTCATTAAAGAAGGAAACGTAAAATAAACTTTCTATTCGATTTGGGGCCCCCCCTCTGATCTGGGGGCCCGGGGCAACTGCCCCGTATGCCCCTGCCTTAATCAGGCTCTGACCATGATTATTCAAACTAAATTATTTTTTGCGCCCTATAGGCATCTTAGAAAATACAATTTATCGTGATTTTTTTTTTTTTTTTTTTTTTAAGAAATTAAAAAAAAAAAAAAGAAAGAAAGAAAGAAAGTGAGAAAAACGACAAAATTGTTTCAAATTATCACAATTTTTAAAAGTGTTTAGATTGAAAATTTGCACACTTTCCTGGGGTATTTCCCCCAGCAGTGTATAAATATACATATACAAACATATATATATATATATAATAACAGGAGACTTGGAGTTGGAATATTAAAACCCGAATAAACTACTACGTCAGAAACGCCAAAGAAAAAATATTGGAAATGCATACAGCTGTTTCGGTAGCCTATAGCGTACCGTCTTCAGTGCAAAAAGGATTCTGAATAAAGGATTCTATTGAAGGTACCCTTCCATTATAGACAAAGCTATCCAAAAATTACAACTCCCTCGTATTTCGTCTACTAAATCAGTCTCTTCTAATATCAGTATTGTCTTACCCTATTTTCCTAAATCCAGTCAAACCATAGCTAAAATTCTCAAACAATATGATTTTAAAATAATATTTACGCCTTCCAATAAACTCACCTTTTCTTAGTTAAAAGATCCCATTGAAATGCATAATTCTTGGGGAATTTATAGTATTTCCTGTCAGTGTGGTTTATTATATATTGGCCAAACTAAACGCAGTCTTAAATTTCGTCTAAAAGAACATATGAATTACGTCCGCAGACAAGAAACCAATAAATCGGCTATTTCTAAACATTGCTGGGAGGAAAATCATAATTTTAAATTCAATTCAGCTAAAATAATTTGCAGACCTAAATCCATTCATGAACTCGATTTCTTTGAAGCTTTTCATATTTATAAAACTTTTAAAAACCTTGTAAATTGTGATTTCGCTATTCCCTATTTGTCTGACTGTTGGAAATTTTATATTCAGTCCACATTTTCTTAATTTTTCTACTGTTTACCCAGCTAACTTTCCTAAATTCTTATTGGCCACTCTCCCCACCTTTCCCGTAATCCTATTGGTTGAACTAAATCCGGCCCCTTTCCTATATATACGAGCACCTCTCCTGATTCAGAATCCTTTTTGCACTGAAGACGGTACGCTATAGGCTACCGAAACAGCTGTATGCATTTCCAATATTTTTTCTTTGGCGTTTCTGACGTAGTAGTTTATTCGGGTTTTAATATATATATATATATATATATATATATATATTAAATTCTGGTTGACTACTAGTATGACTGTTATTTTAATTTCATAAAAATAATCTTCAGTATGTACATTTCTATGAAATTTTATCCTGTGGTGCCGTACTAAAAAGTATCCTAAAATGAGATGATAAAGACATCTGTTAAGCGATAGGAACCAATTTATGTCGAGGTGCAACTAGATATAACTGTTTATGAAATTCTCTGCATCTGTTCTCGAGCTATAATTAACAGAAACCTTTTGTCTCACACACTGGCAGACATTTTCTAAAAATGCTCAAATGCTTTTTCGGGACATTCCCAAACGTACCAATCCACTGAAAACCGGAAGTCGAAAACTTTCACTAATCTAATATTTTCTTCTATTAAATACGGAAGAAAGTAAAAATACCAGAAAAATAGTGATAAACATAAATGGAGAAATGTATGCTCCTTCAGGGTTGTTTGTACTACAATCAAGTGCTGTTCGTCACACTCTTATTTTCTCTCAAGCTCGCTCCGTACTTCCACTTCTTCCCTCTCTGACCCGGGCCTAATTTTGAATCGCCCAAAACAAAGAGATTCTGATGTGTGGAGGCGATGAAAATCCTGTTAGTTTGAAAGGTGGAATTGATTTTCCGTCTACAGACACGAGCCAGACGTGAGATGAGCAGCCATATGGGCTTTGTTTGCATCGGTTAAACTTATTCTAAATCTGAATACTGGAATATTACAACTAGTTTCACTGAAATTTCAAATAACACTGGAAAAAAAAGAAGTAATAATTTAGAGTAGCACTCGTACTATTATAGGATAGGACTGAACAATACTGAAAATCTTGCATCATGATATATATATAATCACAATATGAAGCTGATTAGCTTCACATTGCGATTTAACGATATAATGCTAATATTTTAGAAATATGTTTATATAAATACGCATGAAATAATGCACTGTGCTTCAATTTAAAACGTTTTGAAAATTATTTTTTGAAATGTGTTTTATTTTGAGAAATTTTTCAAAATTCTAAAATATTGTCAAAATTTATTTAAATAAATCTTTCTTGTAAAACTACAAAATCAAAATAAATCTTCAGCCGATAAGTTCACTTCCTACTGAACTGATAAAAAGATGGAGAGTCACAACTATCAAGTGATGTCGATGAACACCTGCAAATGATATCCAAATACGTGACATCCTTTTCACGCTGGAAAATCGGCATTCAAACTAAATCGATGTTCACTTTCCCATAAATCGATAGGACACACTCGTTTAAGGTTAATTCGACAATCATCAGAAATTGTCTTAGCTAGCGATAGAGATTTAAAATCAATATTCGCAGGAATCGGCCTAAGTATTAAATAGATTTAGCGATATAGACGTTAGTCGATATTCCATGACGAATCGGCCAGCCATACTATATACATCTATATACATATTATATATGTTACCGTTAAAACGCGGAACCCGTTAATCTGAAGATTACCTAGCTAATCTGCAGATTAACTAAAATGACCCGTTAAATTGCGGAATAAAGAGTTTTCCGCATTTTAACTAGGTAATCTGCAGATTAACGGCTTCTGTGTCGTTAAAGTTCAAATGTTTGTTTCGAGCCTTAGTTTTTTTACATTCACTATGACGTCAAACAGTCATGTGATACCGATACGCGAATCCCAGATTAGTCTGTGACGCGATTGACCTTCAAACACAAACCGAAACTTTTATCCCTTCGACTTCCTCTCCGCTGTGATAAACATTAAGCGCAAAACGTGGATCATCGAAGCTATGACATTAGATTTCTTATTATGACCAACACAAATTTTAAAGTACAAGTAAGTTATAATTGTTTTGAGTTTATTTCTTCTCTTTTTTAATTCTGTCAATATAAGTTTGATAAGGGTCTGCATTTTATTAATGAAATATAATCTTAATTAAAAGCTCTCTCTCGTGAAACTTCATTTTAAATTATGAATCTTAAATTTACAGCACAGTAATTATTTTCTCCCGAAATAAAACTATTAAACCACAACTTTTTAAAACTACTTTATTTTAAAATTGATTTAAATTACTATTACTTACTGAAAAAAAGAACACATGTATTATTTTTTAACTCTGGAAAATATGGCATTCAATATTATGGCATTATTCAATAAATACTTAAAATGAAATTTTTATGCATTTTTTAGCATTTCATTACAATTTTTCTCTTTTGTTTCTTTCAATTTCAAGTTTCCTTTATATATTTTATATATCATGATTATATTTTTATTTTTAATTTTGTTCGCTTTTTCAAATAATTTCGTTGTAGTTTATCACATAAAATGTGTTAATAATTTTTTTTTTTTTTTTTTTTTTTATTGTAAAATTATTATATTTCCTAAACTTGTACAGATATATGTATGCTGCAAAATATAGTTTAATAAAGCATTGGAAAACTGTCATTTTAATTTTTATGCGTTCTAAAAATTATTAAAGCAGTTTTAATTGTTTGAAGTACTTCTTAAAATGCTTCTGATTTGTCTAATTTAATATTTCTTTAGCTAATTAAAAATTGGTATGAGTTGTTAATAATTTTTTTTTTTTTTTTTTTTTTTTTTTTTAATTGTGAAATATTTTTATTTGAAAAGAAATCGTTACTGTATTACAATTCTAACATTCATTTATAAAATAGACTTTATTGTAAGCTATTAAAGATATTATATTTCATATTAAAAATGCATAACATCTTCAAGTTTATATTGATAGAATAAAAAAGATGAAATAAATAAAACAAATATAACTTTAAAGCACATAAAAATTAAAACACATACAGATTAAAATAAGTAAAGAAAGAAAGAAAAGAAAAGCAAACTAATCTTTTTTTTTTCTTTTCCCGAATGATAAAAACAAATACAACACAGCGTGCAGTAAAATTATACCACCAGAGATCTTATTTTCACTTTAACGAGGGCCTAGTAGGTAATGTGCAGATTATCTAGGTAATTCGCAGATTACCTAGGTAATTTGAGAAATGAAACAATTTTCCTTACTTTAACGAATCACCCTAGTTAATGTGCAGATTGCCTAGCTAATCTGAAGATTAACTGATTTCTGCACTTTAGCGGTAACATATATATATAAAGACGTAGTGTATCTGAACTGCATTCACTGCATTTTAAACAATACTTGAAAATGTTTTTATTTAATATTAAAGCCTTAAATATTTTATAACAATGTATTCAAAAGGAAGAGTCAAAATTTAAATTAATTAATTTTAGCTGCAGAAACAATTTTTCATTGGTTTATGCAAAACATATACATAGCTTCATCGTATACAGCTCTAAAAGGATCTAAATAGACTCGGTTTATTTATAACTATTCATCATTGTACAAAGTGTTATCTGAATACGCAGCTTGAAATTTTTGCAGAGTTTGACAGGTGTCACAGAGAGGAGCATTTTAGCATCCATTATGCGAAATTTTTAAATATAGCATTATACGTTAAAAGGATAACTAATGTCATTATCATTATTATTAATATTATTGAAATGTTGATTTTATTTAATTATTTAATTTAATTTATTTAACTATTTATTTATTTGTAAACTTAGTTTTAACACCAGAAATTTATAAAAGTTTTTTAGTGTATTGAACACGTCCAATATTAAGCCTGTTAAACTTTTCAAGGCAAATTGATTCGAACAGGCTGAACTGTCTGAGTGTAAAATAAAAATTAAAAAATTTGCTCTTAAAAATATAAAGATATTTTTTCTGTCTTTAACTTTTCTGTTATTTGTGTAGTGCTCTCCTTAAACTTTTTAACATTTATCCCACTGTGTTTCATTTTCTAAAAATCTTGAAAATTACTTATGATATATTTCTTTTATTATTATTTATTTATGCGTTTGCTCCCTTTTTGTCAGTGAATTTATATTCAGGACATTTCGCCCTGTTCGCAACCAACTTTAAACATTAGTAGGTGCCTTTCGCTGACACACGTGCTTCCATCCTCCATCCTCCATAATCTAATACTGTTTTGCCTTTCCCTTTGCAAAGGTGCCAAGTTAACTTTAAAACAAAATATTATTTCGTAACAATTGTTTCCGATTCAATGAGACGAAAGTTATTATTCCTAAATTGTGGTATCAAAATTATGTTCACTTTGTAATATATGCGTTTAGTCCGCTTTGTTTAAGTTGTAAGTTACATTATTTTGCAAGAATATATACCCAATATTTCCATTTGTACAACCGTTGTACTATGGATACAAATACTTTAACTAGAGAGATTATAATTATGATGTTATAAAAGAAACATCAATGCACAAATACATATTCTAAAATAATGCAGCTTCCAAGAATATCATTCATAAACAGAACTTACTGTCTAAGACAAAAGCACGTAGTCACGAATGTGTTAATAGAAAGTAATTTTTTTTCTTCTCAGTTTTACATTGTCAATTTTCATACACTTATGCGGCCTGCACGAAAAGTCCCCGTCAATCATCGTTGACTGACGGGGTCCAAACTTAAAGTTCCGTGTCATTCAGCTGTGACTGACTTGGCGAACTGGAGATCCACGCGAAGCTGAAAAAAAGTTGTAGTAATTCTGATGCTTATAACTATTCTGCAATTGGACATTTGCATAATTTATTGTTAAACAATTTGTAAAATCAATTTTAGCACAAGAACTTTTCAATAGATTCCTAACATATTTAATTTTCCTGAGTGTGAAATAAAAATTTCCGATGTAATTTTACAAGCATAAAGAACGAAATTTTCGGGAATAAATTTAATTTTACGTATTAATTCTTTTAGACTGTGATGCTCGATGACTATCGAGGATTCCATGTGGCGATTGCCAAATGGTTCCTCAAAATGATATGTATCAGAATCTGCAAAATTTTGACATATTGCGTATGCCCATTAGGACATCCTTTATATACACTATATCATAGACTTAAATGCACATATATATGTATCTACTTCTACATTTATTTATTCATTTCTTAATTGTTATTCATTTATCTATCGTTCTTTTGATCTATTTATAAAGCTGCTAATTTATTAAGAACTGTAAATAACATTCACACTGCTATTTTCAAATGGTAATTTGTAAATAGCATTTTTGGAATATGTTATCTGCAATTAAATACCACATCTAGAGGATGGTCATAATTAAAGTGACCCAATTCAGACCTCTCTAGAACCGGTTTTGCTTATCGGATTTTCATGAAATTCAGTATATAAGTTATATGGACCACGGGGAAACGATTTCTGCAGTAATAAAAAATAGCATAAGTTTTGACCACCAGGGGTCATTGTGGCGCTTAAACAAGGGCCAAAAAAATCTCTCAGAATCATTAAAATTTATTCAGTAACTGAATCTGCTCAAAATGGGCTCCATTGGCATCAATTATGCATTGAAAGCGCTTTATAGCGTCTGTGTAGCGCGAAGAAACTCTCGAGGAGTTTTAGCAATAGTTTGTGCAATGCTGACTTTCAATTTAGGTAAAGTCTTGAGTTGAAAGTCCTTCTATAAACACAGTCTTTTAATAATCCCCACAACCAGAAATCACAATGATTTAAGTCTAATGAACGAGGAAACCAGACATCTCGAAAACCTCTGGATATTACACTATTCTCACCAAAGTTAGCACGAAGCAGTTCTTTGACTTGGCGCACACTGTGGGAAGTTGCTCCATCTTGCATATAGTCAATAGTCTGCAAACCTTGCCGTTTTTGTAAAGCAGGAATAACTTACTGCAGAAAGAGTTCACTCAACCGTGCACTCGTGACAGAGCACCTTTTAGGAACTTAAAGAGTTAAAGTTTCAAAGGAAAACGGTTCGAGGGTAAAATCCGCAGAAAATCCACACCATACAGTCACGTAATCAGAATGCGGTGGTTGTTGGTGCAGGACATTGGAAGGTGAAGTGCCTCACATGCGACAATTTTGATTATTCACAGCGCCACCTAAAGAAAAATGCGCCTCATCTGATCATAGAATTTTCTAAGGCCACGCGTCATCAACATCTATTCTCGCCAAAAATCGGCAAGCAAATTCGGAGCGTGCTTGGTGATCTTGAGGTTGCCGAATTTGAACCATGCGGATCTTATACGGATACCATTTTAAAATGGATCGCAGAATTTTCCATACTGTTAACCAAGGAATCGCCGTACCACAGATCGAGCGCTTGCTGAAGAACAGTGGGAACTGGAGGCTCTTTCAACCAAAGCAGTAGTGACTTCTTCGATAATTTCCTAATCATCTTCTTCAAACCATTCTTCGACGTGGTCCCTTTTCGCAATCCCTTTAAACGACGACATTTACGCAGTGCAGTTAAGCTATTCCTGTCGTTTTGATAAAACAGTTTTACCAGTAACGCTCGATCTTTCTTCTGTAAGGGCATGATTAACGATGACAAAGGCACGCATAAGGATTTTCTCTCTCTCATTGCAACTCTTTTTATAGGTTTGAGTAATTTGTATAAGGAATCTGAAAAGTGCCATCTGGTAGTCAAAATTTAAACTTTTTTTTTTTTTTTAAATTGCAGAAATTGTTTTCGCGTGGGCCATATAATATGTATACCAAATTTCCTCAAAATCCGATACGGGTTCTAGAAAGGTTCTAGTATCGCTTTAATTACAACCATCGTGTATTTAATTGCAGACAAATATTTCATTCACATGCAATGCGTTAAGCACCATTTCATTTATTTATAATTTTCTTCTGTGTGCATAAAAGTTTTGGATTCGTAAAAAAATTGACCACTGGTTTTCGATGGATTGAAAAGTTTTGAGATATCCTGAATACGATTGGATCCTTTTCATATAATCTATGCCTGTGTGCATAAAAATTTCTGTGGGCGCTATATCTCCCGAACGAATGAGCGAAATTTTACCGCACTTGATATGAACACGCTTTTATTAGCTTCACCTGTACGTATGTATATTTGTATGTATGTTTGTAACTGCTCTGGGAGCAAACAAAAAATTTATATTGTAAAAAAAGACTTTCCCTACGTGAACGATGTGGCGTTGAGGTAAGGCTCCGCGCTACGAACCTAAAGGTCCAGCGTTCGATCCCAGTCAGGGGAGATTTTTTAAAAATGGTTTTTGTTTAATTCTAAGTTATTTTAATTAAAGATTTAATTGTATGTAAATATTATGGTGTATCACTCACACGAT
>OZ005659.1:266549497-266593497 GCA_963930645.1 Salticus scenicus
TGAAAGTTTCAAATGTTTAACTAGTCGGGAAGACAGTTAAATTGCAAGATTTGTCCAAACCGTTTTTGAGTTATTACCGTTTTTTGATACATTATGGCCAAAACCTATGTATTTTTGGTCATTATGAACCTAATTTTCCTAAATATCTCCAAAACGGAAAATAATACAAAGTCCAAAAAGGAAGGTGCACAACTAGATGTTATAACAATCCTATGTACCAATTCGCAACTTTCTACGTCCAACCGTTTTTGAGTTATGCGACACACACACACACACGCACATACACACACACACACATACAGACGTCACGAAAAATTGTGTAAAGTCCCTTATATCTCTAAAACGAGAGCTCGTGTTAAGACGACACTTGCAGATGTACAACTAGATATCATGACAGTCACACGTATAAATTGACAACATTCAGCGATCATTCGTTTTCGAGCAATGTGAAATACAAAATCCATTTCGCAAATCGGGATTACTATACTTCCTTATACTTTGTATAAGGAAGTAATACATTAAAAATTGCACATTTTGCGAAAAGAAAAATATATTTCTCGAATTTTCATATTGACTAGCTGGCTTCGCCCGCTAGCGGGTCAGTATTTTCAAAGGAATCACTAAAATTAATGAATCACTAACAGTAATTTTTAGTGTTAAGAAAAGAAATTAAAAAAAAAATCATTTCTGATTGGGTAAAAAGTCGGCCCGGGTCCCCACTGCCTTCGGCAGCGCAGTCCCGTGCGCGCTGCGCGCGCACAGCTTAAGGGATACTCGCGCTGCGCGCGCGTATACCTTCCCTGACCTTTCGTGCCCCTTAAAAAAATCATTTCTGATCGGGTAAAAACTCGCACCGGGTATTCGGCAGCGCAGACCCATGCGCGCGCACGTGTGAAGGTATACGTGCGCTGCGCGCACATATTCCTTCTGAAGTCATATTTTTATTCTTAAGAAAAGAAAACTAACAGTAACAGAAACAAAAAGTAACTTTTAGTGTTAAGAAAAGAAATTTAAAAAAATCATTTCTGATTGGGTAAAAAGTCGGCCCGGGTCTCCACTGCCTTCGGCAGTGCAGTCCCGTGCGCGCTGCGCGCGCACAACTTAAGGGATATACGCGCTGCGCGCGCGTATACCTTCCCTGACCTTTCGTGCCCCCTAAAAAAATCATTCCTGATCGGGTAAAAACTCGCACCGGGTCCCCACTGCCTTCGGCAGCGCAGACCCATGCGCGCGCACGTGTGAAGGTATACGTGCGCTGCGCGCACATATTCCTCCTGAAGTCATATTTTTATTCTTAAGAAAAGAAAATTTAAAAAATCATTTCTCATCGGGTACAAAGTCGGACCGGGTCCCCACAGACTTCGGCAGCGCAGTCACGTGCGCGCTGCGCACGCAGAAGTTCACGGATACACGCGCTGCGCTCGCGTATTCCTTCCCTGACCCTTCGTGCCCCCTTAAAAAAAATCATTTCTGATCGTGCAAAAACTCGCACCGGGTCCCCACTGCCTTCGGCAGCGCAGTACCGTGCGCGCTGCGCGCACGACTGAAGGGATACACGCGCTGCGCGCGCGTATTCCTTCCCTGACCCTTTGTGCCCCCTAAAAAAATCATTTCTGATCGTGTAAAAACTCGCACCGGGTCCCCACTGCCTTCGGCAGCGCAGTCGCGTGCGCGCGCACAAGTTAAGGGATACGCGCGCGGTGCACGCCTATTTCTTCTCCACCCTTTCAGGCCCTCTTAATTAACCTGCGTATACCAATTTTGAACGATCTAACTCATTTGGCTGAGATGCAAAAGAAAATTTAATCAGGACACCTCAAAACGTGTAAATCTGGTGAAAACGTTCGATAATTTAAATGAACTTTAAAATATCTTTCGAATGATGTATTAAAAATAATTTAATCATAATTAGAAATTGAAATATTGAAATTTGAAAATATTACAGCGCCATCTGTCGGTAGAAATTTCTGTATTCCACAGTTTCATTCCAATTCAAAAAAGCTATCTAATGATGTATTACTTATGAAATTATTTTAATTAGTAGCTGAGATACAAAGAAAACTAATTCAGGACACCTCAAAACGTGTAAATCTGGTGAAAACTTTCGATAATATAAAAGAACTTTAAAATATCTTTCGAATGATGTATTAAAAAGAATTTAATTAGAATTAGAAATTGAAATATTGAAATTTGAAAATAATACAGCACCATAAGAGAAAACTGATTCAGGACACCTCAAAACGTGTAAATCTCGTGAAAACTTTCGATAATTTAAAAGAACTTTAAAATATCTTTCGAGTGATGCATTAAAAATAACTTAATTAGAATTAGAAATTGAAATATTGAAATTTGAAAAAATTACAGCGCCATCTGGCGGTAGAAATTTCAGTATTCCGCTGTTCGATTCCAAATCAAAAAAGCTTTCTAATGATGTATTACTTATGAAATTATTATAATTAGTATCTGAGATACAAAAGAAAACTCATTCGGGACACCTCAAAACGTGTAAATCTGGTGAAAACTTTCGATAATATAAAAGAACTTTAAAATATCTTTCGAATTAAGTATTAAAAATAATTTAATCATAATTAGAAATTGTAATATTGAAATTTGAAAATATTACAACGCCATAAAAGAAAACTGATTCAGGACACCTCAAAACGTGTAATTCTGGTGAAAACTTTCGATAATTTAAAAGAACTTTAAAATATATTTCGAATGATGTATTAAAAATAATTGAATCATAATTAGAAATTGAAATATTGAAATTTGAAAATATTACAGCGCCATGAAAGAACACTGATTCAGGAGACCTCAAAACGCGTAAATCTGTTGAAAACTTTGAATTATGTAAAAGAACTTTAAAATATCTTTCGTATGATGTATAAAAAATAAATCAATCGTAATTAGAAATTGAAATACGCGTATTAAAATATTGCAAAAATGTCCGGCGTGTGAAGATAAAATTTAATTTGCAATTAAAATGTAAATCTTTTGTTTATTGACGGAAATCGATGAAATTTGAAATGCAAGTTTGTTTTGTGGTGTAAATATTATATACTAAATAAAATGTGTAAAATTTTAAAAATTGAAGAAAATAGAAAATTGTAATTTTTAATCGCACTACGAATCAGGTGACCTTAATGAATACCAGCTGTGTTTCCGTTGAAGACAGCTGGAGACTTAACGTCTGCAAAGATAACATTTTTGTGATTCGTTGCCAACATTTTTTTATAGTTTAGTTAATTTTAAAATATCTAATCGTCCGATCGATAAGCCGTTTAAACCATCGGATTGAGAAAAAAAAGCCCTTTCCAATGGTATCTTGTTTGTAACAATACGACTGATATTTCTAATTTATTTTCCACTTTTTCCGTAAAAATATCGCTTTTTAAGCATTTAATCATGAATTCTGGGTCATTTTTCGGTAGACAATGGTCGACGTTTTAATTAATATCTCCGCTAATTAGGGTCGCATCGTTTAGCAAATTAGATAACCCAGATCTGCGATAAATTCTCTGTCCGACGGTACCTGTTCGAAGTCCGTGCGACCATTAGCGGCGGAGCCTTATCCGTTTCAAGCCGTTTCTCACAGACAGACACACAGACACACACACAGACACACGCGTACAGATTTTAATAATATAGGAGATTCACGGAAATCTACAAATTTCATGCAGTAACTAATAAATACATTCACGAATGTTTTACAAAAGTACCCCGCTCCGATTTAAATAAAATGTTGAAATAAAAATTAAATTATAAATATAAATCCAAAAGGACTACTTCGAAATTCTTTGAAGAATTTCCAAGTAGGCCTTTTGGATTTACGTTTATAGTATAATTTAGAAAATTTTAATCAAATTTTTAAATATCTAAATTATGTTTTTAATAAACGCCAATAAAAAATGTTTTAAATAAAAACACATCTCTACATGCGAGGACTATGTTAAGAATATAAATTCTAAGTTTAAAAATCATGAAATTAAAACAAAAAAAAATTTGCAAATATTTATATATTAAATTTAAATTATTATTTTTTTTAATTCATATTTTTGACTATACTTAAGATTTCTTTATATACAGAATTGCTTTTACTTTCCTTTTTTTTTATGACAAGCTCTATCTTATTAAGAAAAATCTGGAAAATAAAATAATGTAAAAAGGAGTTGTCAAAGAAAGTAAGCTGTTTGGAAAGTGAACTGTCGGGAAATTGTACCAGAGCCGTTTACGTATCATTTTGGATACATCGTACTCACGATTCTAAATTTTCAGTACTAGTATTTTTGAATTTTTAAATTTGAATATTAGTAGTCAATGATGTCCATGCCAGTATCATAAAAAAAAATTTTAAAAGTGATCTGAAATCTTTACGATGAAAATATTCCTTCAAAATGGGCGTTTATGCAAAATTTTGCCCTTTTCTGCCAATTAGAAAGATTTTAAGAAATTCGTAAATTTCAAATAACTTACGAAGTATTCAAAGTTGAATTTGCATAGTTAATTATATACATGCAAATACCATAACTAATATTTTAAATGGGATTTGGCATATTTACAGTAAAAATATTCCTTTTACTGCACGTTTAAACGAAATAATTTTGACATGCTGATCCCATGTTTAAAAAATCGTAAATTTTCAATAACTTACGAAGTTTTTAAATTAGAATGTTACAAATCTATAGGGTTCTTGCTAGCGCTATAAGTGATATTTTAAAACTAGTTTGACCTCTCTGAGATAATTTGTTCTTGAGGTATCGAGTGACAGACGAACACACTGACACCATACCGAATTTGTAATTTTCTCATTCGTTACACATCAAAACGTGTAAAAAATTCAAAAAGCCGAGTTCGGAAATTTTTGCGATTACCTAAGTTTCCCATACCTATAATAGGATGAGGAAATAAAAATATCATAAAGATAAAAATCTTTGAAAAGCTTAAAAAACTACTAATGGTTTATCGTCAAGAGTTGTATAGACAAATAATATACATTTCCGCATTTAAATTCATATATTTTTTCAATTTTTTTTTTCTTTTAACTTGAATTGTAAATTTCTCACCAAGCACTATTAAAAAGGCATCTCTCTAATAGGCCAATTATCAATAGCATGGTGATGGCCCTCTCGGGAAGGTTTCAGTAATTTCTTTTACATTAATTTGAATTACATATGCCGTAGCAGCTGTTTTATATTTAAAGTCTGTGACAATCAAAGACATTCTACAATTCATAAAACTGCTCTTGTCCATGGGCAGTACCTTGTTTAGATCGACTCAATACCTATAAATATCTTTTTTTTTTTTTTTTTTTTTCCCATTCGTTTCCTTTTCGGATGGACCGTCCCTCTGAAGTTAAAATTGACTGTCTGAAACGCATGGATTGATTTTTAATTGGCTGAACAAGTGTGGTGAAGGGGCTATTTGTATAGGAGAACAGTAAATTTTTTTATTTTGTAGGCATTAAAACAGAGTTTTATAATACTGGCAAATTTTGTTTCAGACATTCTTTTTTTTCTTTCCCTTTAAACATATTATGCGATACATCGATACTTTCGTAATACAATATTTTTCTGAAATTACGGATTTTCTAAATACAAAAATATAAAATGTTATATTATTGATATAGATTATACAGCTGATGACTGGTGTGTACAGTGAGGCCGTGGGCAAGGACCCACGTCGCCCAAGCCTTGTCCCGCCTCTGGCCGCAGATCCACAAAATGAAATCGGCGGAAGTGACCTACAGGGTGACCCTCATTCAACTTGGCCTATTCAGAGCACCCTGTAGCTCGAACTAAAATGAATAGTGAGTCAAAAATTTGTATACAGACATTTCAAAGGATGCGCTCTAGGGATCTGCAATTTTTTTTTTTTTTTTTTTAATTTACCCTCCGAGGGGGACATGCACCAAAATACGAACAAGCTACAAATTTTGACACAAACTACTACACAAATTTTATTGCTATGGGTTACAAGTGGCAGATTGTTTATCGATGGAGATCCTGTTGTTCAGTGTGGGACCCATCATCAAATTGTAAAATCTGCAGTCGATGAAGAGTGTGTTCGGTAGCGGGTCGCCAGTAATCCTATGCACATGCAACGTTATTACAGTATTTCAAGTTAGTCATCATGACAACATTTCTTCTAAAAACCAAACATTTTAAATGGCCCCATAACCAAAATGCCACAGATTAAGATGGGGGGGATGGACTGACAGAGCTGCCAACTTAATCCGCCAAATTGTTAATACCGACTTTTTTTCTACACCACTTAACTTTTAGAGTAATTCTCTTCAAATATATGTACGATGAATTAAGAAAACAAATACTCTAAAAAATAAGCGGTGTAGAAAAATGGGTGGTACTGACAGTTTGCCCGATTCGTTTGGCAGCTCTGGACCGGCCACGGAGTAGAAAACGAACGGTCAACCACTCTGTCCATTGTCAAATTTTGCAACAAACATCTTTACAGAATGTAAAAATAGCAGTTTTAAATGCCGATAGGGCTTGAAATAGATCCCATTTACTTAGAACAAAACTTTTCAAGCATTTTGACTGTCATTCTTGTTTGATTTTTTGTTGTATGTCCCCTCGGAGGGGAAATTTTAAAATTTTATTTATTTATTTATTTATTTATTTATTTATTTTCAGATCCCTAGAATGCATCTTTTGAAATGTCTCGATACAAATTTTCGACTCAATATTCCTTTTAGTTAGAGCTACAGATTGCTCTGAATAGGCCAAGTTGAATGAGAGATTTTGTTAATACGTATTTCTAAAAGTAAAGAGAAAGATTTAAGGACCCGTTTTCTGTTTACGTTTGATTTATTTAATCAAATTTTAAACCGAATTAGATCGTGTTAATACATACTAAACTGTTTCTTAAACAATTACTTTACTCAGTGCAAAAAGTGTTTCACCCATTTTGACAATTTTGATAAAGTTTGCATGTAGAACAGAAATGCTACTCGTTGAAAAGGAGCCTTTTTCGAGGTAATGGCAATTTACATACGCATGTTAACTTTTCTGTTTATCTGATTTTTTCATTGTAAAATCTCTTTTTATATGGATTTGACATAATAGGTGGAAGGTGGGAATTTTCAGTCACAATAAGTTAAGTTAAATGTGAAAGTATTTCTCATCTGATTTCAATAGCAGGAACGTTCGTTCTATAGGCTCTAAACCATAATGGTACTGTCTAAATAGGCGCGACACAACCGAACGGATCTGGAAAACATAGTGTCAGAGTCAGTCACGTAGACGTCAAAATGCATGAAAAGAGTGAAAAGCTCAAAAGTAGAACACGTGATTGGGTGAGCTAGGAAAGAGAAAGATAAAAACAAGAATATTATAGTTATACAAAGTATTACAGTTATATATTTCTGATAATATTACTTACCTGTCAACCCTTTAAGGGTTGACAACCTTATTTTTAAAAGTGGGAAAATGAAGAAATTTTCGATCCACTTTCAGAATTTTTAAGAATCGAATAAATGAATGTTGATTAAAAATATTATTTTGGTTTACTTTAAAATAGAAAAATTTTTTAATTAAAATTTATTGCAAATTATTTTCAAGGGTGCTTTCTCACAGCGGGCCTATTTAAAAAAGCATTTCGGATAGGAACTTAAATTTTTTTCTCATTTTGACATGATGAATAAAATGAACTAAAAATAAGAAATTCCGTTCAATAGAAAAAAAAAATATACATATGATTGTGAAAATTTAAACATTTTAATGGTCATTTCATATTTAAAAGTTAATTATTATTTAAATAATTAAAACCTTTTAGTTCAGATTCTTAATTGGAATGTTTTATTTTATTGAATGATAAAATTATAAGGCTAAAGGAAATTGTAATTGCGCGCCTTTGAATTTTTTGAAAAGTAATGTGCAATAAAAATATTTTGTAATTTAAAGTAAAACAAAATAATATTTTTAATCAATAGAGTAACGTCGTAATAGTTAACACACAAAAATAAATAAATAAATAAATAAAAATTAAAAAAAAAATTGTTTGTACACGCATTTATTCTCTTTTTTGAAAGTTGACCGAAAATGTCTTCATTTTCTGATTTTTAAAAGTTGGCTTTAGCACTCAGAGAAGAAAATTCAATTTGCCTCAGTTTTAACCACAGGCAAGACACAACTATCATTTCCATAGGAGTATGAAGCGAATTTTATGTACACACACGACAGTCTTTGGTCATAGATAGACTCGAACCTACAATCATATGTCTGCCAGCTCAACGCCCAACTGACAGAATCACTGAAGCCTAACGTGTTGCACAATATACTGAGATTGCAATAATCAACTTAAATTCAACTTGAATCATTTGTTTATTTATTCCTTGATTATTTATTCCTATTATTTATTTGTTTATTTATTTATTTATTTATTCCTTTATTTAATTATTATTTATTATAGGAATAAATCATTTGTTTATTTATTCCTATTATATTATTTACTATCATTTGTTTAAGAAACATTAAAAGTATGTTCCTCACGATAGGTATGCGTGTATAGGTGCAAAACCCCATCACCTTTACAAATGTGCCCTTTTAATCTTCAGCCCCCACCAGACGAAAATCCTGGGTGCGCCACTGGAAACGGGTATAATGAAATTAAATTTTTCGGCATGGCAGGAGAGGGCGAAATTTTGCATAATTGTCCATTTTGAGGAAGATTTTCATCGTAAAGATGTCAGATCACTTTTAAAATGTCATTTAAGATACTAGCTCGAACACAATTGATTACTGTTGTTCTAATTTGAAATTTTCTAAGTTATTCAAAATTTAATATTTCCTCAACACAGAAGAATAGAGTAATATTTCATACAAACTTGCATTAGAGCGGACATTATATTGAAATTAGTATAGAATTGCATGAAAACGAAAATAGTAAACTAACCTCCCAAAAAATTAATTAAAAAATTAGGATAAGGTAAAGGTATTGAACTGAACCATGGGTAGTCTCTTGGGTGGGGCATTTCAGTGTGTCACCATGTCGATCAATTAGTCAGATTCCTTTCTCTTAAAACGAATAGGATATGCCTTGTCGTGGAAATTGAAGAGATCGGACTCAGGATGGTGGAACTGAGCAGAGTCCACCTATGCACACTATTTTTTAAAAACGTTAAAAATATTGCTGTATTGAAATAAAAACTAATAAATATTTATAAAATTATTCTTTAAATTAATGATTATAAATGCATGCTTTGGCACCTCATTTTGTTAATATGTGGCATTACTGCTGCGTAATATCACACATCATTAAGCAATAAACTTCTTTAAAAAGTAGCACCCTGGATGACGGAGTTTCACTCGGGATCATCGTGGAAATTATGTGCAGAGTAAATAGAGTGACATGTTTCAAAAAATCATCATCATGGAGATATTTCTTTGTTTTATTGAATTGAAGTAGATTTATGCATTCATATTTCAGAAAAGGGCAGTAAGTCACACATCGATTTCAAAAATTCGAAAGCTGAATCAGCTTTTCCATCCAATTGTATAATTTACATTTGGTCGAATTTGAAATGCTATTTGTAGACTATACACTTTATTATGTTGTAAGGCGCCTTACGAAATTCATAAAGGTTGGTTGGGTTTTACGTCGCACTAGTGCTGCGCAATCGAAATTCACAAAGTGTTGGAGATTTGTCAAAATTCCTATTTGAAGGTTGGAGAAATAACTAGCTTGAGTTCTTGAAAGGTGGGACAGCAGTGTGGAATAGATATCTCATTTGGTGGAGAAATACTCCGATTGTAAAAGTACTTGATGAAGTCCGTTGTAAGATTTCATGGTTGGCGAGTTTTGGAATAAATGAGCTTAAGGTTGAGTAGATTTTCTTGGAACGAATTTTTAAGGGTGTGCAAATTGACTCTCCGGTCTTAGTATTTAAGAGAAAGCAAACTTAAAAGGTCACTTGTAGAATAAGTGAAATGAAAGTTCTTCTAATCAAAATTATCATAAGGTAGTATGGTAGTATAGCGGTTTAATCTGTTTTATTTGTAGGACTAAATAAATTTATTTAATGAGTTACCAATCTGCGAGTAGTCTTTTCCTCTCAATTTCAGAACCAATAAACTTTTAGATTATTTTTAATAGATTCTCCTCTTTAATTACAGTTATTCACTGCAGCTCTATGGCGGGAAATCAAGGCAGGGTAGAGAATTTTTCCTCACAATGTAATCTACTCATTTAAGTTAACTTATAAAGACAAAAATAAATAAGCAAAAGACGAAGAAGATAAAGCAAAATTATTTTTGATACATAAAATCTTCGGTTTATTCAAGTAACACACATGAAATACACATACGCATAAAAAAAATAGGCATTGTGTAACTCTAGAGATAAATCTACAAACTAAAGAAACTTTTCAATAATTTTTACAGTTCTAAACATCATAAAGTATTTCTTCATCGCTGGACATCTTATTTCTTCGATCCAGTGTATTCTCGAATTTTCAAATCCTTGTCATACCAGTCAGGCATTTCTCTTGTTCCAGGAAACGCTATGTTCAAGAAAACGCTCGCTATTTCCTCCGAGCAGAAAAAATCAGGAAACTGCTTGCAGAGCAGAGCAAACTCTTCGAATGCCAGACCCAGGAAATTCATGTCCTGCAGCAGCTTCTGCAGATAATCTCTGGCGTTTTCGCAGACTGTATCTTTTGCTTCCACCTTAGCTGTTGCCCAATCGAACAGCCATTTTATCAACTCGTATTCCGAATACAGAGATAATTTCGGCAAATCGAGGATTTTGTGAACCATACTGGCATTGACGTCGAGTAGGTCGTAAGCTGCGAAAACCTCTCTGGTCTTTTCTTCCAAGACTTTGTAGCACATGTCTTCTCGGCTCTTGTCTTCCATGCTAGTAGCAACGTTTAACATGCTGAAAACGTTTCCAGGCTGGATTGGAATGTCTCGGAGGTAGTTGCGACACAAATTCCGGAGGCTTATCAAATTATATTCTGTAGCCAAGTTAAACAAGGCACAGGCCTCTTCTGCTGTTTCCAAACCGGGCTTAATTCCGTAGCAGTACCTAAAATAAATAAATAAATATTTATTTATTTATAAAGCTTTAAATAAAAGAAATTTTATTGTTTAAAAATAATATTGATGTTGAAATATTTTATACTTCTTTTTAACTACATTTTATTATTTTCAATTTTGTATATTAATCTATCTTATATATTTTTAAATTTAAGTGCAATTGCTTAATTATTCTGAAATTTTTGTTAAAATGATATATACATATTTAAATTTTAAGTTTTGTATTAGACTAGGCTTCATATTTAAATTTGTAAATATCGTATTAGGCTGCATTAAATTAGATATCCGTCTTTCTGTCTGTCTCTGTCCGCGCTCTAACTCACGTGAATATTCATGGAATTTCCTGAAACTGATATATGTTATTTGAATTCCCTATCGGATGTTCCTTATAGAAAATGGAGCTCATGTACAGGGACACCAGAGAGTATTCCATTTAATACCTTTAATTTACGCATAAATTAATAAAATTGAAATATGTTATTCAAGTTTACTATAGGATATTTTCTATAGAAAATGGAGTAAATACCATCACTGGTTTGTATACAGGGACACCCGAAATTATTCCAAAGCATTTCGTTCTATGAAAGATATTTCTATAAACCAAATTTTAATTACTTTGCATAAATCTTAATGAAATTGAAATATATTATTCATATGCACAAAAGAATACTTTCTATAGTGTACATACGATTAGTATTAGATTTACAAGGCACACAAAAATATTCAGTTACATTAAGGGTTATTATTGGACATTTGGTGTTATTGCATTTTCGTTTGCATTAAACGTTTTCTAACAATTTTTAACTGTGAATATGATTTCAGTTTGCGTATTATTTTGTCTGACTGTCTATGTTCGTCTAGCCGCCCCCAGAGTCCGTAAATATTTTCAGAAATTTTAAAAAATGATATATGCTATTCAGGTTTATTATAGAACATTCCCTGTTTAAAATGGCAATAACAGGCCCTCTACAATTGTTTTATGTTCAGGAACGCTGAAAAAATGCCAATGCTTTGCGTTTTGAGACACATTCTTATATATTACATTTAAATAACTTTCTACTGTAAAAATCATAAAGAAATTCATATTTATTGTTAATATTGTAAAATAATTTTTTGCGTAAAATATGATATAGTATTGATGTATAATTCTATGTTAGAGGATTACTGCCCTTCTGTTTAATTATAGTGCCTACATCTATTAAAACAAAAATCAAGTCTGTTATTAAATTCCTTGAAACTTATAAATCTTGATCAACTTTTCAAGTGGCAAACAGATATGGAATCCAAAGTACCAAATTTGCATTTCCTACAAGTATTTGTTGTTAAATTATGCTGAAAATTCATATATATACAGATCAAACAATAAAAATTTGACTTTCGTATTCAGGAGGCCTCAAAACGTGATAGTATACAGAAAAAAATCGATTTCCAAAAACTACTTTGTTTAGAGTATGGGTATGAGAAATTCATTTTCCGTTCTGTGTCAGCAATGTTCGTCGAATAAAAAATAATACAGCAAAGCACTTAAGTCAATTACATTCAATAAAAAAAAAATGTTTTCCTTAATTTTGGGTAGCCCTGTATATTGTTTATAAACTATATACACATGACTTTGTGTATGTAAATTTAGTGTTATATGCAAAACACGATGAAACACGAAACGAAACAACTTCCAGAAATTCCCAAGTATAGCTCCAATATATCTAAACTAGCAGACTTTGCCCGCTTCGCTGGGCACTATACTTAAATGAGTTGTCAAAATCTCCTATCATTATTCCGCTTCTTACTCCCCCTTCCCCAGCGGGTAAGTTCGAAGTTTTGCGAAATCCCGCAAATCCCATAGATTTCCCAAGACAAATTTAGTGCTAAAAGCGGGGTCTCCAATATGCTACTTCGTAATCCCCCTCCCCCCTCCAAAAAAGAAAAAAAAATCGAAAATCACAAAAAAAAAAAAAAAAAAAAAAGTGTCTGAAAATATTTCAAAGAAGGCACATGGCTATTTTCAATACCTTTGTACCATTTTTAGAAGAGTTCTACTCAAAAATCCGGAATTTCTGAAATTTCCCCCCGAAAAACTTTTTTTTCTCTCCCTCCTGTAAGAATAAAGAATTCCAAAATCGTACATAATGTTTCATCTATACTCAAGTCTAAATAAAATCAAGTTTTGACATGATTTTAATCAAGTCTAAATTCAAATCATTTGTAAGCATTATAATAATTTGTAAGCATGATTTTGATCAAGTCTAAATAAAATTGCATATGTCTCCTCGTCTGCGATTTCTTCACCGTGAAGTAATTTTTGGCCGAGTTATGCATACAAGCGGGGAAAAGCGGGGATTTCAATAAATCCTGTTACTTTAGGGGTCGGATACATATAAACAATCCAAGCATCAAACTTTATGACCGCAGCTCTCATAAATTTCCCAGGGCGCTAAAAGGGCTAAATATTTAGCGCTAAATGGGGTATCTCGAATTTTCCCTTCGTAACACATAACCCCCTCCCTCCCCCCCCCCCCCAAAAAAAAAGGAAAAAAAAAAGAAAGAAAGAAAATGCCAAATTATAAAAAAATCAGAAACATGTTTTGGAAATATCCTAAAGAAGACGCATGGTTTTTTTCAACATCTTTGTTCCTTTTTGGTAGAGTTCTACTCAAAAAACCAGAATTTGCAAAATTTCCCGCCAAAAATCGACTTCCCTCTTCCCTCTCCTTAAAAATCGAAATTTCCAAAACCTCAGATAAATTTTTATTTGTACTCATGTGTAGCCTCCCCATATGCAAGTTCTTCACTGTGAAGTAATTTGGAGCTGAGTTATGCTTACAAAGGTGTTCTTGCCTTCTGTCCCCCTCAAGGGGGGGGGGGGGTAACGGTGGTAATTTCGATTAATCCCGTTACTGTTTAGGTGTCGGATACATATGAACAATCCAAGCACCAAAATTCGTGATCGCAACTCCCATAGATTTCTCAGGACAAATTTAACGCGAAAAGGGGTGTCTTGATTTTTCCCCCTCGTACAACCCCCCCCCCCCCCAAAAAAAAAAAAGTAAATAAATATCCGCAAAACACAAAATAACAAAAATGTGTTTTTTGAGATTTTCCAAGAAAGTCGCATACCTTTGTTCAACATCTTTTTGTTCCACTTTTGGTAGAGTTCTACTCAAAAATCTTGAATTTGCGAAATTTCCCACCAAAAATCGATTCCCCCCCCCCCCCCCCCCCCCCACAATTCGAAAATTCCCAAATCACAAACAGTGTTTCATTTGTACTCATGTCTAGTCTCCCCATGTGCAATTTCTTTACTGTGAAGGAATTTGGAGGGGAGTTATGCTTAGAAACTTGTTTTAGACCTTTGCCCTCCCAGGGGGGGAACGGAGTGGAATTTCGAAAGAGTTGATAGATATTATTCTAAGTTGGGTAAAGATCTAAGTTTCTGCTAAGCGCCGTTGAATTCCGTACGGCCGTTCTCAAGTGATACCCGGACAAATATAGCGTTACAGGCAAACAGACAACTTGTCACACACACACACACAGACAAAATTTTCTGAAGTCATTTTTGGCTTCCATGGTGTGTGAAACGTGAAGATATCGCAAATTTCTTTCATTCTGCAAATCTGCAGACAAAAGTCTGATTTTATTAATATAGGTACTCTGAGTAACCCTGTAAATGAATGATGAATGATTGCTATACCACAATCTACACAAAACATTCTTTTATGCGCATAAAAAATCTGTTCTTTTCATTTTGTTTAGAGCAGACTACAGATGTCACGCTGTACATATGAGAAATTTCGTCACAGACTTAATGTATTTAAATTCTCTTGGGTGACCCTGTACGCAACCCTTTGTCTGATCGCAACGAATAGCTTAGTGTATCATCGCACTATGATACGGATTTAGAATATAGAATTTGGACTTCCTGCTACAATATGTTCTTGAGATATGCTAATAACATACAGTCGGTAACAAAAGTATCCGAACACTAGCAAAAAATCCTATATAAAAAAAAAAGTAGAGTTAATACTGTTTTGTTAAATAAATCCTTGTCGAATCATGTTCTTAGTCAGTCTAAGAACGTGATTCGACAAGGTTTTATTTAACAAAACTGTATTAACTCTACTTTTTTTACATAGGAATTTTTGCTAGTGTTCGGATACTTTTGTTACCGACTGTACACACACACACACAGAGAGAGAGAGAGAGAGAGAGAGAGGGACCAACCGCTGTAAACATGATTTTTGAATTCAGAGGATCTGAAAACGTGCAAATATAACAAAAGCTAATTTTCAGAAATTTGACTTAAAAACAATACTTTCTCTCTATGGGTAAGAGAATGTATACAGGAAAAGAAAGAAAAATGAATTTGAAAATTCCCTTTTAGTACATAAATTATTCATAAATTTTGTTTGTTAAATTTTCAATGAGTATTCTCGTGTGTATTCACTAGTTGAAAGAGAGACATTACAGGTTAAAATAGCCGTCTTTCCTGAATGAAAAAAAAAAAAAAAAAAAAAAATCCCCAAACACTGATCAATCTATGCCTTATTACAAAAGCTATAGCAAATACAAATTACAATTTTTGATATAACCCCTTAAGTCTTGGCGAAAAATGCTAGAATTTTCAAACTGCAAGAAGTCAGGGAAATTTTCACTTAGAAACATGATTTTTATTTTTTTCACCTTCTTAGACTGAGGAGAATATTTTTCTAAATATCTGTCACAAGATAGGAGGGGCCGTATAAAAATTAAATTTCGTATTTAATATGTATACAGCCCCTTGTACAGCCCTATCTGAAATCTACTCTTAATTTGCATTAATTTTGTAATTGGAAGTATGTTTATATCTTTCTTAGTTTACGAGATAATCCCTGTAACACCTATTTTGAATCACCCGGTATATTGAGAAGTAATCTTTAAAAGGACAGTCCATTACTAGATATTTATTATGAACAAAAGGGGCTTTCCGCGTAGCAAAAGCCTAGTGAAATCACACGTAGATTCAAGACTGAGTGCGTATTCATTTAACATTCATGCACAATAAAAAAGCCCAATTTTGGGGATTCAGGAACATTTTTACGGGAAAAAATGAAAAGAGATCGCAGATAAAATTCCCTGTGTGATGAGCTATCACATGATTCGAAGAAGTGTAAACACACGAATTCAGCTACTTAACGGCCCTCTTCACTTACCGTCGCCGGAAGCCCGAGACAACGTTATTCTATGGGGAAATTTTCTTTACAAATAACTTGTTAGCTAATACATATTTTTAAATTCAGAAAATTCCCAACTGTTAAATGAACGGACCTTTTTAAAAAATGTATTTTTTTTTATTTTTAATATTTTATTCTGAAATTGCAAAATGAAAAAAAAAATTCACATATTGAATATTCGTATTTTGCAGCTTCAAAATAAAATATTAAAAATAAAAAAAATATTTTTTTAAAAAAGGTCCGTCCATTTAACAGCTGGGAATTATCAGAATGTGAAAACAGAATTTAAAAATATGTATTAGTTAATAAGTTATTTGTAAAGAAAAATTTCCCGTAGAATAACATTAGCATCGGCTTCAGGCGGCGGTGAGTGAAGAAGGCCCTTAATGAGTTACTAACTAAAAAGTTAAAAATGGATTAGTGTTATTAACGCGGTTTAGTGTTTTAACAAAGCGAAAATGGTAACTTCGATCTGAAATAAAATGTGAAAACAAGAATGAAAAAAAAAAAATAGTTACTTTATCATATCTTCAAAAGCCTTCGGGTTTTTCCGCCCCATTATACGCTTAAAACAATAATTTGCTTTCTTCTTCCCATCCTCATAAAATTCGTCTGCAAATACAGAAGATCTCATAGCCAAAATAAGTTGGTGTCCATTAAATTCCATCTGACCCTCCGGAGTGTCTATTGTAAATGTGACATCTATACAGGCCTTCTGCCTCAACAGGTAGCTGAAATAAGTTGCGAATCCTGGATCTTCCGGAACATTGGGTAGTGAAACTGAAAAAAATAAATAACAAATTAGGTTAATCTAGACATGTGGGGGCAAACCAGCAGTCATCCACGCAGATTTGTTAAATAACCCAAGAGTTAAATTTTACAAAGTTATTATTATTATTACATTCTTCTATATTCAACAGAAGAAAGTACTGGATTCGTAAAAATATTCGACTTCCGGTTTTCGAAGGATTTACACGTTTTGAGAGTCCTAGAACACGATTTAATCATTTTCAGAAAATGTCTGTCTGTGTGTGTGTGACAAAAATTTTGTGGCGGCTGTATCTCCGAAACTACTGCTCAGAATTATATATAAATTTATAGGTAGATGCACCTTAACACAAATTAGCGCCTATCCACTTTTGGTGTCAACCGCTCAACAGGTGGCACTGCTACACAGCGATTTCCGCAATTTATGGGAAGTCTATATCTCAGGTTCTATCGCGTATCATCAAACAAAACTTGAAATGTGAGAAGGTCATTATGAGACATTATGCTGATTCAATTTAGAGGCTTATCGGCCAATAGGTGGCGCTGCTATACTGCAAATTTCCTCGATAACGAGATGGCTCTATCTGAACTTCTGTGGCATATCACTGCGCGAAACTTGATGTGTGAGATAAACATTAAATAACGCATATTTTAAGATGTTATTTATAGGCAATAAAACTGCCTTTCTTTGGATATTTAGTGTTAGTTTTCTCTAAGATGAAAGTAATTTGCATTTATCATGTAAAATAGTTTTGATAAATTATTTGCACTTAGTGAATTTTTATTGGAAAACTAGCCGCCTTCGGCGACCAGCTGGTTCGCGATCCCTGAAAAATCCGACTTTACGAAACTCCCGCTCGGTGGCGCCTGCGGCGCCTTTTTCCCGTATCAGGTCTAATAACAGCTTATTGATATATCGTGAAAATAGCTTATCTAAATCGCAGTAAACTCCCGTGCGGTAGCGCCTTCGGCGCTGATATTTCAAATTTCTAACTTTAGCTAAGTCCCGCTCGGTGGCGCCTGCGGCGCCTTATCCCCGTTTTAGAACTTACAACACCTTCCTCGCTCATTGGAATTTGAAATATTGAAATTTTAAAATATAGCAGCGCCATCTGGCGGTAGAAATTTCTGTAATATATTGTTCAATTCCAAATCAACAAAGCTTTCAAATGATGTATTACTTATGAAATTATTTTAATTAGTAGCTGAGATACAAAAGAAAACCTAAAAAGGAAACCTTAAAACGTGTAAATCGGGTAAAATCTCGAATAATACTTTCGATAATATAAAAGAACTTTAAAATATCTTTCGAATGATGTATTAAAAATTATATAATCATAATTAGAATTTGAAATATTGAAATTTTAAAATATTTCAGCGCCAGCTGGGATAAAAAAGAAAACCAAATACCTTGTCTTAAAATCTTAATATGCCAACCAATTTCAAACGCTGCAACTTTTTTTTTTTTTTTTTTTTTTTTGCCTTTTTTCCCTGTCCCTCAAGCCCTCCCTAATAATCGTACTCTTTCAAAAATATTCACAATCGAATTATCGGGCATTAAAACTACATACTACGAAATTTCGACTACTGCAAATACTGCAAAAAAATAAAAGACAATCTTTTTCCAATAAATATGTCATTTTTTTAATTATTCATATATTTTCATGAAAATTGAACAGTAGCTTTATAATATGCTGTCTAGGCCGAATATTAATTCAAATGTAACGTGAATGAAAATTTGAAAAAAATTGAAAATTGCAATTTTTCCCCCCAGTATAAAACACATGATACCTTAATTGATTACAACCATTTCCGTTTTCAACACAGACATCACAGACAGTTGTCTCGTATGTGTTTTGTTTCCGATCGAGACCGTTTAGAAAATCGTCTGCCTGTTGCCAACTAAATTTCATAGTTTAGTTAATTTTAAAAAATCTAATTGACGTATCGATAAGCCGCTTGCACTCCCAGATTCGGAAAAAATACCCCTTTCATTTGGTACCAAATTCGTAATGATCGGACTAATATTTCTAATTTATTTTCCATTTTTTCTGCTTTTAACTCCGTTAAAATATCTACTTTTATGCAATCTCGGTGAATTCTGAGTCATTGAGATCGCTTTTTGATTAAGACATAGGTCTACATTTTAATTAATATCTCCGCAACTAATTAAAATTTTTAAATTCTGTTTTGACTATCCCCTCGGGCAGGCTTCTAAGCACCCGTATGTCAAATTTTGTAGTTCTGCGTTCAGTAGGGGCTGAACGTATAGATGCTCAGACAGACAGACAGACAGACAGACATCTTCCTTTATTATTATAGATAGATGTACTAAAGAAAGTCTTGTGGTGGCCACAACATACTGGTTTTTCTATTTCTTTCTGAGAATTCAAACAAATGGTATAACTAGCACTACTGGTTTATATACAGAAATTTACAAAATAATTTTGATACATTACTGTCTGTGAGAAGTAGCTTTGAAAGCTTGTTGAATATCCTCACACTGCACAAAACAGAGTGAAACTAATACAGATACCTATAAACATACTATATCTTAAAGAATAGGATATGATTTGCATTAAGGGTTAACATAAAATATTTCAGATCTATTTTAGCATAGAAACGGAAATTGATGAAGGGCAATTTCAGCACTGTTAAAGTTTTACAAAAAGGAACCAGAAAAAAAAAAAAAAACACATTATGGGTGATTTTTATTTTTAGAAAATACATACAGGGTTGATAAGTAAAAATTTTTTGAATAAACGCCATAAAAGGAAAGAACTCGCAACAATTTTTTCAAGTCGAAAGAAAACACAAACGTTCGTCAAGATACCACAGCAGGCACAAGTGCTGCAAACAAAATGGCAACGCACAAAAGCGCCAAGCCATAGTTTTTGTGCGTTGCCACTTACTTTGTTCGCGTGACGAAGCTTCATGTTTACTTTCGATTCAAAACAATTGTTGCGAGTTGAACACCACTCGCAACAATTTGAATAAACACCACTTATAGATGTCACATTACTTCGAACACCACTTTGAATAAACACCATTATGGTGTTTATTCAAAGTGTTTTACTTATTGCTTATGAACGCCAATTCTGTGGTGCTTTTTTACAATATAGAGGGCTACACAAAAGTAACTTATTTTATGCTTTCATTTTACAAGAAAAGCAATATATATATATATATATATATATATTTCGTAATTCAAACAAAACATAAACTCGCAAAATAATTTTGGAGGTTCTGCTCTCTAAGCTGATACACGAAAGGTGCCAGATTAGATCCCAGGTCACTCTCACAGGCTTATCTGTTCGAAGTTTTCCGTGGTTTTCCCCGAACGAAAAATGCGTTTGTTTGATTATGAGAAAGAACGTGTTTAATTTAATATAATTATATTACTAACTTTTTCATTGCAAACACTTATTTAAATATATGTATTTAGCTTGAATAGGTTTATGTCTTCTCTGCATTTGCTCCATGCTTCCTGGCCATTATTGTACAGACATTATATGTATTTTATTTCATTTTATTTATTTTTACTTATTCATTTTATTTTATTTTTTCATATCATTACTGTAGATGGCAGCACTATTCAAGTTACTATAATTAATCTGAATCCTAATTTACGTAAGGAATCGATTTGTGATTTCTCTAGTTTTACTCCATATTCACTGCTAACATTGTGCTGACTAACTGTGCTTTTAACTAATATCTGCTTGTTATATTTTACATGTGTCTCGTTTTTCATAAACTCTGTGTTGCCTCTTTCTTGATTTTTTGCGAGAGCTTAAAATTACGATATTTATTGTGTTTTATCAATAATAATTTTTTAAGTGGTTTATTGGATTGACATTTGTTGTGGTGAGTTTATTTTGATGTACGTTTTTTCTTGTTTTATTTCCAATGGGTGATTCATCTGCGTGTTATATTTTACATGTGACTAGTATTTAATAAATTTTGTGCTGCTTCTTTCTTGCTTATTTGTGATTGTTTGGAGCTTAAAATTACAATGTTTATTAGTGTATTATCACTAATAATTTTTTAAATGGTTTATTGGATTATCATTTGTAGTGATGAGTTTTATTTTGATCTACGTTTCTTCTTGTATTATTTACAGTGGGTGTTTCGAGCCAGAGAACAAAGAAATTCTTAGCTTTTGCTTTGTTTGTGACAGAAAAACATCCATTTTTTAGCCTATTTGCATTCTACCAGCAGAGCCTCCTTAAGGAGGCTCTGCTACCAGGCTCTTGAAAACGTTAGAATCCAAATAATGCTTTTTTATCAATCCAATTTGCTATAATTCATTTAGATTTTGCTTTATTTCTTTTTTGGGTGGTTTTCGTTTTTGATCAGAATAATTGTTTGAATACTGAAATTAAATCGTCTTTAAATTTCAAATTTTTGCAATGATAATATTATATTACTACTGAACGTTCTGTTTCTCTCTCTCTCTCTATATATATATATATATATATATATATAAGCCTATTTTTTATTTTCTGAGTATATAGATAGGAAACTCTTCATAAAACAGGATTTAATTTAGTACGACAGGACTTATTTTAATCTATTCTTCCATATAAAGGCATGCAGCAACTGTGTTTCATTCACTAACTCTATTCATTTAGCATTGCAATTATAGCTTTAGCACAGGAACCCCTGAGCGGTTTTTAAATTCTTGTTATCATTTTCGCGATGAATTTAAATGGCTAGTGTAATCACGCAAGTAAGCATCTTGGCGAGATACATCCGAAATACTTTGGTGTGAAATTTTAAATTTTGCCACGGAAACTTACGCTAAAGCTATTCCATTTCTTTAGCATGATTTTTCTACTATTTTTCCTTTTTTTCTTTTTTTAAATCAATTTAAAGTTTTTCCTTTTTTTTTTTTTTTCACTAGTTTATTTATTTATTTTTGGCTTTATTTTTTTTATTTTTTTATTTTAAAATTGATTTTTTTTTTTTTTTTTTTTTAGCATATTTTGATCCAGTTATCCGATTGAACAAAAAATACAGTGTCAACTAGATTTTGTCCTGGTTTAATAAATGTACCCATTTTTGTAGCTACCGGTTGAATGGTGTAGTTTTGTATAGAGAACTAAAAATCGGGACAGATACGGTGCAAACTTTCAACTTTATATAAAGAAAAGAAAGAAAAAAATACTTTCATTTAATCTGATAGATCGTAAAAAAGTAACAACGCAAAATTGGTGTCTGATAGAAAGGTAGTGCGACCCGTCTCACTAAAAAAAAAAAAAAAAAAAAAAAAAAATTACGAGATGGGCAAAAAGTGAGTTTTCTGAAAATTCTGACCGTGGCAAACTCCCACCCGATGGCACCTATAGTCTCCTTAAAAAGTTTTTTTTTACACACCTGTGTGATTAAATCAGGTTAAAAAAAAAAAAAAAAAAACTGAAGTTATTGTATCACTATTCTTTTTATCCCAAAACGGCTACTGCTTCATACCTGCTGTAAAAGTGCCATCGGAATTTCAGTGACGCATCTATAAAAGAAGAGGTTTGTTTGTCTGTATGTATGTCTGTTCATCTATAGGGTCAGTCCCTATTGAACGTAGAAGTACAAAAATTGACATACGGGTGCTCAAAAGCTTTCCCGAGGGGCTAGTGGAAAAAAATTAAAAATTTTAATTAGTTGCAGAGATTAAAACGTTAACGTATGTCAATCAATAAACGAGTCAATTCTGAGCTTAAAAGGCGTTTAAGCAGCGTTCAATGGACAAATAAATTAGAAATATGGGTCTGATCATTTCAAATTGGGTACCCAATGAAAGGAGCGATTTTTCTGAATTCACGGGTGCAACCATCCAATCGATGCGGCAATTAGATTTTTTTTTTTTTTTAATTAACTAAAAAAGGAATTTTTAGTGGAAACACTTCATTACTTTATCCTTCTTCAGTGCCAGACGTATTGGCAGATCATTCTTCTGGTCGGGAATAATTTCTTTTCGACCCCATGGCAAGATACTAGAAATTAAAAAAGCAGTTTTTGAATTTTAAATCTATTTGAGTCGATATTAGTAATAGTCCGCTATGACTGCTCCCCTGTCTGCAGTTAAAAATCTAAGGTATAGCTTTAAGAATAAAAAATTTAGACAGATTATAATTATTAAAATTCATTTTTCTTTAATTTGTTTATGTTTAAGAGACAAAAATTAATGCTTAATATTATTAATAATGACATTAGCATTATTAATATTAATAAATAGTGCTTTTTTTTTTTTTTTCTATTTTTCTGAACTGGGCAATAAACAAAAGCAGTTTTGGAATTTCCCAAATTTTAGACGGATTTCAACAGAAATCGCTAATCGCCCTTTGATAGAGTAACCAATCTGAGTCTAAAATTTAACAGTTATTCATTCATATTACGAGAAATAACTTTTTTTTTTTTTTTTTTTTTTTTTTTTTTTGGCCAATATACACACAAATTTAAACATGAGTAAGAAAACTGCCATTCAATACTAAATCTGTAACATTGAAGTTATTCATTAATAGATACACCACGATAAATGATTTTTTAACCCGTTAGTAGTCGCTAGTTGGTCGATTTGCCGCCCATCCTTAAGTGTTGCCAGATTTTTTTATTCGATAGCCACCAAAAATTTTTAGAAGTAGCATTTGACATACATGAAACGCGAATAAACTCGAAGAAACGTCGATCACATCACTTTTTAAAATTATTGGTGACAGTTAAATAAAAAGTGCACAATCTGTAATAGGTGGCACTGCCTATAGCGACTACTAACGGGTTAAATGTTTTTTTTTTTTTTTTTTTGATACCGCTGAGGATTTTTTTTTTTTTTTTTTTCACGTGATTTCTAGCAAACCTTACGCTCAATATACACACAAATTTAAAAAACGATGTAATTATGTACATTAGATTTTGAGACATAGCTTTTTCACAAACATGAAAATATACAGCATAACAGCGCCACCTTTTTAAAATGAGAAAGAAAAATAGAGCGACGAATACATTTTGTTAAGTCCATAACGTTCAATACTTGCTGAGATAGAGCCTCTACTTAAAGGGTGGAACATGCAGAAGAGTAATGCAACCTTCCGAACGATAAACACAACCAGATACGATCAAGATTAATTTATTTTATACACACAAAGTTTAAACAGTTGCTGATTAACTTTTTCTATCTTAAAATAAAATTACACAAGATTAAATTATTCCAGCGGAGAATAAAAGCGCCACCTGTCGCCTGTCGTCTGATATACTCATAAAGTTAAAGCTGCTGCTGATTAAATCTTTTTTTGTCTTAAAATAAAATTACATAAGTTTATTTATTATTATTATTATTATTATTATCAAAGTGTAAATTTATTAAGGGGACTATAGGTGCCATCGGGTGGGAGTTTGCCACGATCAGAAGTTTCAAAAGACTTTTTCACGGTGATCGAACAGGGTCTTTCAAAGGAGGGACAGATGAAGGCGCCTCAAGAGCCAATCCGCCGAAATTTGCTACAGTCAGAATGCTCGTTTGCACGATAAGCGAACAGGCTGTTTCACATAGTGAAACGGGGAGAGGGCGCCGCAGTCTCCACTGAACGGAAAATTGCTGCATTGAGAATTTTCAGATATTTTGCACTATGAACGAAAAAAATGTTGTAGATTCTGAAACGGGAGGAGTAGACTTTGTAGGCGCCACCGTGCGGGAATTTCATACGGTCAGACTTTTAAAGGATCGCGAACCAGCTGGTCGCCGAAGGCAGCTAGTCCTGAATTAAAAAAAAAAAGGGGGGGGGAAACATTTTCCCTATTATGGGATAATGTTATAGAAAGTGAAAAATGAAGAAGTTAATTTATTATACATTGTGGATGTTAGCATGCCACTTATTGAAGACAAATCCGTGTTGGAGTCACCCACTGACAACTATGTGAACACAATATTACCGAACCAAGTCATAGTTTGAGTGAAAGTGAGTTATACAGTTCTAGTAACGTGTGGGTGAGTCTAAGAATAATTGAAGAAATGTTATAATCTATATAACAAGAAACTAAATTATTACCTCACATATAAATTATATGAAATATTTGTTCATGTTATAGAGTGAATTAAAATAAAAGAGAGATTGAACCAAAGATTGATTGAGTGAAAATTTATATATAAAACAGGAAACTGAATTATGCCTTACTATATTATGAATCGCTTTCTCATATTACAAGGTGTAGTTAAAGTGAAAGGGAGAAAAAGTCGGAAAATAATTATAGAAAAAAAGAAACTAAAATTATGATTCATACGTAAATAATAAAACACTTTCTCATATTACGGGTTATAGACAGCGTAAAAGTTACAGTCAGTTCAGAGAACGGTTGAGTGAATGTTACTTAAAAAACAATAAAGTACAATCAACCCTACTCGTAAATTATGAAACATTTCCTCCCATGTCACAGAGTTATAATAAAATGGAAATGATTCGATGAATGCTATTTAAAATAAAGAAAGTAAAATCATGCATCCCTCCTGAATTATGCAACACTTTCTCACATTATCGGATATAGCTATTTAAAGGTAAGAATGAGAATGAACCAAGTGAATGTTTCAATTAATTTTGCTTTAAAAAACGAAAAATAAATAAAGTAAAATCATGCACCCTTCATAAATTGTGACACACTTTCCCATATTTGTGGAAAAAAAAAAAAATACACATTACAGGTGAAATTACTAAATCTGCAAGAAACAAATTTAAATTTCTTCTTTTAAAGTCGCCACGTGTTATATATATGTATTAAAATTATTCAAAAATAATAGTAATTGTAAAGTATATTTACAATGTCAATTAGACATTAAGCCAGACATTAATGAAATACCAAAATTACAAAAAATTCAGACCCTATTTTGAATAACGTATTTTTTTCCCTTTAAAATATTAAAATTAAAAAACAAAAACAACATCACACAAATACTAACATAAAACGTCAAAACCAAAATATATACAACGAAAATATTAAACTGAATTTCACATTGTACAATATTTTTTGTTGAATTTTGCTTTAGAAAAAGTGAATGTCAGTGAAAATGTTTTATTTTACAGAATCGAAATAATTCAAAATATTTTTGAAATAATACTTATTGCATAATTTTTAGATCAACTATAAGTACAAGCATATGTTACATTAAATAATATAGCAGGCAGTTTTACTGGAAGCGTTTCTACAATTTCAAAATTGCAAACAAAATTTATTAAAAAATAATTAAATATTCTAAATTATGGAAGAGGAATCCATGTTGTTTAATTATTTAATTTAATTACTTAAAAATGCTGAAGCACTTTAAAGTTATGCGTAAGCAACAGATTAAGGTTATCATAGATGTAATACCAAAACAATGCACTACAAAATAGGAATTTAATATCGTTCTTACCAAAAGAAATCAAAGATTCCATGATTTCAGTACACTTTGGGAATTTAAGTGGGGCAGCAGATATATAATTAAGTTGAAAATTTAAAAAATTGTTTTAATCAAAGGTGTAGTTTCATTTCCAGTTAAAAATAATCTGGCTAAATAATCTTACATTAAAAATTGACATCACGTGAACATTTTTAAAGATAATGTCTCTATTGATTGTTTAGTGCTGCCATCTAGGGAATTCCAAATAGAATAGAATGTTTTTCATTTAAATGATGGAATTAAGGTATATATAGAGGACGTCAGAGTTTTAAAAGTTAGTATAAGCACTCAAACAAGCTGGAAAAATATTGAAATTAAAAGAAAATGTAAAATTCTAAACTTTAACTTTTTTTAAAGGCCCCATTCGACTTAGTGTTTAAATTTTCCTCTCGATTTTATATTATTAAAGTTTATCAATATATTCTAAACCTATTTGTGTATTGCTATCCCAGACAACACAAATTCGTCTAGATTAAGTCAAAATACGTAATCTGGATATATAGACATGTCCATATTACAGCCAGATTCAGTCTATATTTCATCAGATTTTGTAGATATTATGTAGAAATGTCCTCACCTGTTACGTCTTATGTACGTCTTTTAGCTGAAAAAAATAACGTAAAATAGATGTATAGTGAACATAATATAGACATGTCCATATTACAGCCAGATTCAGTCTATATTTCATCAGATTTTGTAGATATTATGTTGAAATGTCCCCACCTTTTACGTAATAAGTACGTCTTTTAGCTTAACAAAATAACGTAAAATGGGCATACGTGAACATAATATAGACATGTCCACTTTCGTTCATATTAAGTCTAAAAATTACCCATGTTAGTTCATTTCAGAAAATTTTGGAGTGGAAGGCTGATTTTTTTTTTTTTAAATACCAACTATGTGAAAAATACCAGAGCCGGAAATCGAACCCGGGCCTTCGAAAAAGATGATGGCACGGGTTCAATTCCCGGCTCTGGTATTTTTCACATAGTTGGTATTAAAAAAAAAATCAACCTTCCACTCCAAAATTTTCTGAAATGAACTTTCATGGTTGATGAATAAATTTCTAAATTAAATTACCCATGTTATTTTTAGATTTATTTAACACGTTCATGCCGGCGCATTCTTCTCAAAAGTATCTGAGCACTAGCCAATAATTCCGATATCAAAACAGTATACTTAAAACTGTTTTGTTCAATAAATCCTAGTCGAATCATGTTCTTAGACTGACTAAGATCATGACTCGACAAGGATTTATTTAACAAAGCAGTATTAAGTGTACTATTTTTGGACAAGGATTATTGCTAGTGCTCGGATACTTTTTCTGCGACCCACCGGTGTACCACGCCGGCGTGAACGTGTTAAACAAAGATGCTGGCAGAATGAAATCCTTAGAGAGTGTTTTTTTTTTTTTTTTTTTTTTTTTTTTTATAACCTAATACTTGGTGTCTCTGTCATTCTAAGCAAAATCTACATAATGAGCTTTCTGTGGAATATACAGAAAAAGTCCAAAAAATTATTTTAAAGCTTTAAACTTTATATATATATATAATTTAATAATTAAAAAGCTTTAAAATATTATTTTTAAAGTTGTCTTGATTGAGACAAAAGGAGAGAGGAAAAAAAAAAAAAGATCGCACTCACTATCTTTTTTTATAAACCTAATATTAGTGTCGCATATTAGTTTAAGAAAAATCTACATAATGGGCTTTCTGTGAAATCCACAGATATTTTAAAGCTGTAAACTATTATATATATATATAATTTAATAATTAAAAAGCTTTAAAATATTATTTTTTTAAGTTATCTTAAGTATGGCATAAGGAGAGGGAAAAAAACTTCCCATGCGATTTATTTTTCCGCACAAAATATTTTATATTTTTAAATTTCATTCATTTCCAGCACCCATGTATGCAAGTCATTTTTTTATGAAATCTAGCTAGGATTCAAACTTAGTTCCTTTGGCCCAATGAACTATTATTCCACTAAGAGTGATGTCCTCATTCAATATTTCACTTGCCTAAGTTTCATCTTTTCTTTATGTGAAGATACAGAATTACAAGTGATCTTTTTTAAAAAATATAATCACATTGTGATGGAAAGGAAAAGTTTAAGGTTGCTCACTCCTTTGCGACTTCCCATCTGTAATCAGAATTACCAAATCCCATGTAAGTCTATGGTGAAATTTGTTTATAGAATTATTGTTTACCTATTTGAAATTTTGAAATTTTGTTTTCACATTCAGAAAATTTACAACTGTTATATTCGTACTCGTTCTCAAAAATTGATTTTTTAAAACTTTAAAAGGGAGTACTAATTTAATGGTTGTGTATTTTTAGAATGTGAAAATGGAATTTAGAAGTAATATTTAGGTAATGTGCAATTCTATAAACAATTTCACCCATAGGATAACAGGAGCTTTGGGTGACCTCGACGATTTGTGATGTATCCCCATGAGTCATAACTTTGTTTATATACTTTACGCATGTTTAAAATAAAGGCCAAACAAATTTTTACAAGAATGAAAAATAAACAGAAGAAGTTGCGCTGACTTGTGTGCCCCAGACATTACTCACTTTTTATCCTTGTTCAGCAAAAATCGGCATAACAGTTACACATGAAATTATTCATTACTTAATTTTTAATAATGAAGTTAAACATTTCCTCCAAAAAACCTCATTCTTTAGAAGTATGGTAAACATATGCTAAGGCATGTTTTTTTTTTTTTTTTTTTAAGAACTCTGGTTTGAGCACTGGCCAGGTCATTTTTGTAAAAATTAATGTGTCTTTTCATTTAAAAATATTTTTAATAAATTTACACTTTTTAATATTCTTTTAGCAAAGTGCCACTTAAATAAATATATTTTTTTTTATTTTCTATATTTTACATGTTCCACAGTTTTTTCATGGGAAAATGCAAAATGCTTGCTAATTTATATGTATTAACCCTTTGCACTCGAAGACTTTTTCGCTTCGGCGAACCAACAGCACAAAGCAATTTTTCTCTTATATGCTGAATTACTTATCATTAACATAAATGATTTCACACACAATTTATTAAAACTTTTTACCTCTTGAATGCAAAGGGTTAATTCATATTCCATTTAAGAGTTTTCTGCATACACAGGGTGTCCCAAAAAGATTGAAACGCGGTTTAATTCTTTACCTGTTAGAGATGAGAGGGTAATGTAAATTGCAAAAGTGTATTTAATAAGATAGGAAATAAAACTACGCTAGTAAAAATATCTTCCTCTTAATTTTCAAAAAATTACATTTTTTAAATTTTTATACGACCCCTCTAGACAAGTTTTGTCAATTAGAAAGTTTTTATTTTCGATGCAACAACATCACTACAAAAACCTGCATTCTCGTATCTTTAAAACTGAATGAATTATACTTAATTGAAAACTGAGGGACCATATATCAAAATAAAAATGTAAATTTGTGACATATTATAAAAAGATAAAATGTATCATAGCATTTGCATTGAAACAATTCTTGAGTATGTTGGATTGATTCACGATCAAGTCACGTAATACATTTTATTTTATTTTTTATATCATGTCACAAATTTACTTTTCTATTTTGATATATGGTCCCTCAGTTTTCAATTAAGTATAATTCATTCAGTTTTAAAGATACAAGAATGCGGTTTTTTGCAGTGATGTTGTTGCATTGAAAATAAAAACTTTCTAATTGACAAAATTTGTCTAGAGGGTTCGTAGAAAAATTTAAAAAAGTAATTTTTTTAAAATTAACAGGAAGACATTTTTACTAGCATAGTTTTATTTCCAATCGTTTTTTGTATACTTTTGCAATTTACATTTCCCTCTGATCTCTAACAGATAAACAAACCATGTTTCAATCTTTTTGGGACACCCTGTATATTTAATCTGTGTGAATAAATAAACAACAATATTTTACTGGGGGAAAAAAATCATCATTTAACCTTCTATTATCATCCCACAATGTACCTGAAAATTTTTTTGCACTCTGTAAACCAATCATAAGTAATAGTTTACATTCTGTAGGAAACATGCTTTTGTGGATCTAAATAATGTTACTTTCATTCTGTTGTGCAGCATGGAAATATATTAAAATATGCTTTAAACAACATTGTATTCAAATTCTTTTCAGAGTCCCTACATTAATCTTTCATTTTCCATGTACAAATATATAAATAAAATATTTTTATTTATTATTTATTTATTTTTATTTTATTTTATTTATTTATTTATTTATTTTTTTTTTTGAGACATTAATTCTCCCTTGATACATGGAAAAAGCAAACTTAAAGCAGTAAAATAATTTCTTGAATTTCATAAATAAATCCAAATAAAATATTTTAATTAAATTTGTTTGAATTAACCTGGCAAGAAAAATCATTGTTTTATAAAGTATCTTGAAATTAAATAGAACTATACCTTTTTGTATATAGTATTTTGTATAGTGTATATAATTATTCGAACACTCTATTACATTTTTCTGTTTTATTATTTAACGACATTTCTTATTTTAATTTATCTAAACAACCGTTAATTACATGTTTTAAAAGTAGAGCGGAGTCACTCCAGATTTTTCCTTTTTTAATAAACATGTACTTATTCAAAATCAGAAAGTGAATAATAATGCATCACCGCATGAATAAGTTTTGTATATTTTGTATAAAGTCTTTTGTATGTATTGTTGCCTTTATCTTACTTTTAAATTTATACCAAGAGTTTTAACATTCTGTTTATTGCATATCTCATTTCTTATAGAATGAAGATAAGTGCATGAATTTAAGCTCATTCTTGCATTCATCCTTACATAGCATATCAATTTATTTTATTGTAGTAAAAGCCAAGCAAATGATTTTACTTCTTATTACCAACCAAAATTTTAATTATCATTTCATTACCAGTTATTGCATTTTCAAGTATAAAAGACTGCCATTTAACAGCCACAATAATTTCTGGAAAATGTTTTGTAAATAAATCAACAGTTAAATGAATAAACTCTTTTTCAGTATATCGAAGTGAGAGAGTTACAGTTTCACAGAAATTATCCACCGATATATATATATGTTTATTTATTTATAAATTACAATCCATACAGTCAGCAGCAAAATTACTGAAGCACTAGTAATAATTCCTATTTAAAAGATGAGTACTTAATACTGTTTTTTAAGTAAATATTTGTCGAGTCATAATCTTAGTCTTATGCTGCTTATAAAAAAGTAAGTTGATGATGAAAATTAACGATCAAACTAAAAAATAAATAAAAAATGTGGATGTATGCTTCAATAATTTTGCTGCTGACTGTAACAGGGCCACTTGAAATCAAGCTACCACTTGAAAATTTATTATCTAGATAATTTTTGAAACACAGAATCAATTTGAACCAAAGTTGGACAGTAAACTTACAGTCTGCAGCAAAATTATTAAAGCACTAGCAATAATTCATAAGTAAAAAAAAGTACACTTAATACTGCTTTGTTAAACAAATCCTTGCGAGTCATTTTCTTAATCACTAAGAACATGACTCGACAAGGATTTATTTAACAAAGCAGTATTAGGTGTACTTTAAGACTTCTACCTGAAAATTTTTCATCACAACAATTTTGGAAATACTGAGCTGTTTTACACAAAAGTTGGACAGTGAATTTATTTTGGATTTATAAAGTGAGTAACTTGCTCTGCCATTTTATTTCCAGGTGAAGGCTACTTAAAATCAGGCTGTTAGTTGAAAATTTGTTATAACAATAACCAAAGTTGCACTGAATATTTGATATTCGACAGGTGACGCTGAATATCTTGATATTTGACAGACTGAATAGTCGAGTTAAATTTTAAATTAAAATGTTGAAATTAGTAAAAATATTTTAAGTATTCGGAAGAATACAGAATGTTCTGTATTCGTTATTCAGCAAAAGTCACTATTCGGTGTAACTAACTTTTGAAAGAGTAGTTTTGAAATATTGAATTTATTCGAATCAAAGTCGAACAGTAAATTTATCCGACAAACATCGTGAATTAGTTTAATCAGCAACTTGCTCCTGCTATTTCGTTTCCATGTGGCGATTCTCTTGAAAATTTGTCTGTATAATAACTTTTGAAAAACATTCGAGCTTCATTAATAAATAGTACCATAGAACTAATGTTTTAAAATAATAAGTACAAAACTTTGGATAAACATCGTAAAATGCAAGAAACTCGAGAGTCTCTTTCATTTTATGGATTTTATCCAAATTTTTGTATTTATTACAATCGAACCTCGCCTCATTAACATGAACACACTTAACGTGAATTACTTGTAACATGAAATGTTTGGGGGACCTCTTTATTTCTGTATGAAATTTTTCTCTTTACATAAATCTAAAAATATATAATTTTTACGCAGTTAATGCATAGCTATCATATCCAGGGTTGGTAAGTTTTTGACGCTTGATAGTTTTTGAATGTTTAAAAAGTATGTCAAAAACATTCTGTCAAAACCGTCAAAGACCCATATTTTTACTTATAATTTAATATGTAAAAATGTTGATTTTATAAATAAGATATTTATGTTTATGAATACAATTAACTCTTTCAAATTTGCAAGACCTTTAATCCATAATTCGCTTTTGGATTAAAAATGAAATTTACTATAGCAAAATCAATAGCAGTTAAATTTTTATTTCATTCTTTTATGGAAAATTACTTCCCTGAACCATATATAACTATGTAATTTTTTATTTATTAATGCAATTGATAAAATTGTTAGTATTACTATGAAGACTAAAACTTAAAAAGAATATTTGATACTTTGCAATCACAGTTAGACGATTATACTATAGCACATTTCAAAAAATTTCGAAAAATAAAAAAATCTTATTTCAGAACATGAAATTACATTTTTAAATAAGTGTATTTAAATAAATAACAATTGCTTCAATGTTTAAAATAAATTACAAAAAACAAATATTAATTAATTAATAAATAATGTGTAAGTGACAGACTGTGTATTAAAAATAGTGCATGGTTAACATTTTAGAATGCTGACTTATTTTTGAATAAAATCCACATTTTCTATAAATAATAAATCTTAATTGTCAAACTTATTTGCATTACTATGACATTCGTTTCTTGGATTAATAAAAACTAAATTTATATCGGCAAAAAATAAATAAATAAAAGCAAAAAATGGCTTATATAATTTGTAAACATTACCATTAGGTCTCAAGATCTATGAAAAAGGCAGATTTGCATTGCAAAAGAACAGGATTTAATAAAAAAAAAAGTTTAAACCTTTTTTTTAAGTATATATCTTTATTATACATATTTGTAAATTAAAATTCCCACTTTGAATAATAGTTAATGCTCTAAAACTAAATTTTATTTGTCTAAAAATAATTAAAACTAATAATAATAAGAGCTAAGATTTTTCAGGATTTCTTTGTACATTTTTATTTTTTCTTTTCTTTTTTGTAATAAAGTATACTGCAAGTAATAAAGCTTGTGCTTTGTAAAATTTAAATTTGTACATTCTGATATGAAGTTTTGTAACATAATCTAATTAAAATATGATTTTATATATCCATTTTATGAAAAACAACCAGGTTTTTTTTTTTTTTTTTTTTTTTTTTTTTCTAATAGGTGAACAATAAAGCATTTATTTCTTTCTGTAATATGATAATTTTGCCATCTGAAATCTTTTATTTTGTGCTTAATGTTTATTTTTTGCATAACACTTTTTTTTTTTTTTTTTTTTTTTTTTTTTTTGTCAATATTAACCTTAAACTATTTTGCAATATGTATAATTATAAAAATTTTAAGTTTTCTTTCCATTATCGATAATGGAAAGAAAAAAAAGAAAGAGATAGCTAGATACAATTGCAGGGGGAATTGTGATACTATTTAAAAAAAAAAACCTGAGAATTATTGCAGGATTGTTTCAGCAATGTTAAAATAATTCTTAAAAAAAAAAAAAAAAAAAAAAAAAAAAAAAAGGAGGTCTAAACTTAAATTTTTTATAATTATACATATTGCAAGTTCTGTAATAAGTTAAAATATAAAGAAATTCATATTTAAACGCAGCACAGTCAGTTTGATAAAATTTATCAATGCATTAGGCTAAAATTTACCATGCATATGGGAATGTAAATAGGATTTTTTAGTTAACTGTTATACTATATAAGAATATAATTTTCTAGACTGACAACTTTTAAAAGAGTTAAATTACTTACAAAATGTTTGATGCATTTTTACATTTCCTACACTTATTACAAGTATACACAGCGGGGTAAAAAATAAAATAAAAACAAGCATTTGTCAAACAAATATATGTGTAAATACAGTTTATAACTTATTAATAAAGGAAAAACAAAACCATTAGAATAATAACTTAATTACGATCAAATCAGAAATAAATATGTTTTTATTATTCAATGCATTTGAAAATAATCTCCTTTTTAATTTGATCTAAGAATAAAGGCTTAACAAGAATAATATTATGGTGTTTATTTAAAGTTTTGTACTTATTATTTCAAGGTGTAACATTAATACAAATATTGAAAAAAGATATTAATACAGCAAAAGTAACTTGCTATTTTGTCACAAAGTATATATATGTTTTCAATTAGTTTTTCATAGACTCCAATGAAATTAAAAAAAAAAAAAATTCAGAAGATTAGTAAGAATTACAAAAACAACAACGCAACACAAACACAGACGTAAAAGCGATACAAACGTAAATATAGGCGCAGAAGCAGCTAGTGAAAGTTGAGAGAGCAGCAGTCTGAACAATAAATGAGATAAAAGAAATACAGTTCATTTCATTTCAATAGCAAAATTTTGTGGAACATAAAATTTTCTTATATTTGATTACAACATCCGCATTAATAAAATGGCGGAATACAGGTGCAGTTTTAGCTCCAGTATTTACGTAAACTGGATTAGTTCAATTTTCATTCAATTTATGTGCCTAATCTGACGTCCATATTTTGTACGTTTTCGGTAGATACGTCTATGTCCGAAATTTCACATATTGTGAACATACTGGAGCTGGAGATCTACGTTCAAAACTCGTCTATAGACGTAACTCGGACGCGATAGATGAAATATGAACATAATATGAACGTATGTGTTATGTGGGATGTGGTTTGATTAATAAGTTATTTCTTTTTTAAAATATTTTTATGTTTAAATGCAGAAATTCCATGCAAATTTTTAACATTCAATCATAATTTTTTTTAATTTAATTTTTCAATCAATCCACAAAAATATACACAAATATGTTTTATTGTTTATAGCAGGGGTGACCAACCCGCAGGCCGCATGCGACCCACCACGTAGTTTTTTGCAGCCCGCAAGGAGACTAACGATATTTCAAGTTTGTCAACTTTTGTTAACGGATCAAAAATTAATAAATTCGTTCTGACTTTTCGAAGTGAAAATACCTTTCAACGATTATGGTAGCTAAAGGACTGTTGTAATGAAATATTATAATATCCATTATTCATTCTTTTTATTATAGTTTTAATATATAGTCATCAATTTTTCCCGAATCTATTGTTAATTTATGAATGAAAATAATATAAATTAATGTATTCTGCTCCGAATTTTCACCCTGCTCTTCTCGGAAAAAGTATATACATACATGAATCCTATACTCACAAACATATATGAACCTTTGCATATGTACAGTCGTAAAACAATAATAATAATAATTTCTCCTCCGACTCATTTCTCCATAAATTATCGTAAAAACCAGCAGCTGATGCCTAACGATTGTTAATAACATCTATAGTTTTTAATGCAATTGCTAAATTTTGTTTAGGGTGTCATCAACATATTAAAACTTGCTTCTTTTTCAGAATAGTAACACCTATTTTTGACTACATATTCGAATTTCTGAGGTCAAGGCGGTTCGGTAAAAGGTATAGTTTATAGTCTTTATATCAAGTCTTCATAGAGTTACAAGCAAAAATGGGTCGGGGTTACAAATCTCTATACTTAAAACAAATTAAGATATCACGCAGAAAAATATTATATCCATTCAGATAATAATCGGAAAAGAAGTATAACAATTTTAAATATAGAATATAAAGTAAAGTAATGCTAATTAAGAAATGATGCGTGCGTCTAAACTTACTTGAATAACTATTTTAAATCATGCGCATGCAATATGACACAAATGATAAAAAGTGTCAGCCCCCTAAGAGCTATAGAAATTGAAATATCACTATAATTCGAATTCTGTGTCGATCATGAACGTATACACCGGTTTAAATACGGAACTTTCGCTCTCAGCGTCTCGCCCCCGAGAAATTTCGTCCCGAGATGTATAAAATATAAACGTAATGACAAATAAAAAAAATCTGGAGTAACTCCACTCGGCTTTCCGAACATTGAGTAATTTACGGTTTTGTAGATAAAGTAAGAGTTGTTGTTAAATAAACAAAAGAGAGAAAGTTATAATAGGGTGTTTGAGTATTTTTCTCCATATATTACACGATGTTTAATTTAACTCTATTTTACCGAACACGTAGATCATAATGATAAACAATATTTGTGTCCCTGTAAAAACCTACAAATGCTAGATTCACCAAAATGCTTATAGTGAGTGCAACAGTGACTTATAATGTTTATATAAATTTTCAGCTTCATCGGATAAGGCATTTAGACGCTATCGCACTTTAAAGTTTGAGCCCATACGCCACAATGATAAAGAATTTTGCATTTTGTCCCTGTAAAAAGAACCATATGTGCTAGATTCTCTAAAGTTCGTGTGACGGTGACGTATAACATGCTTATAAATTTTCAGTTCATTTGAATGAGGCGTTTAGTCACTGTCGCACTTTAAATAATTTGAGCCTATAGGTCTTAAATGATGAACAATTTTTATTTGTGTTCCTGTAAAACTCGTTAAGTGCTAGAGTCACCAAAAGCTATACAGTTTGTGTGGTGATAACCTATAACTCGTATATAAATTTTCCACTGAAACATTTATGGGCATTTATGCTATACCAAGGCATTTATGCTATCGCACTTTACATAATTTCACCCCATAGGCCATAATGATACAGAATTATTTGTTGTGTCCCTGTAAAAAACTAGAAGTGCCAGATTCACCAAAATCTATACAGTTCATGCAACTATTACCTATAATATGCGTATAAATTGTTTGCTCAGTTTAATAAGGCGTTTAGACGCTATCGCACTTTTTAAAATTGGGTCCCATAGGCAATAATGATAAAAAAAAATGTCTTTGTGTCTTTGTAAAAAAAATTATAAGTGCCAGATTCTCCCAAATCTATACAGACTGTGACCTACAATATGTGTATAAATGTTTTGCTCAATTGAATAAGGCGTTTAAATGCTATCGCACTTTTAAGATTTTGGTCCCATAGGCCATAATGATAAAGAATTTTTCCTTGTGTCCCTGTAAAAAAACTAAGTGAAAGATTCACCAAAATCAATAGAGTTCGTGCTACGGTGACTTGTAACATACGTACCAATTTACAGCTCATTCGAGCAAAGCGTTTAAACGCTAGCATGTTCACTCGCATACATGCACATACATTCATATATCATCGTAAAAATAGTGAAAACGGACTCAGGGAACCTCAAAACGTATAGAAACACCAAAATCTCGAATTCGGATTTTTGACATGATTACAATACTTTCCTTACATATGTATGTTCGGAAAGTAAAAATGACCCAAGCATTCTGCTCTTGGTAGCTGACAAGAAGTATTAATAATTTCCCTATATTTTTCTTTAAATCAATTTACTACTTTCTTCTATATTCAATAGAAGAAAGTATTGGACTCGTAAAAATTTTCGACCTCGGGTTTTTGATGGATTTACATGTTTTGAGAGCTGTAGAACACGATTTGATCATTTTTAGAAAATGTCTGTCAGTCTGTCTGTGTGTTTGTGACAAAATTTTGTGGCAATTATATCTCAGGAACTACTGCACAGAATTTCATACAAATTGGTATGTAGTTGCACCTTGACATAAATGAGTGCCTATCCACTTTTGGTAAAAATTGTCTTACAGGTTGCGTTGCCATCCTGCCTTTTCTAAATTTTTAACAGGGTGATATAGGACAAAATTTTGTATAAATGTGCATAAAGAGAATTATTTTTCAGTAATCATTATGAAATTTACAAGAATTATTTATAATAGAGATAGTCAACTGGGAAAATTTTTTTGTATGTGTAGGAGCCTCACCATCCCTCCTGGAGGGGGGGGGGGGAATCCCCCCTCGAGGGGCATAAATTTTCAAGATGGGTATCTTTCGGAAGGTCTCGTCAATACCTTTAAAACGAATGGTTGAACTGTAAATCTGTGATAATTTAAAACAAAGTTATTGATTTTTTTTTTTTTTTTTTTTTACTTTTAACGAAAAAAAACTTAAAAAAAAATGTATATACGATTTTTTTTTTCTAACGAAATTTAACCAAACTAGGTATTTAGTTGGCCCCTGACATAAACTGGTGCTGAATTGATTTGAGGATCAATCGCTCAACAAGTGGCGCTGTGGTCGTATTTTTTCTAAGTTTTTAACACGACAGTATAGGACAAAATTTCGTATAAATGTACATAATGAGAGTTATTCTTAAGAGCGGACAATACCTAATCTAGCCGGCAACCTTCGCCCATGTTATTCTATGGGAAAATTTGTTTACATAATTACTCATTACCTAATGAATATTTTTCAAATCTGTTTTCACATTTAGAGAATTCATAAGCGTTAAATTAGTACTTGTTTTCCAAAAATTGATTTTTTAAAATTTTAGTATTTCATTTTGCGATTAGAAAATGAGAAAAATGCATTTTATGAAAAATCGCATTTTTGAACTCAAAATTAAAATGTAAAAATTAAAAAAAAAATGAATTTTTCAAAAATGAGTACTCATTTAACGGTTATGTATTTTCTGACTGCAAAAACAGAATTTAAAAATATTCATTAGGTAATGTGTAATTGTAGCAACAAATTTTCCGATAGAATCATGGGCGAAGGCTGCAGGCGAGATTAGGTATTGTCCCCTCTTAACTTGTGATTGTAAAATTAATATGAATTATTGATAATAGTAGTAGTTAATTAGGGGGGGAAATTGTGCATGTGGGGGCATTGCTTCCCCCTGGGGGGACGTCCCCCGGGGGGGGGGAATAAATTTTCAAGATGGGTATCTTTCGAAAGGTCTCGTCAATACCTTTAAAACGAATGGTTGAACTATAAATATGTAACAATTTAAAACAAAGTTATCGATTTTTTTTTTACTTTTAACAAAAAACTTAAACAAAAAATCGTATTTTTTTTTTTTTTTTTTTTTTTTTGTTACTGAGTGAATTTGTATAGGAAAATATAGAAGAAAGTCTTGTGGTGGCCACAACATACTAGATTCCTTTAGAAAAATGAATAGTTTTGATAAAAAAGAACCCATAGATACTTAGAAAAATATTTAATTCTGTAGATTTGTTTTTTATTTATTAATAAATAAATATAGTAATGAATATCTGCATAAGTTTCTTTTATTGATTCGATGCTTAATACACTTAAATTTTGTATTTGCTACGTGTGCGATTTTTCAACCAATAAATTTACTCCATTTTGTTAGCAAAAACCTTACATTTTCATATCGAAACACTCATTTTATTAAAAGACCTCGCAAGAAAATTAAATAGTTTTAAAATCATACATATACAATCAATTGCTTTTCATAAGTGTTCAAACAGCGATATGAACTGGTTTGTTTTTATTTATTTATTAAATCCATTTATTTTCTATTTGTTTGGATTAAAACATTCCGATAGATACTAGAGAAAAATTTTCTTGGTGCTGTAATCTTATTTATTTATTTATCAATAACAAAATAAAATTGATTAATAAACAAAATAAAATTTGGTAAATTATTAAATGTACTGTGTGTGCAATTAAATTTAATAAATAAATAAATAATTTTACTGTACACTTACTTTCTTTTAATTAGCAGCGATAAAAATTTCATCGAACATGTTTTTCATTCGAAAACCTTACTTTAATTCATGTGTTTTATATTGAAATTAAAAGGGAAAATAGCGTGAATGAACAAAAAAATATATCGGGAAATACTACATGTATTACTTTCCGAACATACATATGTAAGGAAAGTATTGTAATCATGTCAAAAATCCGAATTCGAGATTTTGGTATTTCCATACGTTTTGAGGTCCCCTGAGTCCGTTTTCACTACTTTTACGATGCATGTATATGTGTGTGTATGTGTGTATGTATGTATGTGAGTGAACACGCTCGTGTCTAAACGCTTCGCTCGAATGAGCTGTAAGTTGGTACGCATGTTAGAAGTCACCGTAGCACGAATCCTATTGATTTTGGTGAATCTGCCACTTATAGTTTTTTTTTTTTTTTTTTTTTATAGGGAGGCAAAGAAAAATGCTTTATCATTATGGCCTATGGGACCAAATTTTAATAACTGCGATAGCGTCTAAACGCCTTATTAAGGGCCCGCTTCACTCACCGTCGCCGGAAGCCGAAGCTAATGTTATTCTATGGGAAATTTTCTTTGCAAATAACTTATTAACTAATACGTATTTTTAAATTCTGTTTTCACATTCAGAAAATTCCCAACTGTTAAATGGACGCACTTTTTTTAAAAATGTATTTTTTTTTATTTTATTTTTTTTTATTTTATTTAATTTTATTTATTTATTTATTTTTATTATTATTTATTTATTTATTTTTATTTATTTTTTATTTTTTTGAAGCTGCAAAATACGAATTTTCAATATGTGAAATTTTTCATTTTGCAATTTCAAAATAAAATATTAAAATTTTAAAAAATACATTTTTAAAAAGGTCCGTCAATTTAACAGTTGAAAATTTTGTGAATGTGAAAACAGAATTTAAAAATATTTATTAGTTAATACACTGCTGTTTGTAAAAAATACAACACCAAGAAGGAATGAGAATATCATATTGATATTTATTGGGCACATTCATTATAGTAAGAAAAACAATTGATCAAAATTTCAGAAAATTTGGAGTAGCATGTACTGAGAAAACAGTACATAAAGCAGCAACCTCTGTGTGCAATAACAGTACTTATCTTTCTAGGCATTGAATCAAACAGCGATTGGATGACATGTACGGGTAAAGCACTTCATGAAGCTTCAACACGATGCCACAATTCATCGATCGTAGTTACTGGTGAGTGGTGGGGGGCCAGTCGCTTTTCAACGATTAAACAGTCATTTTGATTGGTGCGAGATCAGGAGAATGCGCTGACTAGAGCAATGGTTGAACACATTATGTATTAAGGAAGGTCCGGACTATACTGACAACTTGCGGTCGTGCATTATCCTGCTTAAATATGGCGCTGCGTAGCCTTGAATATAGAAAGGAGGTGCGGGTGTTAACTCACCAGAAATTTAATGACCGCATTTCAGAGTGCCGGGAATGAGAACAAGAAGGAATCGAGACGTGTATCCAATGGGACCCTATACCATCACTGCATGTGGTGGACAGTGTGACGATGTCGAATCCCAGCTGGCATTGTGCATTATTGACAATGCCTTTAAATACGGATAAGGCAATCTTGATGCTCTAAACAGGATTGTGATTTGTCTGAAAGGCGACTTCACGCCCTCCCTGCGTCCAGGTTCGTCATTGCAGTTTTGAGGGTAATCAAAATGTTGGTAGCTGCATACTGGGTCACTACCTGGAGTGATGGTATGTGGTACCATTGGATACACGTCTCGATCACCTCTTGTTTTGATGCCCGCCACTCTGAATACCAGCCATTACATTTCTGACGAGTTAAGGCCCCTAAATTCAAGGCCTACGAAACGCAATACTTAAGCAGGATAATGTACGACCGCAAGTTGTAAATATTGTCCAGATCATCTTTGATGCTGAATATGTTCGACTGTTGCTCTGGCCAATGCGTTCTCCTGATCTTGCACCAATGAAAATGACTGTTTAATCGTTGAAAAGCGACTGGCTCCCACCATTCACCAGTAACTACGATCGATGAATTTATGCAATCGTGTTGAAACTTCATGAAGTGCTTTACCCGTACATGTCATCCAATCGCGGTTTGATTCAATGCCTAGGCAGATAAGTGGAGTTATTGCTCACAGAGGTCGCTGCTTTATGTACTGTTTTCTCAGTACATGTTACTCCAAATTTTCTGAAAATTTTTTCTTCTTACTATAATGTATGAGCCCAATAAATATCATTATGATATTCGCATTCCTTCATGGTGTTGCATTTTTTACAAACAGTAGTTTAAGTTATTTGTAAAGAAAATTTCCCATAGAATAACACTGGCTCGGGTTTTCGGCGACGGTAAGTGAAGAGGGTCGTTAAACTGAGCAAAAAGTTTATACACATATTATATGTAATAGTTGCGTGAATTGCATAGAGTTTGGTGAATTTAGCGCGTATAGTTTTTTTACAGGGACACAGCGAAAAATTATTTATCATTATGACCTATGAGACCAAATTTTAAAAAGTGCGACATCGTCTAAACGCCTTATTCAATTGAGCAAAAAAATTATACACATATTATAGGTCACAGTTTCATGATCTATATAGGTTTTCGTGAATCTAGCACTTCTAGTTTTTTTACAGGGACACAACAAATAATTCTGTATCATTTTGGCCCATGGGGTGAGATTATTTAAAGTGCGATAGCATCTAAATGCCGTATCCGTTTGAGTGGAAAATTTATATACGAGTTTAGGCCACCATCACACAAACTGTGTAGATTTTAGTGACTCTATCACTTAACGAGATTTACAGGGACACAAATAAAAATTGTTCATCATTTAAGACCTATAGGCTCAAATTATTTAAAGTGCGACAGCGACTAAACGCCTCATTCAAATGAACTGAAAATTTATAAGCATGTTATACGTCACCGTCACACGAACTTTATGAACTTTAGAGAATCTAGCACTTATGGTTCTTTTTACAGGGACAAAATGCAAATTTCTTTATCATTGTGGCCTATGGGCTCAAACTTTAAAGAGCGATAGCGTCTAAATGCCTTATCCGATGAAGCTGAAAATTTATATAAGTATTATAAGTCACTATTGCACTAACTATAAGCATTTTGGTGAATCTAGCATTTGTAGATTTTTACACGGACACAACGAAATATTCTTTATCATTATGATCTACGTGTTCGGTAAAATAGCGTAAGACTACTATATAACGTTAAGTCCATCATTGCTAAACCTAAAACTACCATATAACACTATTATATGAGACTATATATGACTATTATACAGTTATCTTAGGTTTAGCAATGACAGACTACAATATAAAACTATTATATGAGACTATAAAAGACTATTATATAGTAATCTTAGGTTTAGCAATGACGGACTTGACGGACAAATGGCGGCGAATGTTGAATTAAACATCGTGTACTATATAAAGAAAAATACTCAAACACCCTATTATAACTTTCTCTCTTTTGTTTATTTGACAACTCCTCTTACTTTATCTAAAAAACCGCTAATTACTCAATGTTCGGAAAGTCGAGTGGAGTCACTCAGATTTTTAAATAACATTTA
>OZ005659.1:266593697-266613697 GCA_963930645.1 Salticus scenicus
ATAAAATAAGTTTTGAAAATTGACCCAAGATTTCTGATCTTGGTAACTGGTAGGAAGTATTAATAATTTCTATCTATATTCATCTTTAAACAAAGTTATTTTCTCTTTGTAAAATAAATACAGAGAGTAATTATAAAGAGTTCATCTATAATTAGAAAAGTATTTATAACTCATTAAATTATTACTTAATAACTCATTAAATTTCTTTAAAATATTTAAAAAAAATATTAGTATTAAAAAAAATATTATAAGTAATATTTTTTTAAATATATATAAATAAAGAATGTTTAAAAATCTCCATTTGTTTTATTTTCTGTAAAAAAAAAAAAAAAAAAAAAAAAAAATGAAACAAGTAAATAAACCAACCTGTTTCATTCTGATCCAAAATCGTTTACCACCATTATAAATTTTCTCGTTATAAATTCATACGTATACTTAATGAAAAATACTAGTATGTAATAGTGCACTAAGTGTTGAATAGTAGAAACTTAACGAAATCTAATTTTAAAATGTTTCCTTTCAACATAGAATAATACATCATGTTTTATTTAAAAAATATTTTTTAAAGCAATATAAATTATATATATTTGCTTTAAGGTTATGGTGGAAATTGAAAATAGCTCTTTAAAATTATATGTTTAGTTCCGAAAGCATATATATGCATTGAAATGTACAATATTAAATATATTTATTTTTTAACTATTGAAATTAAAATTAAATAAAATAAAAAAATTTAAATTTTCAAAAATTAAATGTGCCATGTTGCTACCTTGGATTTTACCTTATTACATTTTTATCGATATTTTCTAAACATAGTTGTGTTTCGGTTTTGGCAGCTTTGGGGACTGATCATAGTAATTGTTTAAACCAATAATAATCTTATAATTAGGTAATTGAAAAGTTTTAATATTTATCATATATATATATATGTTAAAATATATATATGTTTTCTATGAAATTTCAGCGGTGAAAATATTTTTTTATTTAAAATAACTTAGCAGTGAATCCACAAAATAATATCCAAATACATTAATAAGCTGTGTACTAATGTAAAATCTGGAGGGAAATTTAAAAACTAGGTAACAAATTTCTTTTAATTTTTAGAAATTAAAAAGTTTTTTTTTTTTTTTTTTTTTAAACATTTACCATCCTTTTAAGTTAAAATAGTATTCGAAAATAAGAGGAAAATGATAAAAAAAAAAGTATGCATATAATTTAAATAACTATACATATAAATTGTGTGTATGTGTGTTTGTGTGTTTATACCAAGATTATAAAGGATTTTACAACTAATAAAAATAATTAGTTAATGCAAGAAATATTAAATGCTTTTCTAAAATATATAGTTCTATTATTATTATTAATTTGATTCTTTACATTTCATTTTTATAACAAATTGCTGATTAATATTCTGTATTACAATGAAATATTCTAGATAAAAATCTGCATAAGTTTCTTTTATTGATTCAATGCTTAATACACTTAAATTCTGTGTTTATAGCTACGCGCGCGATTTTCAACCAAAAAATTTACTCCATTTTATTGACAATGGCCTAACATTTTCATGAAAATGTTAGGCCTATTTGCTTGTGGAGTCTTTTATTAGACTCATGATTCTAATAAGACTCCAAAATAAAATAGTTTAACGCATTTATACAGTTATTTTGGACGCATTTACAATACATGTATAATCAGTTGTATAAGTATGTAAAGAGCAATATGAAATTAATAACCTGTCTACTTTTTTAAATTTATTAAATCCATTTATTTTCTGTTTATATGGACTGAAATGTATCGATAGATACTTAAAAAAAAAAAAAAAAAAAAAATTTAGTAGTAGTTCATTCATAAAAAATAAAATCAATATTCATCAATAAAAAATAAAGTTGATAAATTAGTAAATAAAATGAAATTTGATAAATAAATAAATTTATTGTGTACTTAAAATTTAATAAATAAAGAAATAATATCACTTAAACTTTCATTTAATCATCAACCATAAAAACGTCAACAAACAAATTTCAATCGAAAACCTTATTTTAATTCATGTTTTTTATATCGAAATTAAAAGTAACAAGAAAGAAAAATCATGCAGTACGCATTGATTAGTAACACTTTCCAACTGTATGTAATTGTTGCATCGAATAACTTTTAATGTTCTTTGCCTACGTTATCAGACAGAAAGACTGAAAAGTATACAGATAGACTAATTGATTTTAAAATTACTCTTAGGCATTTTGGAAAGAGTTAAAAAGGCTTAACGCAAAAGAAAATGCAGACGTTACATTATAATTGCAGCTTTTGATCTCTCTGAATGATTTAGTGTAGCCCTGTAAATCAGAGAGGTAATCATATCATATTCCATACAAAGCATTATTTTAGATTATTAACAATATGTTTCAATATTTTTATGATTTTTACAGTAGAAATATTTTTAAATATAATTTTCAAAAAATTCTGTCCTAAAACGTAGTGCAGTGTTTTTTTTTTTTTTTTTTTTTTTTTTTTTGTCCCTGTAAACAAACTAGTTATACAGGACCTATTACTGTCATTTTAAATGGGGAACATTCTATAGGGAAAATATTTATAAAAAAAACACTCATAGAACACAATGCTTTCAAATGCTTTTGGGTGTCCCTGTACACAAACCAGAAGAGATATTCACTCAATTTTGAATATGGAACATCCGATAGTGAACAACATACTACTGATAGTGATAAAACATATCAGTTTCGAGAAATTCAATAAATATTTACAGGAGTTAGAGCGCGGACAGAAAGACAGACAGGCAGATGGACAGATACAAACACTGAAATGATATTCGCATTTAAAAATGTTAGAAAGTGTTAAAAACGCTTAATGTAAACGAAAGTACAATTCAAGCAATTTTTTATTAATAGCACTTAGTATAAATGGATATTTTTGTGTCAAACTGTAAACCTAATGCTAATCATGCTATATTCTATGCAAAGCATTTTTTCGTGCATATAAATAATATATTTCAATTTCCTAAAACTTCGTGGAAAGTAAAGTTATTAAAATTTGATTTATAGAGATATCTCTCATAGAACGCAATGATTTGGAATACTTTTGAGTGTCCCTGTATATAATTCCGTAGTGGAATTTCCTCCATTTTATACAGGAAACATCCAATAGGAAATTTGAATAACATATTTCAATTTCTTTAAGATATGTCTACAGTAAAGGTATGAAAATATGGTTTATAGATATACCTCTCATAGAACACAATGCTTTGAAATACTTTCGGGTGTCCCTGTACACAAACAAGTAGAGGTATAAACTCCATTTTCAATAGGGACCGTCCGACAGTGAACTTGAATAACATATGTCAGTTTCAAGAAATTCCATAAATATTTACGGGAGTTAGAGCGCGGACAGACAGACAGACAGACGGACAGACAGACAGACAAACCGAAGTCATAAACACTTTTCAACCTTGTTGGAAAGTGTTAAAAATAGTGTGAATGAACAAAAAAAATCTCGGGAAGTACTGTATGTATATTTTTATTTTTATTTGTCATTACGTTTATATTTTACACTACTCGGGGGCGAAATATCTTGGGGGTGAGATGCTGGAGGAAAATGTTCTATAAACCAATTCTCGGGGGCAAAAAACTGGGGGCGAAAGTTCCGGATCCCACCAATATGTAAGTCAATCGGTTGATTTTTGCAACAGATAAAAAAAAAACCCAAAAAATTTTTGAGTCTTCACATGGAGGCCTTTTCTGACGTTTCAGCATTTAATTCAAATAAATAAAGACCAAAACGGATTTTATTTCAGCACGAAAGGCGTATTTTCACTTGATTTTCATTTGCTTTGTAACACTTTCCAACAAGGTTGAAAAGTGTTTATGACTTCGGTTTGTCTGTCTGTCCGCGCCCTAATATTCATGGCATTTCTTGAAACTGGTATATGTTATTCAAGTTCACTATCGGTAGTTCTCTATTGAAAATGGAGTTTATATCTCTACTGGTTTGTGTACAGGGACACCCGAAAGTATTCCAAAGCATTGTGTTCTATGAGAGGTGTTTCTAGAAATCATATTTTGATAGCTTTACTTTGATCTTAATGAAGTTGAAATAGGCTATTTATATGAACAAAAGAATGCTTTCGATAGAATGTAGTTTGTTTAACGTTAGATTTAGAGGGCCACAGAAAAATATTCAGTTACATTAAGGGCTTTTTTTGGAAAGTTGCTGAATTGCATTATGGTTTACATTAAGTCTAACACTTTCTAACAATTTTTAAGTGTGAATATGATTTCAGTTTGTGCATCTGTCTATCTGTCCGTCTACCCGCCCCCAGCGTCCGTAAATATTTTCAGAATTCTTTAAAAAAATGATACATGTCATTCAAGTTCAGTGTGGAATGTTCTCTATTTAAAATGATATTAATAGGTCTGTCTGATTAATAGGTAAAGCTGGTGTGTGTACAGGGACATCCAAAAAATAACAATGCATTGCGTTTTAGTAAAGACATTTTTAGAAATCCCATTTAAATAACTTTCTTCAGCAAAAATCACAAAGAAAGTGAAATTTATTTTGAATATGCTAAAATAATACTTTGTACAGAATGTGATAGGGTTAACTTTCGGACTTACCAAAAATTATGATATATTAAGGACTGCAATTAGAATCTGCATTTTCTTCTGCGTTAAGCATTTTTAACACTTTCCAACAAGGTTGAACAGTGTTAATGACTTCGGTTTGTCTGTCTGTCTGTCCGCACTCTAACTCCCGTAAATATTTGTGGAATTTCTTGAAACTGATATATGTTATTTAAGTACACTATCGGATGTTCCCTATTGAAAATGGAGTTTATGCATCTACTGGTTTGTGTACAGGGCCCCCGAAAATATTTCAGAGCATTGTGTTCTATGAGAGGCAATTCTATAAACCATATTTTCATACCCTTACTGCACACAAATCTTAATGAAATTGAAATATGTTATTCAAGTTCACTATCGGATGTTTAATGTATAAAATGGAGTAAATACCACCACTGATTTGTGTACATGGGACACACAAAAGTATTCCAAACATTGCGTTTCATGAGAGATATTTCTATAAACTAAATTTTAATAACTTTACTTTGCACGAATATTTATGAAATTGAAATATGTTATTTATAAGCACAAAAGAAAATGCTTTGCGTAGAATGTAGCATAATTAACATTAGATTTACAGGGTGACAATAAAATATTCAGTCATAAGTTATATAAAGCTCTATTAATAAATATTTCCTAAAGTTGTACTTTCGTTTACATTAAGCGTTTTTAACACTTTCTAACATTTTTAACACTTCCGAATAAAGTTGAAAAGTGTTAATGACTTTGTCTGTCCGTCTTTCCGAGCTCTAACTCCCGTAAATATTTGTGGAATTTCTTGAAACTGATATATGTTATTCAAGTTCACTATCGGATGTTCCCTGTTGAAAATGGAATTTATAACTTTACTGGTTTGTATACAGGGACACCCGAAAATATTTCAAAGCATTGTGTTCTATGAGAGGTATTTCTATAAATCATATTTTCATACCTTTACTGTGCACATATCTTAATGATATTGAAATATGTCATTCAAGTTCACTATTGAATGTCTCCTGTATAAAATGGATTAAATACCATCACTGTTTTATATACAAGGACACTCAAAAGTATTCTAAAGCATTGCGTTCTATGAGATGCGTTCTATGCGTTCTATGCGTATCTATAATTCAAATTTTAATAAATTTACTTTCCACGAAGTTTTAGGAAATTGAAATATGTTATTTATATGCACAAAAGATTGCTTTGCGTAGAAATAGCATGGTTATAATTAGATTTACAGGGTGACAGAAAAATATTCAGTTATATTAAGAGCTATTAATAAAAAAAAATGCTAGAATTCTACTTTCATTTACATTAAGCTTTTTGACACTTTCTGTCATTTTTTTTAGTGTGAATATAATTTCAATTTGTGTATTTGTCTGACTGTTCTTCTGTCCGTCTGTCTGTCTCTCTGTCTGTTTTTCTGCGCTCTAATTCCCGTAAATATTTATGGAATTTCTTTAATTAAACAGAAATATTTTATTCAAGTTCCCTATCGGATGTTCCCTATTGAAAATGAAGTGAATACCTCTTCTGGTTTGTGTACAGGGACACCCAAAAGTATTCAAAAGCATTGTGTTGTATGACAGGAATTTCTATAAACCATATTTTAATACCTTTAATGTATAGAAACTTTAATGAAATTTTAATATGTTATTCAATGCCCTATCGGATGTTTCCTATATAAAATAGAGAACATTTCTAACTGATTTGTGTACAGGGGCACTTGAAAGTATTCCAAAGCGTTGTGTTGTATGAGAGTTATTTTTATAAACCAAATTTTAATCATTTTATATTCCACAAAGCTTAATGCATTTGAAATATATTATTCGTATGCACAAAAGAGTGCCTTCTATGTAATATAGTATGGTTAGCATTAGATTTACAGGGCTACACAAAAATAGTCAGTTACATTAAGAGCTTTTCATAAAAATTTGCTGGAATTGCACTTTTGTTTACATGAGCGTTTTAACACTTTCTTATAATTTTAGTGGGAATATGATTTCAATTTCTGCATCTGTCTGCCCGATTGTCTACATTTCTATCTGTTTTTCTCCGGCTCCAATCATCCGTGAATATTTTGAGAATTTTTAAAAAATGATGCACTCAAGTTCCCTATGGAATGTTCCCTATTTAAAATGTCATTAATAGGTCCTGTACAACTAGTTTGTTTACAGGGACAACAACAACAACAATTAAAAAAAAGCCAATGCATTACGTTTTAGGACAGAATTTTTTAAAAGTTAACTTTAAAAAAACTTTCTACTATAAAAATCATAAAAACATTGACATGTATTATGAATATTCTAAAATATTGTTTTGTATAGGATATGATTAACTTTCAGATTTATAGAGCTACAGTAAAACATTCAGAGAAATTAAAAGCTGTAATTATAATCTAACGGCTGCAATTTCTTTTACGTTAAGCCTTTTTAACACTTTCCAAAATGCCTAAGAGTAATTTTAAAATCAGTTAGTCTATCTGTATGTTTTTAAGTCCTTCTGTCTGTTGTGTGATAGCGTAGGCAAAGAATATTAAAAGTTATTCGATACAACAATTGCGTACAGTTGGAAAGTGTTACTAATCAATGCATACTGCATGATTTTTCTTTCTTGTTAATACTTTCCAACAATGTTTAAGAGTGGTTATGAATTCAATTATTTTATCTGTATCCCTTTCAGTCTGTCCGTCGTGTGATAACGAAGGCAAAGACCAATGTTGCAATGCAACAAGTACGTACAGTTGGAAAATGTTATCAATGCGTACCATATGATTCTTCATTCTTGATTATTTTTTATTTTTATTGAATACTTCTAAACACGGCATGTAGCAACAGTACACATTCACGTAAACTTTTGTTCGTATATTTTTATTGGAATATATTGCGTGTACCTCGGTGTAAAGTAAAATAGATTATTTCGTAAGTGAAGGTCCTTCATTCCTAATACTTCGACAAAATCCCGCTCTTCTTCTAAATTAAAATCTACACTAAAACGCCCCCACTAACAACTTTTTTCTACTTTCGTCTTCGACCCAATTCTTGCACGATTTTGCAGACGTTAAAATTATATTACGATATTTATTGAAATTAATATTTAAATAAAAAGTAATGTGAGGTGGCACTCTTTTCTCCTTACTCTGCATTTGCATACGAGAAATACAGATTACAAATTATATACTTTTAATTATATACTTTTAAGTTCAGAATTTTTTAAAAATGATACAGGTCATTCAAGTTCAGTATGGAACAGTCTCTATTTAAAATGGTATTAAATAGCTCTGTTCTGACTGATTAGTGGGTAAAACTGATGTGCGTACAAGGACACCCAAAAAATACCAATGCATTGCGTTTTAGTCGATTCGAAACTCGTTAACGTCCGTCTCAAGGGATATAAAAAATTTGTTCGTTGCTGAAACGTCAGTGGTGGCTTCTGGATTGCTATTGACTTGAAATTGGGTACGAATGTTCACGAGGCCCACGGAGTCAGCTGTATAGTTTTGGATGTGTATTCCATTTGTAGTTCGTGTACACGACAGGGACACGCCAAAGTTTTTCTTATCAAGACGGCCTATGGGAAGAATTTGTATGTACCGCGATAGCGGCCGCAAAAATAACGTCACTGAGTGGCAATTTGGTATACATATTCATGAGCCCAACAGAATGAGTTGTATAGTTTGCACAATGCGTATTTTTTTTTTTCTTTTTGTGATCCATTAAATTATTTTAACTTGATATCAAGGGGGTGTGGAGAGTGGAAAGAAAGAAAAATAGTTTCATTGGGTCTGTCTTGTTGAAAAGAAATGTTCTAACAAAATGCAACATTTCAGGGTTAACTGCCTATTTTTTCTTTCTTGTCAATGAGAAGAGAATTCCGGCCTTCTATGAATGGGCCTGTTTTGAAATGTCCTCTACACGATTTCTTTTTGTATGTCGGTGTGTATTCAAAATTTTGTAGCTGCCTGTCTTCTGTGTGAAATTCAGTATTTTTATACAGTCGAACCTCGTTAACGTGAACTAGAGGTCTGCACGGGCCGGGCTTACGGCCCTCGGGCCATGTTCGGGCCGAATTTTTCAATCTGTTCTCGGGCCAGGCCGGGCCGGGCTCGGGCTCAATTTTTTTGTGTATACTTGGGCCGGGCCATACTGGCAAAAACAAAACGGGCCGGGAAGGCCTCAAAATTTCGGCCCGTGAAGATCTCTAATATGAACACTGTTGACATGAATTACTTTTAACATGAACAGTTTTCGCAGTCTCCGTCAAAATGAAGATTATTTTGGTTATAGGAAGATTAGTTACTGATAGCATGAACTACTGTTAACAAGAACAAATTTTTTATCCCCCTTGAGATTCATGTTAACGAGGTTCTTTTGAAAAGTGTCTGTTTGGTAAAGTCATGAACCTGTCGGTTTCTACCCGACCCGAACAACACACACGAATCAACCCGAAACCCGAGAAAAAAAATTTTCGTCGACCCGAAAAAAAACCCAATAACAATTTTCGAGGAATGCACCTGACTTGAACCCGACCCGAAACCTATAAACTAAATGGAAGTTCATAATTTATCTAAAACCCATACAAAATTCTTTTATCCTTTTCACTACCGATATTTTTTTTTTTTCTGAGAAGAAATAAAGTGAGCTGTAAACTATTTGAATACGTTTTATTCTATAGACTTTTCCTCAGCTGACAATTCTATCCACCTATTCGTGATGGTTACGTGTCTAAAAGACAAAAACAGAAAAATGTGAGAAAATAGCTCCCTGATAAAGTGAATGTTCGTTGTCACACAATAAATAAACCAATTTAAAAAGAATTGAACCAATGCACTCAATGATGAACATTTTTAATCATTTTGTGTGTGCTTCAGGTTCAGCGTTTCTCGTTTATTGTTGGATCCTAATAAGTTTCTTCATTCATCGCTTTTGTTTACTTAACTGTAATAAGTTGGATACGTGTATATTTTATCACAGGTATAGGTGTATAGAGTACATTTGTATCAGTTATACAGGATGTTCTCCGGCAGACTCGATTCGTTGAAAACTACAACCGACCCGAGTCCAACTCGCAAAAATAAATAAATCAATCAATCAGTCAACCAAACCGAACCTGACCCACAAGACAAAAAAAAAAAAAAAAAAAAAAAAGAACGGTGTTTGGAGACTGCCGATAGAAGTGAAAACTAAGTAACTTGTGAATTGTATCGTCGAGCTTATTATTTTCGAATTATTTTTGGTTTGCAAAGAAGTGTTTAGGATCTGTATTATAGGATTCGGCACACTATTGGTAGCTACCCAAATTAAATGAACTTAGCCTTATATTAAATAAAAATAGTGTAATAGGACTAAAATAATTTTCTTTTTTTTTTTTTTTGTTATTTATTTGAAAATTTATATTGAAAGCAAAAAGAAGAATGTAACAGACTGTATAAAAACAAGTGCTTGTACTTGGTGAACTATGTATATACTGTGGAAAAAGTACATACATACATAGTGTTTAGAACTAGAAAGAGACAGATGCCAGTAGCCAGTATACTACTCGTATTTGTATACATTTTACACATATATATATATGTATATGAGGCATGCCGCGCCGTGCGCTACATATATGGATATATATGTAGGGAGGTATACTCTTTGTAGTATACTAATAACGCATGGATGTATATCTATGTACATATATACACAGTATATATGTACATAGCTCATCGAAAGCGCTACATATATGGATATATATGTGGAGAGATATACTCTTTGTAGTATACTAATAACGCATGGATGTACTCACCGAACGCTTTCGATGAGCTATGTACATATATACACAGTATATATGTACATAGCTCATCGAAAGCGTTCGGTGACGATGACGCGAGTTCCATGATTTTTGTTCACCCAAAAAGTGCTCAACGCGCCTAAAGAAGTTTTTCACTTCAAAGCGTTCGGTGACGATGACCAAGTTCCATGATTTTTGTTCACCCAAAAAGTGCTCAACGCGCCTGAAGAAGTTATTACTTCAAAAAATCTTAATGAACCCTATCCGATGCGAGACTCTATAGGATGGGTGCTGATTAACTTTGATGAAAATCGCCTATCTGGTGATGTTGCCATTCCGTTTTCTTCAAATTTCTAACAGAGCAGCGTAAACAAAATTGAATATTAACGTGCAGAATGATAATTAACTAATCGTTTTTAAATTAAAAAGAATAATTTATGTTAGCAACAGGAGAAAAAATCACGTTCTCTTCTCCTTGTGGGTATATGATTTTTTGATCGAAGTATTTTTCAAAAGAACTCCTCAATACCTTTAAAATGAATGGTTAAACATTAGAACTTCGATAATTTAAAACTATTATTGATTTTTTTTTTTTTCTTTTTAAGAAGGGGGGGAAAAAACATCTTTAGGATTTAGAATGGACTTTCTTTTTGACATTTCAAGTGTTATACCTCTCTGATATGAAAATCATCAGTATTCATCATAAAAAAAAAAAAATAAATCTTTATTTAAATAATTAATTAAATAACAATTTTTATTGTAATAATAACTTTAATAAGATGTACTACTTAATTGTACAAAAAAAAAAAAAAAAAAAAAAGTTTTGAGAGGGCTAGATTTCAAAGACCATCCATATTTCACAGCTTCACATTTTGACTTTTCAATAAGTAAGGAAAGTATTGTAATCATGTAAAAAATCCAAATTTGAGAATTTAGTGTTTCTACACATTTTGAGGTCCCCTGAGCTCGATTTTTCTATTTTTACGATGATACATGTATGTATGTATGTATGTGTGTGTGTGTGTGTGTGTGTATGTATGTGAGTGAATACGATAGCGTCTAAATGCTTAGTCCGAATGACTGAAAATTTATATATATGTCATAGGTCACCGTTGCATGAACTGCATAGATTTTGGTGAATCTAGCACCTATACTTTTACAATAACAGAATGAAAATTTCTTTAACATTATGCCCTATGGGCTCAAATTCTTTAAAATGCGATAACATCTAAATGCCACATCGGATTTTGCTAAAGAGTTATATACATGTTAAAGATCATCGTCACACGATCTGTGTGAGTTTTGGAGAATCTAGCACTTATAGTATTTTTACAGGAACACAAAGGAAAAATCTTTATGGCTTATGGTCTCAAATTATTTAAAGTGCGATAGAGTCTAAACGCCTCATCCCATTGAGCTAAAAATTTATATACATGTTAAAGGTCACCGTCGCACGAACTGTATTGATTTTGGTCTGTCTAGCATTTATAGATTTTTACAGGAACGTAACGAAATTTTCTTTTATCACTTTGATCGATGGGCTCAAATTTTTTGAAGGGCAATACCCAGTGATGCCCGATGGTCGAAAATTATTTCCCCAAACAGGTCTTCAAATTTCCCCATATCAGGTTGTTTTTTTTTTCGAAAAAATTCCAAATTTGATTTCTACTAAAAAGGGAAAATAAAAATTTTTTCAAAAAAAAAAAAAAGATATAAAGCCGATTTTTCTATGATTTAAGCTCAGATATTTTTGAAAAAAATCCCCATATAACAATAACGTTAGTGAAAGTTTCTAGTCGTAGGGATAAATCATTACGTTGCCAACATTGACAGAAAGTTGAAGAACTCCCCAGATTTGCCCCCAAAAATTTTAGAATTCCCCAAAAAAGTCCCCACAAACATTGGGTCCCCAAAATTGTCCCCAGAAGCCTCATAAATCCCCAAAGTGGGGACAAAATCCCCAATCTGGGATCGCTGGCAATACCGTTAATTAAACAACATACTACGTAGAGAAAAATACTCAAGCACCCTACTATAATTTTCTCTTTTGTTTATTGAACGACTTCCCTTACTTTAAATTATTTATACAACCGTTAATTACACTGCTCTGCCGAAAAAAAGAAAAAAAAAATTCGAGTTCTGATACCATTGTTGCTGATTCTTATGTAAAATGACCTCCTAGATCCGAATAGGACTCCCATTTTGCCCAGTCACCCACCGTTTTTTTTCGAAACACCACTCCCTACCACAACTTTAATTTCCTGTTCGATAATTTTATGACCACGAATTTGATTTGAAGAATGAAAAAAAAATAATTTAATACCGTCAAACAAAAAAATATTAAGTTAAAAAAAAAAAAAAAAAACATTAATAGTAGATTAAAAATATATATATATATATATGATGCATAGTTTCAGTGGCAGCTGCCCCCCCCCCCCTAAAAAAAAAAATATCCCTTGTCGCAAATGTCCATGTTTTAAAATTTTCTAGCTCTGTAGCCCCTCAGGAGATATTTAACGGTTAAAATAATCCTCTCCCCTCCTAAAAATCAAATTTATAGCCATAAAATCACCGAAAAGGGATAAAAATAGGGGGCCGTTCCTAAAAAACGGTGGGTGATAGGGCAAAATGGGCGTCCTATTCGGATTCAGGAGGTCACTTCACATAAGAATATCGTGCTGGAATGATGTCAGAAGCAGTGGCGGATCCAGAACTTGACTTTTGGGGGGGCCTAAGACTTTTCAAAGTGTTATTCTAGACCAATAAAAAATTTACAATTGCAATATTCAATTGTGAATGTCAGTGTTTTGGGGGGGGGGGGCCTTAAATCCGCCACTGGTCAGAAGCAATTTTCATGCCGAGCAATGTTCGGGAATTCGATTGGAGTCACTCCGTATGATAACAGTCGCCTGCTTCCGGTATTGCTTCACAGTTGGTTGATGGATTCAACTTTGTACGTAAATAAATTTAGAAAAGCAGATGTTCTCACGTTTGGCAAAATTACTTTATATGAATAGTACGCAGAAAATCGAAAATTATTGTCTCCTAAACAAATCAGTATAACGGATGATGCGTAATCACTTGTGGTTGAAAATTACCAACAATAATTTCATACTCTTATCTGACTGGAATCCGCAATCTCCTCTCCTCTCTATTTGGAAGTGTTCCAAAAGTTATATTAGATAATCCACAGTTCAAAGAACATCCATCAGCGTCATTTTTCAGTGACACAGCTGAATTTGAGAAAATTGAAAGCAGCTTTCCTAAACGAGTTGAATAACATTTTTAATACTGACCAACAAAGTTAGTGAGAGTGCATAAATTCGACTCGTCTGTCTGGCTGTACGTGTTGCCGTTACTTTTTGTAATTACAGCAGAACCTCCCAATAGGGTGTGTTGGTGTGTTGGTGTTTAGGATTAAGGCCGATTGACTGCTGTAGGTCCTGGGCCTGAGGGGGAGTGCCTTCCGTGGAGGTCTTTCTAAGGGGTCCCAGCCCGTATTTACGCAAGTTTCGGAGAAAACCACGGAAAACTCCGAACGGCTAGGCCGACGAGCGCGACCGGGAATCGAACCCGGCACCTCACGTCTACCAGCTTTGAGCGCAGAACCGCTCGGCCGCTGGTGGGCCCCAATAGGGTGTGACCAGTACGCTATAGAAAATCCACATTTTAGAAAGGCGATTTTCAATAAAAGTTTTTTCGAAAATCGCTATTCAAGCAACACATACCATTAAAAATTGTATATTACTTGTTTAAACACCATTCTAAGAATCAGTAAAGGGAGTACAGCATTAAATTTGCCAAAAAAATTCAAATTTTCTCAAAAGTAAGCTTTGAAAAAAAATTAAAAATTAAAACAAATTTAAAGAAAACTAATAACAAATGGTGTTAAGAATGCATTACAGATAGATGAAGATACACGTACCTCCAAATGTTAAACTAGATCCGATTTTTCTTACTGTATTCTCCACCCCCACCCCCATAACGAAATTTTGGAAAAAATATAATTATTAATTTGTAAATTTTGAGCATCGCCAAAACAATAAAAAATGTCAGTGAATAATTTAAAAATGAATGTTCGAATGCATATTTTTTTAAAAAAAAGTCGTTAACATATAGAAAAAGAAGAAGAAACAGGAAAATGAATACTGGTAGAAAAATCCGGTTTTAATCGAACATAACATACTTCACTTATCTATAATCCGTCCTTAATACCATTTTTCATTTAGTTTTCTTTTCTAAAATAAAATTCTTTCAATGCTTACTTTTGAGAAATGTCTGCTTAAAAATTGTTACTTTTGTTGAGGCTATATAAAATTGATTTGATGCCATCCAGATTTAAACTCATTTATTCAGAAAATTGGGCTCAAAACAAGAAAACGGGAAAACAGGTTCTTCCTTAAATTTTATATACCAGTATATATTAGGCAAAAAAAAATCTTAAATTTTTCTGGTTAGTTTGATATAAATAGAACTATTTTCTAGTTATTAGAACTGACTGAAAATAATTTTTGAAAACTTTTTTTTAGGGTAGAAGCATTTTGGACTAAGGACAAATTTTTGCTTAAACTTAATATATATATATATATATATATATATATATATATATATATATAATATATATATATATATATATATATATATATATATATATATATATATGACTGAGGACTATTAGTCTCAATAAACGGTTTTTTACGAGACCAGTTTATGATAGTTGGACATTTATCGAAATCGAAAATTTATCGAAAATATAATTGAATAATTTGAAAGCGATGTTATAATTTTGAAAATAATAATAATAATAATAATAATAGTAATAATAGTCTCCTCCGTATTAAACTAAATTCTGCTTTTGACAGAATTTCATCCAAATCTTTTTTTTTTTTTTTTTAGGACTATTAGTCTCAATAAACGGTTTTTTACCAGACCATAGTTGGACATTTATCGAAAATATAATTGAATAATTTGAAAGCGATGTTATAATTTGTATGTGTGTGTGTGGGGGGGGGGGGGCAGCAATTATAAATTAAAATAAATATTTTTAAAAGTTTGGAAGTTAGAATTTTTAATTTTATTTAAATATTAATTTGAATTAATCAAATATTTCTGCCCGTCAGCGTACAGTCACACACAGTAGCTCATTTATTTATTTATTTATTTTAATCAAAGAAGATTTTTTTTCTACATCCAGCAGTGAAAAGATTAAATTTAACTCCCCCCTAATTTTCGTGCAGAATGAAGTAGCATCAAAGGAAAGGAAAAAAAAAAAAAAAAATTCCCATTACTTCAAAACCTTTAAAAAATTTTCAAACATTTTAAACATTTTATTTTATTTATTTATTATTATTATCTGAAAAGAAAAGAAAATTAATGATAATCAGTTTCAAAACAGACAGTATCGAAAAAGTGTTTTTTAATAATTTTGATTTAGGAAATAAAAAGCGCGCGTGCAAAATGAAAGAAAAATAATTATAAGATAAAAAAAAAAAAACTTTTTATATAACATGTTTTAAACTTTCTGATGAATCATACATAGATATAGTAATAAATAAGGCGTAGATTGATCATTGCGGGGGGGGGGGATGATCCTTTTTACTCGGAGAAAAGTCCACAATATATATAGCCGCCTTTCTCCGAGTGAATACACACAGATAATTTAGAAAATAAAATTTATGAATAATTTATGTACTAAAGGTGAATGCAAAACTGCAGATACAATTTCAAATTCATTTTTCTTTTTCTTTCTTTCTTTTTTTCTTTATTAATTTAGATAATATTTAAAGTTAAACTCTTTTTATATACTAAAACTAACGTTCTTTACTTACGCCGCTGCTAAACATATTTAAAAGATTTCTGAAAATTCTATATTACTTGCTAATACAAAATATTAAAAAATATCAAACTTTAAAAAACGTATTCCATTAAAAATCAAACCAGTTATTATTTCATAATAATAACAAAGCAATTGATTATAAAAATTACATTTTTCATAATTTAGTCAAATATAATTTACTTTTATGATAACTTATCCATTTCTTTTCATAAATTTATTAGGAGAATTAAAAGACACAATATTTCGACATTTTGAAAATTCATCAACATTCTATTCTATTCTATTACAATTGCCGAGTTTCGGTGGTTCCAATACCACTCTATGGCTGATGACAAAAATTTTTTCGCCATCGAAAATTTTTGCATAACAATGGGATGATAGATCTATGTAAATTACTATATCTATGCAATCATAGAGCTCTTATCAATGTGCATAAAAATTTTAAAGTGACAATGATGAAAATTTTTGTGAAATGTATAATTTAACTTTTTATAGTTTTTTTAATATTCACGTTTAATTAAATGTATTTATTTTTATGTCGAAAGAAAATGAACTCGTAAATGTTTTTTGGCGACAATTAAATTACAGCTAATATTTTAATGGCTGTATTAATGCTATTAGAATGTTATTATTTTCATATTTTAATTAACTATGAGAAAACTAATAAAAAATTTGAAAATCGGACTTCGAAGTATTGTGTTCTGAACAATCCTGCAAGTTTCAAATTTATAGCTAGTCGGGATGTCGGGAAGTTAGTTAAAAATCGATTGCAAGATTTGTACAAGATATATATAGGGAGAGTGTGAACTAATAGTAGGAATTGAAAAAAAAGTAAATACAGCGTTCACAGGTATGCTTTCTTTTTATCCCTTTCGATATAAAGTACCCTATATTTCGCCTAGATCTTACTATTAGTTATTGTTTCCTTCCAATCGTCAAGCTTTCATTTTGACCATAACCGTCTAGTCTATAGTTGACTGTATATTATGAACTTTTACACATTTTTTTTTTAACCTGAAGATACTGTGACGTGAAAAGCAAACAGTTTTGTAAATATAAATTTTAACTTGAAATATGTTCTGTGATGTAGGGTGATGTTAGGTGTTCCCGTCGAAAACTGGATGGACAAGGGAGACGCGCTGTCTGCCTCAGTTAAAGGACACGGCTGTTAGCCCTGCTCTTTGAGTATTGCCGACGCCTTTGAACTTGATTTCACTCTGTCTTTTGGTTGTACTGACGTTCGACGAGCTCATCAAGGTAGAACGACTCAGTGACGCCAAGCTCGCTGTCAAATGACTAGTCAAATTAACGTTTTCAGGAGTTTTCTGAATCTCAGGAACCTATGGGGTGATCAGGAATGCCCCCCCCCTCTCTCCCATAGACATAATATAGATAGACTACGCCACCAATAGGACTTCCCATTATAGTGAATGTCTTCAACATGAGGGTGTAATCTGAAACTTTCATCCTTTGCGGTCAGCACCGTATGTCATGTGACAGAGAGTTGCGGGCGATTCTTCCAAAGGAACCTTCACACACTGGCAACTGGAAAGCTTCGACTTCGGTTTCTTTTGATATTTCTTTGATGTGGTTTTTGAGAATTGAAGCTCGCTCGAGCCCTCGCTCACAAACCCCCTAGTGTGATAATTGCATAGGAACTGGTCTCTTTTGTGAAAGAGCAATAAAAAGTAATGTCCTTCATTGTAAATGTGTGCAAAATTTCAAGGGTCGCTTTGGAACAATGGATAATTTATGAGTTTTGAAGCTCTGCTCGTTGCCAGTGTCTGAAGGGTCCTTTAGAAAGCACTTATTTTTGTAAGAATTCAAACAAAAAATTCTCCCCTTCAGAATGGTTTCTCACAAAAGAAATTTTTTTATAATTAAAATATGACATTTTAGCTTTCCAACGATGCGTAAATCTAAAGGCTTAAATAAAACGTATGTGTACAATACAGAAAATAAAAAACTCAAAACTACTTTCTTTCCTATGGAAAAATCACATAATATTCATTCTCGTCTCTCTCTCCGGGTCCGCATCACGTGATAATTTAGTTGGGGAAGCTACTTCATGTCGCAGACAGATAATGGGGGGGGATGCGTGGTCTATCTATATAAGGTCTATGTGGGAACCTATGGGGTTCCAGAAAAGATCAGGAATCCCCCCCCCCCTCCTCTCGGCGGGAAATGTAGCCAGGAGCGGAAAAAAGTAGTAGATCTTTGAATTTGAGGGAGGCAGGAAGAGCTGAAATGGTAGCTTAATGTTTACGATCAGGTATACTGCCCATTTCAACTCTAATATACTTTTCTGCATTGTTATAATTAATGTAAATACGTTTCTAATGAAACAAAAAAATGTAATCAACGGCTCTATTTATTTCCTGCCTAATCATTTTAAATTTTACCTGTTTGGGAGTTCACGCTACCACACCACAATTCTTAATCGTGTCTAAAAGGGATTTTTAATACATATTAAATGACATGTGTTTTAACAATTTTCTTCTTTTGCGAGATTAAATGCTTCCTGTTGCTATATAGCTTGGTTCATTGCATACCCTATTTAAAGAAATTTTTAAAATGATACTTTCTCTGTAAATGAATTTTACGTGTTTAACTTATTTGAAGCAATAAAGAATCTTCATAAACCATGCATACAATGGATTTTATTTTTTCTCCTCAATAGTACATTGTTGCAATTGTGATGTAACTTTTTTTTTTTTTTTTTCGTTATTTTGTTCGTTTGAAATGTACACATGGGAGCCATGGATAAAATTTTACTTTCTGTATTTCAACACATTGTTGTAGCTTTGACGTTAGTTTTGAGCATTGCACCCGGGAAATCAAAGTTTACACTATTATGAAGATTGTTAAAAATTTTATTTCAGAAAAAGGTACCACAGGTAAACATACACAAATGCACAAATAAAAAAGAAAAGTATGAGAGGGAGAATACACAAAATCATGACAACTCACAAAATAGTCTCTCTTTTAAAAATATAATGATGTTTTAAGTTTCACTTTTTTCACTTTCATCAACAAAATCGATCTCGATATCTTCACTTTTTTCATTTTCGAGAACTTCAACTTTTTCGATCTCGATAGCTTTCCATTTTTTGACTTCGGGAGCTTCATTTTTTTCGAGCTTCGATTCATTGTAGATGCGAGAAGGGGCATTTTCGTCGAACCATTCGGGCATTTTCTTCGATCCACGAACTCCCATGTTCATGTAAATAGTGACGATTTCATCCTTGGTGAAGAAATTCGGCCATTCTATCAACAAAGTCGTAAACTCTGTGACTGTTAAGGCCAAGAAATGCAACTTGGGAAGAAACGGTTCCAAAACCTCGCGAACATTGCTGTACTGGTTATTCTCTTCGCACTTTTTTCTCGCCCACGAAAACACCCAGGTGAGAAGATCGTATTCACCCGTCAAAGACATTTTAGGCAGGTTGAGGAAAAATGTAAGCATAGAGGAGGACAACTCGGATAAGTCAATAGTTTCCATCACCTCTTTGGTCTTGTCTTGGATGAGCTTGAGACAAACGTCCGTGCGGCTCTTGTTTTCCATGTATTTCGAGGCCTCTAGGATATCGAAGACGTTAGACGGGACCACATCCAGTTCGTTGAGGAACTGACGGCAAGTCTTCTGCAAGCTGCTGATTTGAAATTCTATCGCCACCTCGTACAGTTCACGAGCTTTCTTACAGTCTTTAAGAGAGGGAATGCATCCGTACATGAATCTATGCAAAGAGAGAAAAGAAGAAATTAACGAAACAAAAATACAT
>OZ005659.1:266623697-266675795 GCA_963930645.1 Salticus scenicus
TTTTTTTTTTTTTACAGGAACACAACAAAAACTTCTGAATTTATTTAAAGTGCGCTAGCGTCTAAATGTCTTATCCGATTAAGCTGAAAATGAATACATGTTATAGGATACTGTCGCATGATCTGTATGGATTTTTTTTAATCCAGCACTTATAGATTTCTACAGGTACACAACGAAAAATTCTTGATAGTTATGACTTATGGGCTCAAATTTTTGAAATGTAATAGAGTTAAATTACACAACATACTATGTGAAGAAAAATGCTGAAACATCTATTATAATTTTCTTTTTGATTTTATTTATACAGTCATTTGCAAAAGTTTAAGACCAGTAGCCGGTTTTCAGTATTTTAACACATTGCATCATTTGCGCAGATTATTGCGTCCTCTCATGTGCCGAATGCATCAGACGCCTTCTACTGCTATAAATAAAGGTGCCCGGCACGTTTATCGCCAGTTTTTTATTGGATTTTGTCGCAGACAGTGCTGCTGTGTAATTATTGTAATGAGTAAAAAACCTTCACTTACTGTTACTCTGCATAAAATTGGATTTTTTGAACTTCAAATAAGTTCGAGAGTAAATGAGAGTGTGTATCAAGCTATTAGTAAATTTAAAATTTCGGGAAATTTTGTTGACCTTAAGAGTCGTTTATTTTTCATACTTGGATTAAATCGAGGTTTCCGAGATGATAAACCAAAATCTTTGGCCAAACGTCTTGAAATAGTACTCAAACTGACGTTGGTGCCTTTTGCAGCCAGAGAAAGTCTAATCGTATTGCAGGAGGATCTTGGATCTCATACGACCATCCTTAATCTCGACCATCCTTAATGATCACGTGAACTCATTTTTCTAGGGTCCAATTTTAAATTTACTAATAGCTTGATGCACAGCTTTTTTGCTTGCATTTACCCTCGAACTTATTGGACGTTCAGAAAATCCAATTTCCTGCAGGGTCAATATTTCTGACTTTTTTTTAACAGTAAGTGAAGATTTTTTACTCATTACAATTAATTGCACAACAGCATTGTCTACGACAAAATCCAATAAACAATCGGCGATAAACGTGCCGGGCACCTTTATTTATAGCAGTAGAATGCGTCTGATGCAATCAGCACATGAGATGACGCAATAATCTGCGCAAATGATGCAGTGTGTTAAAATATGGAAAATCGGCGCTACTGGTCTTAAGCTTTTAATTACTTAATGTTCGGAAAGTCGGATGGAGTCACTCCAGTTTTTTTATTTTAATTATTTCAGTGATTATTTTGCAAGTAAAATAAGATTTTTTCGACATTAAACGTGAAAATTTGATAATATTTTTCTAATTTATTTCAGAATATATATATTTAAAATAATTATGTTAAAAAAGTGGGGTTTTTTTAATTAATTGCTTGTATGCAAAATGTATCGGCTTTCTTAAAATAAATAGATGAAAATAAAGAAAAAAATAAGGTGTACTTAACCTCTTAACTGCCCTAGGTGTACATATACGTCTTTCCGAAATAGGACCTTTTGTATTGTACTGCTACCAGTGAAACTACTGACACGGTTTGACAAAGCAATAAACTTGAACGTGATCTCGACAGTGTTTTCGAAAGAGTTACTCATTTCAGAGTTGAAAGAGAGCTGTGGCCCTTTGAAGCAAATCTCGTTATATTTTCATCGACAGGTAAGGGGTTAAAATGAATTGTAAACGCAAATGTCTTAAATTCATTTGAAAAAAGTGTCAAAATATCTTACTTTTTAGGACACCTATTTGCATCTGAAATTAAGACATGGCAAATGTCTTAAAATACTGCCATTTTTTAAAAGCTCTTTAGTAAATAAATAAAAGTAGCATGTATATATATATATATATATATATATATATATCAATAAATTTAGCACCTGACTGTATTAGTTAAATTACATCAAATATTTTCTTATTATATTTTGCATTATGATGGGAAGGGGGAGTTAAAGCTGAGGCGAATGACACATCCCCATATGTGAATTTATTTTCCCCTATACTTCATTTAATAACTCATTCCAGCTTTCTAAAGAGTCAAATAAATCGAAATATTTTGTATCTTTGAACCTTAACCTTCTACATCCAAATTTAAAAACAGGATGACTACCACAGTCAATTGCCACTCACAGATGAACCTTACAAACATTTGTAATAAGGTGCTCGTACAGTCGTTGCCAAACAGTTTTTGTAAGAACTTTCATTAAAGAAATTCTAATCAAACAATTTTTGTAAGAACTTCTATTTTTGTATTTTTATTTTAAAAGTTCTCGAAAGAACTCTATAATAAAAGTATAATGAAGAAATTTCTGGATAAATTGTTTCAAAAAATGTTTCTAAAAAAAAAAAAAAAAAAAAAAAGTCCTTCCGGCTTATTCGGAAGGGTAGGTTGATTTCTTTTTTCTTATCAAGTAGCCGTCATTTTGTTTCAAAATGGCGGCTACAAATTATTAATGCACTTGATAGAAATATTGATGTAGGCTATGCCCATATGGAGTTTTAAGCAAATCGGTTCATAAATACCTTTTTATGTGAATTTAAAATTTTCAAGTGACCGGCGCTTGGAAACAAAATGGTGAGTTAAGGCTGTACATCAGTCAGATAGCTCCCTTTCTCCCTTCCCATGTTATCCAATGGGATTTTTGTAGCGTTGTTTTATAAAAATATTTCATTCAAAAATGAATTTTTTCGAATTCTGTTTTTTGAATATTACTCTTTGAACAGGTCATCTTTTAGCTTAGTGAGCAATTTTTCGAAAAAATAAACTTAAATATTTTACTTAGAAATCCACACTTAGAGTACCTAATTTACTTATTGAAATAAAATATTTAAATTATTTTTTTCGAAAAATTGCTCACTAAGCTAAAAGGTGACCTGTTCAAAGAGTAATATTCAAAGAACAGGATTTGAAAAACTTCATTTTTGAATGAGATATTTTTATAAAACAAGCAACGAAAATCTCATCGGATAACATGGGAAGGGAGAAAGGGAGCTATCTGACTGATGTATAGCCTTAAGTTGACAAATATATGAAATGTAATTGTGAGAAGTCTAATCTTCTACTGTACACATATAGTTCTAATTAATTCAAAATCTCAAAAGTCATCGTGTTGAAAAATTAAATGGCTGGCACTTCGATCAAAATGGCAGAGAAAGTTGCTCATCTAAGATATCGTTGCAAATTTCAAAATATTTTTTTTTTAGAAAGTCTTTCAAAGACGCTTAGTAAGTTGATAAAATGTTAGTTTTCTGCATTTCTAGTTTGTTTTAGCATTAAAATAGCCTAATTTTTCCTTAAAAACGCATTAAAAAGATTTTTTGGCGACTTTTGGCGAGAAAATACTTATTATCGTTATACCAAAGTTGAACGCAATAACGTGATTGGTTCACGAGTTACGTGATATTTCTAGATTTTTGTTGTTTGAATGATAAATCCATTTTTCAACTTTGATTTGTATAGATAAAGTATTTCTAAAGTTACCGTGATAACAAATTTTCAAGTGGCCGCAGTTGGAAACAATACAGCGGAACAAGTTGCCCAGCAAACATATCCAAGATATTTGAAGCAATAGATTCACTGTCCAATTGTGGTTTAAATCAGTGCCGTGTTTCAAAAATTATTTTTATGGCAAATTTTCAAGTGGCAGTCAAAGTGATTTCAACTTGGAAACAAAATGGCAAAACAACTTGCCCAGCGAAATCATCCAGTATACTTGTATAAGTTCCTTATCCAGATCTAGTTCAAATTAAATCAGTGTTTCTAAAATTATCGTCATAAGAAATTTTCAGGTGGCACCACTTGGAAAAAAAAGCGGAGTGAGATGCCCAGCGAACTTCTCTGAGATATTTGATTGATTGTAGATTGTAGGATTTAAGGCCGATTGACTCCTGATGTGTCCTAGGCCTAGAGGGGGAATGCCCTCCGTGGGGGTCTTTCTGAGGGGTCCTAGCCCGTATTTACGCGAGTTTCGGAGGAAACCACGGAAAACTCCGAACGGCTAGGTCGATGAGCGCGACCTGGGATCGAACCCGGCACCTCCCATCTACCAGCTTTGAGCGCAGAACCGCTCGGCCGCTGGTGGGCCTCTGAGATATTTGAAGGATAAATCCACTACCCAAATTTGATGCAAATTGATTCTGTATTACTAAAGTTACCATAATGACAAATTTTCAAGTGGCCGCCACTTGGAAATAAAATTGCGGATGAAGTCACCATGTGAACTTATCCTAGATATTTGAACCATAAGTTCACTATCCAACTTTTATTTGAATCAGTTTAGTATTTTAAAAAGTATCGTGATGGCATATTTTCAAGTGGCAGTGTGATTTCAAGTGGCTGGAACTTAGAAACAAGATGTCGAGACAAGTTGCCCAGTGAAAACATTCTAGATAATTATATGATAATATCACTGTCCAAATTTGGTTCGGTTTGGAGTATTATTTCAGAAGTTATCATGGTTTCAAATTTTCAAGTGGTAGCCTGATTTCAAGTGGTCCCGCTCAACTTAAAATATCTGCCTCTTTATTAAAAATGGCGGATAAACTTCATTAATAAACTTCATTGAGACCCTTATGTGGCCTGTATTTACAACAAAATTCAAGCAAATCTTGCTTTAAATATGCTTTTTACAATGTCGGTTTGAAATTTTTAAGTGGCTGCCACTTGAAAACAAAGAGCAACTTGGTTAACGAACTCATCCAAGATATTTATAAGATCAGTTCACTGTCCAAATTTGGTTCTATTTCGAGTATTATTTCGGGAGTTATCGTGATGACAAAATTTTCATTATAGATAGATAGATATAGATAAACGATGTGATTGCAATAGGTCGATTTCTAAAGAAATCAACCTAAAAGTATAAGATGAAACAGGATTTTTTAAATAAACGTGCACGCAGTTATTTTGGAACCCTGATAAATAGCAGAATTGCAGAAACCCCTTTCTCCCCTAATGTCTACAGGGTTAGTGTGATAATTGTTTTTTAAAACCTTCCTCGATTAATGTGGAGGGAAATTTCGATTAATTATGTATTCGAATATGTGAGAATTTGCCTTCTTTTCTTCCTTTTTTTTTTTTTTTTTTTTTACATTAGTACATTGCATATGCGATGGGGTTTAGAACGTCAAATTTCGTGCAATTCAAAATACTGTGAAACGATAATTGATCTATTTATCATTCTTCCAAATACACTCTTAGATATGAAATTTTGAGCCTATGTTTCAGTGCAAAAAGTTAATTTTTTTTTTTTTTTTCAGTTTCTTAAAAAAAAAAAAAAAAAAAAAAAAAACGAAATCTCAAGCAGCCGAATTTATGCTTTGATCAATCCAATCAGGGTTGACTCATCCCCTTACATTACTATCGTATCGTTTCGACAAAATTGAATCGTAACTGCTCCACGTTAAAGAAATATTATATAGATTATTTTACTTTTTCTTATCCATGCATGACAGAGAAAACATTTTTAATTTAGCTTTATTATTATTATTACTAGAAGATCAGCCCGTGCAAAGCACGGTGGTAGTTTCGTTATAAAAATTTCTTTCAAATTTTTAAAAATCTCATTGAACACTTTCACGACCGCATGCTTTTGTCTTCTTGACAGTAAGGTCCACCTATGGGCGTTATTCTCCCAAGTTACAATATTTCATTACAAAATTTTCTAAGTTCACATTTATATTACAAATGGATATACATTATAATTATATTCTTCCCAATCAAATTATTTATATCCATATTGTTGCGAGTTTGTAAATAATTGTATTCATTCTTGAAGAAATTCTTTCAAAGAGGCTTAGTAAATCGTTAGAATGTTAATCTTCGACATTTCTAGTTGTTTTAGCGTTAAAATAATGCATATTATATTATAAAAAGAATAATTATATTATAAAAAGAATAAGGAAGCGTAATTTTCCCTTAAAAACGCATTAGAAATCTCCAATAAGGCAGGTAATGGATTTGGCACCAAATTTGGCGACTTTTTCCCTAATTGTGGATTTTTTTGGTGACCTTGTCGAGAAAATCCTTATTAGTGATATACCAAATATGGATGCTGAAATATGATTGGCTCAGGAGATACAGAAATTTCTGGAACATTCCACACTTTTCTACAGGGGTATATAAGGGCTGCGTTTTTAGCCAAGGCAGTCAGTTCAGTTCAGTCTGAAATCAGAGTCAGGCAGTTTCGCTAATGCTTGCATTGCATTTCAAGGAGTTCTAAGCCTCTTTGAATGAGTCTTGCTTTATGTGCTATTGCTATACAGTTAGTACTGTGGATTTACAGTTGACAGTTGTTAATTAAGCTGTGTTTACTGATTGAATTGAAGCTGATACTTAATTTACAGACCTGTATTTTTCCGGAACTTTCTGTGAATAAATTACTGAATTTTTGCAAGCCTCGCCTTTCATTCTCGGACAACTTACGAACCCCCGAGTACGCAACAATATTACATTTGACAGTACAAATTTGAATACTGGGTATATTCTTCAGAAATAAGTAACATAAAAACCCTGAAAGAAACGCCCACTGGTAGAGTTACAGATATAAAAAATGACGTGAATCTACGTCAGCGGTCGCAAAAGTGTTAAGATATATATATATATGAAATACCGATAAAAGAAATATATATAAATATATGTATAAAATAAAGTTTAAGCATTTAACTATTAATTAAATAACTTCAAATGAAATGGGTTGTGAAAAAGTACTTAAGATGTTTAGCCGGAGCAAATCATGGTGGTAATTTTACAATTATAAATATTGTAAAAAAAAAAACAATTATTGTGGATATATAAGAGTAAATAATTTCAAATAATTATAAAACTTCTCTGAAAACGACATTTCTTGTAAAAAAGTTTCTGCTGTTTCCAATCTGTCCTTGTGCGTCTGTTGGCTGAATATGAAATTTAATGTTATTTTGATTTCGTGATCGGGGTAAGGCAACATATAGTTGTCCATGAGAGAAAACTGTTTCATCAAGATAAATTCCTACATGCTGAAATGTCTGACCTTGAGATTTGTTTATTGTCATTGCATAGGCAGGAATGACAGGAAATTGGCGACGTTTTAGGATAAATGGAAGAGTGACATCACTTGGACACAAATCAACTCGTGGCAAGAAAACTGTTTCACCATGATGACACTGAGATAAAATTTTCGCAGAAATGAAATTTTCATGCATTTCAAGTATTGATAAGCGAGTCCCATTGCAAAGACCCTGATTTGGATTAAGATTTCTTAGCAACATGACTATTATACCTTTTTTTAAAATTAGCTGATGAGGTGGCATGCCAGAAGGAGTTTGCTCATGTAAAAACTCTGTTGGATAATTTAATATATCATTATTGTCTTCAGAAACAATAGAATCTACACTGTAATACACATGTGGGTCTCCTTCAATTCTTGATATTATTTTCATGTTAATTTCCAGAGTTTTCCTATTTGTTGGAGCTAAAATAACTCTGTTTCCCAATTCTTCAACCTGCATGGTGGCTAATTGACTGTAAATTGCTTCGATGATGTTATTTTCAATCATGTGTTCAGGGATTTCTATGGAATCGGTGGGTAATTCTGGGATGCTAGGAAGAGTTCCTTCTCCTACATTTAAGAGCCAAATATTGTGTTGTTCTTGTCCGGCACTTCTCATGTTTGAGATGAGTGGAAGGTGGGTGAAGTATCTCCATAAAGGTGTAGATTTGATACAGGCTTCTATGATATTTGCTGTAGATCCTCTTGGCACAACTGGAAGTGTCTGTCTGAAGTCTCCTCCAATAACGATAACTTTCCCTCCGAAAGGCTTATCACTGCTCATGATTTCTTTCAGAAGGGAATCGATACATCGAAGACCATCTTTTGTCAGCATCGTTATTTCATCTATAACGATGAGCTGAGCTTTGCGAAGGTTTTCAGCTTCTGAAGTATTTGTCCTCATTGAGGAAACTGATGTGTCAAGAATAGGAATAGGTAACTTGAAACCGCTGTGAACTGTTCGCCCACCTTCGAGAAGTGTTGCTGCAACGCCAGTAGTTGCAAATGGAAGTGCTATTTGTTCTTTTCCCCGAATATAGTGCAACAGGGTTGAGTACAAATAAGTTTTTCCTGAACCCCCAGGACCATCAATGAAAAAATACCTGTCCATTTTATTTATGTCTTCGATAGCTTTGATGATTTTTCTGAAGGCTTCTAACTGTTGTGGATTAAGCGATGCAATCTGAATTTCTGCCAGTTCTCTTTGTTCGACTGGGTTGTAAAGCTGTATTTCAATAGGATTTCCTATTGGCATTGGAAGTTCAAAAGATTCGCATGTCATTCCGTGTTGCTTGAGAGTTGCATTGATATCATGTAGAGCCAGATTAAAAGAACTTTCATTTTTGTTACACTGAAAATCCATAGCCATATCAGAACAATAATTATTCCATAGTTCAAGTGCGTTAGTAGGATTGCATAAAATCAGTATGAAGGCAAAAGTCTGTCTCAGTTGTTTTGGCATCTGGTAAACAGCAGCTTCCCTCAAACAGTGATTCCATTCTTCATCAGAATCAAGTAAATGTCTGTGAAATGCTGCTTCTTTGAAGGTATCATAAACAATACCATCAACAGCTTTTAAAAATTCAAAACTTGTAGCACCGGGTACGTGAAGAAGCAACATCCGTAGATAGAATCGTTCTTCTTCTTTAGCACTAACAACATACATTCTTGGCACTATCTTATTTCCACCTCTTTGTCTTTTTTGCCATTTGTTCTTTTTGTATACGTAACTGTAGGGAATATCTGAATACAATATTGTTTCAGTATCCGGGTTGGTTTGATTTAATTCGAACCATGCCTCAAGTTTAGTTTTCCCTGTTCTTGCAGCCTGTAAGGCTTCTTCTTCTTCACCTTCTGTAAAGATTATGCGCTGCTGATTTGGCAGGTGTACTGGCAATCTCATAACTGCATGTGACCTGTCATGCATTTTAAACTGGAGCAATCGCCACATGGCTTCTGGTGCACTGACATACCTCGCATGAATGTAATTTGCAATTTCATTGTTTTGAATCTCCCCAGCACTGACAATTATATTCGCACAGTCAAAACCTTTATAGATGTATTTGTAAATATATTTCACTGCTCTCATAGATGTACAAACTTCGACATTAATATGTGCATCATATTTCAGAAGCAGATAGGCATTGTAAGGAACAACGAATCTGTTGTCCATTGTGGTTCCACGTACAACAACTGTAGAATTCATGCATCTCTTATACTTAGGATAGCCATCAGCACTTAATAAAGTTTCTGTTTGAAAATCTTTTGGGAAACCTTTTCTACACTTTCTAGCTTCCATGCAAGGAGCTCGAGGATTGTGTGAACCGCAAGGGCCATGAATCATACAGCGCGTGACGATTTCATGCAGGCGTCGATTTAAACCAGGATCAGGAATCTCAGCACTAATTAAACGATCAATATGTTCTACCGATGAAAATTTATCTTCTGCACGCAAGACAATTAAAATATGGACATGTGGAAGACCTCTCTTTTGAAATTCTATTGTGTAAACATGAGCCGTTGAAATTCCTAAAACACCATGCACTATCAAATCTTCAAGAATGGATTTTAGCTTTAAGTTATAAACTCGTGAAACCAAATCAGGACGGTCACTTGGCTCTTCACCTTTTCTCAAATTTTCTGTAATTTCACGCCACTTAGGATTGGCTGTGAAAGTTATGAAAAGATCTGGCGGACCAAATTTTGCAAATATTGACATAGCATCAGCACACCTCTCACGCATGTTTCTTGGTGATCCTTCAAATGATGAGGGAAGAATGACTGGAATCCCAGCTGCTTGTGCATTATTGACTCTATTTTCAATGTGATCTGCTAGTCCTTGGCAGAATTCTGTTCGCAGCTTCTGCTGGTGTGTTTTAATGTAGTTCAAATTATTGGCTTCAACTTGCAAGTAAGAATCCACTATGAACTGCTGTGTCAGTCGTCCCGCACTAATAACTGGATTGAAGTGTTCTCTTATGGCCAACAAAGCTGCTTTGTACTGCAGCATAGTAACATTATTTCTCGTTCTATTTGTCTGTGCACCCTCATAAGCCTCGCAAGTCCAGTTAGGTTGCCAACCTGGTTCGCCATACGGGAATAAAATGGGATAAACCATTGGGTCCAAGTTAGGGCTGAGAATGTTGATATTGACAAACTGCTGTCCTGGATTTTCTGGATAAATTCTAATGTCTCTGTCAAAAGGAGGCTCACCATGATCATTAACAAAAACCATTGCAATTTCATTTGCTGTAGGTGCATTATACCTTCTCTGATCAGTATGACGATCTCGTCGAAATACCAGATTCACTATGGGAATATCTTGTCCTGCTTCATTCGCTTCATCGATCGCTTGAGCTTCAACGTCCCTTAGCATACGGTAAGTGTGACAAAATCGATTTGTCATTCTGAATAGCCTGTCCAACTGGTCCAGAAGACGGGGAATGCATTGTTGATTAGCAGGATTAAGAACTCTGCATTCTGTTGCCTGAGTGCTATCTATGACATACAGTTGGGCATACTGTCGATATTGTTCACTGCGTGGTTCTAGATGGCTGGTCCTGTGACATATTTGACCATGAACTTTAAACACGTAAGGTCCTCTTCCACTGAAATTTAATACTTTGGCTCCCATTGATGCAAAAGATAAAGCACTGTTATAAGAGCGAATGTTATCTATAAAATTCTTGTAATCAGGGTTCTCATGATTCATCAACAAATCTTGAAGAACTGGTGGTAAAATCAACTGATTTCCTTGAGAATCCGTTGGTTTAATCAAAGAAACTGTCCCTTTCCGGCAACAACTGCTGAATTTTTTGTCTAGAGGTCGTTCAGCGGCAAAATTCTTCGAACCACAGAATTCACAAACATCGATCATTGGTCCACAGTAATGTAATTCATCATTCTCATTGGTAAATACTGCTTGAACTCTACGACTATTTCTTTCATTTCTTTGATCATGGGATTCAACATCAGCTTGCCTTCGCATTTGTGCTGCAAACTCAGATTCTCGTTTCCTCCGTCGCCTTTGAATATCAGCATTATTTTGTCGAATTCTTGCCAATGACTCTGGACTTTGTCTTTGTAACCATCTTCTTTTCCTCTCATTTTCCAAACGACGCCGTTTTTCAATGAGTGTTTCAGACAGATCCATTCGGAAAAAAATTAAAATCTCACATTAAAAAAAAAAAAAAATGTTCAGTTTTGAAAGATTTTTCTAATGATGTAAGGTTTATGTAGATTAATTTAGAAGAAATACACAGCATTTCTTTAAAAAGAAAATCGCTGCCAAAAGTTGAAAAATGATCATTTCATTTTATTTATTTCTCACTTCAATTAATTCATTTGCTAGTAAGACCGTGCGAAAATTTCACGCTCTATTTATCTCTTCGACAACTTTAAAATTTAAAATTATTATTATTATTATTTAATCCGCGATTGTAATGAAATGCTCGCCCTCTGGTGGGCTAAGGTGAAATTATCACACCACTGCATATCCTCATATTATGCAATCGACTTTCCATGATGAAATGGCGGAGAAAGAATAATAATTACACGTGGCTGTTATATTTACTAACAACTGCAGTGTTCAGAGAGCGCCATCTATCGATCATTACAAACGCGGATAGATGTCATTTTCTCATATGCATGAGCTAATTTAATATTTTAATATTTTTATTTATTTATTTTATTTTTATTTATTTATTTATTTATTTTGTCCGTAAAAGCATATTCAATTTTATGCTGGAAAAAAAAAAAAAAAAATGAAGCTTGATAAAAATAATTAAAGGCTTTAAATATGTTTCTACAAATATTTTAAGAGTTTTAAGGCTTTAATATGTTTCTGAAATATTTTAAGAGTTTTTTTTTTTTTTTTTTTTAAATAAAACGGTCAAAGAGTCATTCATTCGGGATTAAAGAGTCATCCACTTGAAATTTGTATTTTCTGAATGGCAACCGTTTTGGTTTGTTTTTATCAGGAATTGTGTTGTTTATAATAGCCAGTGATCCGTTATATGTAATTTATATACCTTTAAACATTCCAATTGAATAGTTTTTCAAGGTATTAAAGGAAATAAGAATAGGTGTGATAAAAAATATATTATTTGTATGTTTTCGTAAGTTGAGCAAACAGAAAAAAAATAAAAAAAAAATAATAATAATAATGGCTTCCAAAAGTTTCAGTTTTGAAGCGGTACTAACCGGATTCGTTCATGACAGATGACAGATGAGGATCATTATATATATTAATTTTTATTTATTTATTTTATTTTTATTTATTTATTTTGTCCGTAAAAGCATATTCAATTTTATGCTGGGAAAAAAAAAAAAAAAAAAAAATGAAGCTTGATAAAAATAATTAAAGGCTTTAAATATGTTTCTACAAATATTTTAAGAGTTTTAAGGCTTTAATATGTTTCTGAAATATTTTAAGAGTTTTTTTTTTTAAATAAAACGGTCAAAGAGTCATTCATTCGAGATTAAAGAGTCATCCACTTGGAATTTGTATTTTCTGAATGGCAACCGTTTTGGTTTGTTTTTATCAGGAATTGTATTGTTTATAATAGCCAGTGATCCGTTATATGTAATTTATATACCTTTAAACATTCCAATTGAATAGTTTTTCAAGGTATTAAAGGAAATAAGAATAGGTGTGATAAAAAATATATGTATGTTTTCGTAAGTTGAGCAAACAGAAAAAAAATAAAATAAATAATAATAATAATAATAATGGCTTCCAAAAGTTTCAGTTTTGAAGCGGTACTAACCGGATTCGTTCATGACAGATGACAGATGAGGATCATTATATATATTAATTATTGCGTGGGTCGTCAGTATGTTGGAAGCGTTTATACACTATCTCACCTGAGCATGGCTTCGAAAGCTTCTGGTTTGATGATGACACCATCCCCGTCATTCTGCCTCAACTGGAAAATGTTGATGATGTTGTCCATCTTTTCCTTCTTTCCGGAGTAGAAGAGGTCTGCGAAATAAGGGCTCCACAGAGACAGGATCATCTTGTGGGCGGAAAACGTGACGGGACCGTCGGGTCCCTGCAAGGCGAAGTCCACGTCAGTGTTGGCGCGTAACTCGTAGAGGCGCTTGAAAAAGGTCGCAAAACCGACGTCTTCGGGAACGCCACTGATCGCCACTAAAGTACAGAAAGTAAAAATAAATAAATAACATAGTACAACTGAGAATGAATAAAATAATATGAAATTAACAACCTATCACACCCCTGACAAGAAAAGTGACATAACTCAAAAAAGCAGTATTAACCCGTGAGTAGTCGCTAGTTGGTCGATTTGCCGCCCATCCTTCAGTGTAGCAAGATTTTTATATTCAAAAGCCACCAAAAATTTTTAGAAGTGGCATTTGATATACATAAAACGCGAATAAAATCGAAGAAACGTCCATCACATCACTTCTTAAAATTATTGGTGACAGTTAAATAAAAAGTGCGCAATTTGTAATAGGTGGCGCTGTCTATAGCAACGGGTTAAAGAAAAATCAACCTAAAAATAACGATAAATCATTGATTAGCCTACACTAAGGGACAAATAAAAAAAGGCGCACTGCAAAAAATTTAACTTATACCTTTTAAGTAGATTCCTTATAGGAAATCTACCTATTGCAATGGTTCTCATGACACGACTTCTAGAAAATTTCTTCATATCTTCACCGATCATGACCCCTAGAACCCAAAAACACCCTCCGTCCAAAAGTTTATATATATATATATGTATAACGCTTTTTCCCTTGTTAAGTGTGAATACAATAACTGGAGTAATTTTTTTTATTATTTAACCAGCTCGGGATATGTTGTCAGGACAGTAAAAACCTCGGTCGAGTTCGTAGATGGTGTGTCCAGCTCAAAGGGGGTGGAAATTTTCATTTGCCCATAATTTCTTTAATATTGAAAATAGGGGAAAACTTCAAATTAGGCGAATGACCACCTTCCCCTAAAGAACAATTTTTGTATTTAAACTTTTTCGATAGCTGCAATTGCTTAAAAGTTACAAGTTAAATGTGATTTTTCGTCAATTATGATGAAGCCGACTTTTCTATAGTTTTAATCGCTTAAAATAATCCGATGCTTACGTCACGTGCAAAGGATAATAAAAAAGATCACTGAAAATATAAAAACCATGGTAACAGTTTTAATTAATCATTTAAAAATATTAAATTAAAATAATACGTTAGTCTTAGTAAAAATATGGTTTGTGATGAATAGTTTAGAGCGCCGGTTTAGGCAAGAATTTAAAATTTACGATTGAAATTGAGAGTAATACGTTACAACTTCCTTTGCCTTTTTATCTTGTGGAAACAAGATATTGGTCTGTGAAGAGATATGAGGTTTTCGCGCGGGAAGAAAATATAATGATGCCAAAGCTACCTTTCTCCATCGCCAAGCTCGCCAAATTTTGTCATCAAATAACGAATTTCGTCGCCAAGTCAAAAATTTCGTCGTCAACTATCCAATTTTGCCGCCAAATCACAAATTTCATTGCTAAGTCGCAAGTTTTGTCACCAAAATGTATACCTTTATGGCTTTTGTTTGTTGAATGATTATGAGCTTAGATTTTAAAAAATTGAAACATTTACTGACCAATAAATCTAGCCTAAAATTTTAAGTAGAATGAATAAAACCCTTTTGTAGTTGAAAATTAAATTTCTTGAAAACAGAATAGCGACGTAAATAATGCAAAGTGTGAACAAAGCCATTGGCTCAGTATGTGTATATTTCTATATGTAATATTTCTTTACTTTTGTAACATTAACCTTAACCGTAAACCTTTGCCTTTAAGCTTGCCGAAAAGGGATTTTTTTTATTTGTAATAACTTCAAAACTAATAGTTGAATCAAATAAAACTCTCATGTTTGCGTAATACCAAAGAGATGAAATGATACAAATGTATGTTTTCGGTTTAGTAATTCGTTTTATTACATTCTACGAAGTACTTAATAAAAATCTGCACAAAACTTTCATTTTAAATGTAATATAATAATTAAATGTAATATTCTATTATGATTTATTAAATTAAATAGACAAGTTATATTTTAATATATGAAATAAAACTATTTATTTGTTAGATCTAAACAATTATTTAATAAAAATATGTATTCTACATTGGGATAATTCCACCTTTATAATGCATTACTGCTTTAATGCGCAATGGCTTAGTGTTTTAATATAAATCTCAGAAATTTCACTGTGCCAAATATCATAAATAATTTTTTCTAGTTCTTGCAGAGTTGTAAGCTGTAAATTTCGAATCATAATCCCCTCTCCCCCCGCCTTTATATAGACTAAACATTTTCGAGCGGATTGAGATTAGATTAGGACAATTCCCAGGTCTCGTAAAACAAAAATTCCAGGATATTTTTTTTCGGATTTAACTTAAAGGGAAAAAATATTATTACTGACAGAATATTATAGGTGTTCATGACAATGGATAGATAATTTTAATAATTTGAATCAAATAAACGTACCACAGACACCCTTTAGCAAGGTGTATTATCTTCGTGAAATGCTGTTTGTGGAAAAATCTGAAATACCTTCAAAATAGTCGGTTAGGAGCCATTTTTATAATGGCAGTGTTTTATTTCGAGTTAATTGAGCCCTTGAGCATGAAAATTTGCTTGATTCCTTGAAATGTTATACACCTCTGTACCATAATATACGGTGAATGTGTCACTCTTTTAAGAGTGCAATTTTCATTAAGTCTGTCACATTTTCCTCGTCCTACTAGCTTTTTTCATTAGCTCGAAATAAATTAAACTTGACTCATCAGAGAAAACTAGTTTAGCTCAATAATTAACTGATATTTTTTTTTTTTTTTTTTTTTTTTTGGGGGGGGGGGTCAACTGAAGTCTTGTTATTTTATTTATTTATTTTTTTAACTCTTTTCCTTGATAATGGCTTTTTTTGCAGATCTTCTGGTTTTTAACCTGCTTTTTTCAATTGTTCCCGCACTATTTTTGAAAAAAGTAATTTACTATACACTTTTTTTTAAATCTTTTCTAAGTTCTGAACTTGATACAAATCGATTTTTTAAACATTTACTTTTTAGTTTGCGGTCACCTCGCTTGGATGATCAACGTTCCAAAGCCATATTTCCAGTTTAAACAGCCAAAAAATTTTATACCTTGCTCAAAATTTCGTTAACATTTAATTAATTTGCCCTCTCACGTATTAAAATATTTTTTTGATTTTCATTCTAAAATAAATACTTTTTGGGGCATCGTTATAATTGCCTTATTCTTGCCATTTTTGAAATACTTTCTAAAATTACAATTTTCCTGACAATGCATTTTGTTTTTAACACTGGGCTAAATCCTGAAGTATATGTGGAGGAGGACGTAATACAATCTGTTCGAAAATTAGCTCTTTAAACGATAATATTGGCGATTGCAGAAAGAGAACAGGAAAATAACCAAGTGCGGCTTATATATATATATATATATCTTTTGTCTGCTGAATGTTACAATGGTACTAAAAAATTTCAAATTATACAAATATATATATATATATATATATATATATATATTACTATGCAGGATAATAGAAAAGAAAGTCGTTTGGGTGACACACCCGATATCTCATTTTTTCAGCGTTAAGGGCCCGCTTCACTGACCGCCGCCGGAAGCTGATGCTAATGTTATTCTATGGGAAAAAATTTTTTACAAATAACTTATTAACTAATGCATATTTTTAAATTATGTTTTCACATTCAGAAAATTCCCAGCTGTTCAATGGACGGACCTTTTTTAAAAAATTATTTTTTTTTAATTTTTTATATTTTATTTTGAAGCTGCAAAATACGAATTTTCAATATGTGAATTTTTTTTTTATTTTGCAATTTCAAAATAAAATATTAAATAAAAAAGAAATACATTTTTGAAAAAGGTCCGTGAATTTAACAGTTGGTAATTTTCTGAATGTGAAAACAGAATTTAAAAATATGCATTAGTTAATAAGTTATTTGCAAAGAAAATTTCCCTATAGAATAACACTGGCTCGGGCTTCCGGCGACGTAAGTGAAGAGGGCCGTTAATTTAAAAGTACACACTATGTCGTTCGTATCCAACTTTTGGACAACTACCCAAGGTTGAGTGATTTGAATAAATTTTTACGTGGCTCTAGTGCTTCTTTATGGGCGATTGGCGACGGTCTGGAATTCATCGGTAAGAGTGATCCGGAGACAAGCCGTCACAATTTTCATTCTTCACGGAGGGGAGTCCGCTTCGGTGACAGGCTACCCAGGAGTCGAATACATTATTTTGTGTAGTCTGTAATTAATAATAATGCTTTAGTAATTTACACTATGCCTCGTAATATTATCAATACAACCGTTCACCTTCGTAATAATTTTCCTTTAAATAAAAGAAGGAGAAAAAAAAAGATATTTGTATCAGTTCGGGGGACCCTCAAAAAGTGTAAATATAACAAAAACTCACTTTTGAAATTTTGACCCCAAAACAATACTTTCTCTGCTTTACAGGTAAGAGAAAGTAACAATTGAGTTGACAAAGTAGTTTGGAAATTAAAATAACTTGAATTTAAAAAGATTCTGCGAATACAACACTGAGCTACAAAGGGTCTCAATGGAATATAAGCAATTCCATTTATAAGCAACTTATATAAAATATATCTCCAGTAACCGTTAAACTAAATGCATATTAAAATGTTCGGCTACTTAAAGTCGAAAATTCACTTCATTTATTAATAATACGCTGGCGAATAATGAAATAATAAATAATAACAATCGAGAATTCATGCTGTCAAACGCATAGTCAAGCGGACTATTTATTTCTTTTTGCCCCGGATGCATTCATCAAGGCGTAATTCGTCTAGCACACGACTGACCGCCACGCCAACACAGCTCTCCTGTTACATTACAATGGAGCTCAGTATTGGACGTAGAGTTCTGCATCGGGTCGGGTAACCCGATTTTACCCGAAACTGACCCGACCGCGGGTCGGGTTGACTGAAATTTTTTTTCTTGCGGGTCGGGTTCGGGTTGGGTTTGGTTTTCAGCAAGTCGGGTCGACTTGAGAGCACCTTTCAAAATATTTTTTACAATTATAAACATAAATTTATAGGCATGTTTATAACTCTATGACTAATTTACACATTCTGCACATACTAGACATGTATCGAAGCTCCCTATTCGTATCCGCGGATCCGGATATCCGCCAGAAAAATAGATTCGTATATCCTGGATCTGTTTTCTTTCCTTCAACGAAACTAAATATTTATCTTTTGTATAAATTGTATGAAAATAAGAAAAATATTATAAACCTTTGTCGACTGTTGTTAATATATAAATTAATAAATTCAAATACAGTATACCCTCGTATTTACATTCTGGAAATTGAAAAGGTTTCGCAATCTACAAGTTTTTTTTTTTTTCTTCTATATTCAATAGAAGAAAGTATTAGATTCGTAAAAATTTTCAACTTCCGGTTTTTGATGAATTTGTACGTTTTGAGAGTCTAGAATACGATTTGACTATTTCTAGAAAATATCAGTGTGTGTTTTTGTATGTGAGTGACAAAAATTTTGTGGCGACTGTATCTCTGGAACTACTGCACATAATTGCATATAAATTTGTAAATAAATGCACATTGACATAAATTAATGCCTATCAACTTTTGGTGCCCATCGCTCAACAGATAGCGCTGCTATACAGTGATTTCCACAATTTAAGGGAATGCTATAACTCAGGAACTACTGCAGAGAATTGCATATAAATTTATATGTAGATGCACCTTGACATAACCTAGTCCCTGTCAACTTTTTATGTCAATTTCTCAATAGGTGGCGCTGCTATACAGTGATTTCCACAATTCTATATCTCAGGAACTACTACACAAAATTGCACATAAATTTATATGTGGATATAACATGATATAAATTATTGTCTAGCCACTTTTGGTACCAATAATTCAATAGGTGGCGGTTTCATACAACGATTTCTATAATTTAAGGGAAACAGATATCTCAGGTTCTATTGTGTATAATTTAAAAAGAAAATTAATATATGAAAAGGCCATTATCATCAGACATTATGCCAATTCAATTTGGATGCATATCAGCGAATAGGTGGCGCTGCTGTACTGCAATTTACCCCGAGAACGGAAAATCTATATCTCAACTTCTATGGTGTATAACTGTATAAAATTTGATAAGTGCGATAACCATTATCAAAACGCATTTTTTAATATACTAGCTGGCTTCGCCCGCTAGCGGGTCAGTATTTTCAAATGAATCACTAACATTAATGAATCACTAACAGTAATTTTTAGTGTTAAGAAAAGAAATTTAAAAAATATCATTTCTGATTGGGTAAGAAGTCGGCCCGGGTCCTCACTGCCTTCGGCAGAGCAGTCCCGTGCGCGCTGCGCGCGCGTATTCCTTCCCTGACCCTTCGTGCCCCCCTAAAAAAAAAATAATTTCTGATCGGTTAAAAACTCACACCGGGTCCCCACTGCCTTCGGCAGCGTAAACCCATGCGCGCGCACGTGTGAAGGTATACGCGCGCTGCGCGCATATACTCCTTCTCAAATCAAATTTTTATTCTTAAGAATAAAAAATGAAAAAAATCATTTCTCATCGGTTAAAAAGTCGGATCTGGTCCCCACTGCCTTCGGCCGCGCAGTCCCGTGCGCGCTGCGCGCACAAGTTAGGGGATACGCACGCGGTGCACGCCTATCTCTTCCCCACCCTTTCAGCCCCTCCTAATTAACCTACGTATACCAATTTTGAACGGTCTAACTCAATTAGCTGAGATGCAAAGGAAAACGTAATCAGGATACCTCAAAACGTGTAAATCTGGTGAAAACTTTCGATAATTTAAAAGAACTTTAAAATATCTTTCGAATGATGTATTAAAAATAATTTAATCATAATTAGAAATTGAAATATTGAAATTTGAAAATATTACAGCGCCATCTGTCGGTAGAAATTTCTGTATTCCACTGTTCCATTCCAATTCAAAAACGCTTTCTAATGATGTATTACTTATGAAATTATTTTAATTAGTAGCTGAGATACAAAGAAAACTAATTCAGGACACCTCAAAACGTGTAATTCTGGTGAAAACTTTCGATAATATAAAAGAACTTTAAAATATCTTTCGAATGAAGTATTAAAAAAAATGTAATCATAATTAGAAATTGAAATATTGAAATTTGAAAATAATACAGCACCATAAGAGAAAACTGATTCAGGACACCTCAAAACGTGTAAATCTCGTGAAATCTTTCGATAATTTAAAAGAACTTTAAAATATCTTTCGAATGATGTATTAAAAATAATTTAATCATAATTAGAAATTGAAATATTGAAATTTGAAAATATTACAGCGCCATGAAAGAACACTGATTCAGGAGACCTCAAAACGTGTAAATCTGTTGAAAACTTTGAATTATGTAAAAGAACTTTAAAATATCTTTCGTATGATGTATAAAAAATAAATCAATCGTAATTAGAAATTGAAATACGCGTATTAGAATATTGCAAAAATGTCCGGCGTGTAAAGATAAAATTTAATTTGCAATTAAAATGTAAATCTTTTGTTTATTGACGAAAATCGATGAAATTTGAAATGCAAGTTTGTTTTGTGGTGTAAATATTATATACTAAATAAAATGTGTAAAATTTGAAAAATTGAAGAAAATAGAAAATTGTAATTTTTAATCGCACTACGAAACACATGACTTCATTAAATACCAGATGTGTTTCCGTTGAAGACTGCTGTAGACTTAATGTCTGCAAAGATAACATTCTTGTGATTCGTTGCCAACATTTTTTTATAATTTAGTTAATTTTAAAAAATCTAATTGTCCGATCGATAAGCCGTTTAAACCATCGGATTGAGAAAAAAAAGCCCTTTCCAATGGTATCTTGTTTGTAACGATACGACTGATATTTCTAATTTATTTTCCACTTTTTCCGTAAAAATGTCGCTTTTTAAGCATTTAATCATGAATTCTGGGTCATTTTTCGGTAGACAATGGTCAACGTTTTAATTAATATCTCCGCTAATTAGGGTCGCATCGTTTAGCAAATTAGATAACCCTGATCTGCGATAAATTCTCTGTCCGACGGTACCTGTTCGAAGTCCGTGCGACCTTTAGCGGCGGAGCCTTTTCTGTTTCAAGCCGTTTCTCACAGACACACAGACACACAGACAGACACACAGACACACACACGCGTACAGATTTTAATAATATAGGAGATTATTTATAGAGAATAAATCTGTCTTTCTTTGTACTTTTAGTGTAATTTTTCTCTAGGATGAAAATCGTCTGCATTCATTATGGTAGGTAATTTTAATAAATAATAGCTTTAATAAATTATCTGTACTGAGCGAATTTGTACTATAAAATATAGAAGAAAGTCTTGTAGTGGGCACAACATACTAGTTTTTACTTTTAATGAAATTCAATCCTCGCTTTTATGTGAACGGAATTTTGAATTTTCCTCCATTTATACTTGTATATACAGCAAATATAGAAGAAATACTTGTTGTGATTTCATTTAAAACTAATATGCTATGACCACCTCAAACTTTCTTCTATGTTTTCCTATAGGAATTCGCTCAGTAAAAATATTTTCTTAAAAATGTTATTGATTACAATTATCTACCATAATGAATGATTTTCATTTTATAAAAAACTAACACTTCATATAAAAAAAGAAAGACAGTTTAATTCTCTATAAATAGTCTTAAAAATTCGTCTTCATAATGGTTACCTCATACATCGGGTTTCGTACCGTTATATGCTATAGAACTTGAGATGTAGCCACATTCCGTTTTCAAGGAAAATTGCTGTATAGCAGCGCCACTTATAGGCTGACATGCATCCAGACTGAATCAGCGTAATGTCATATAATGGCTACACTGATACATGTCATGTTTTGTTTGATTATATACACAACAGAACCTGAGATATAGCCTTCCCTGAGAGTGCGAAAGTCGACGTATAACAGCACCACCTGTTGAGCAATTGACACAAAAGTTGGTAGGCACTAACTTATGTCAAAGTGTATCAAGTGTATCTGCATATAAATTTATATGCAAAATCGTGTAGTAGTTCCTGAGATATAGCCTTTCCTGAAATTGTGAAAATCGCAGTCCAGCAGCGCCATTTGTTGAGAAATTGACACCAAAAGTTGATAGGCAATAATTTAAGTCAAGGTACATCAGCATATAAATTTATATGCAGTTATCTGCACTGAGATACAGTCGCCACAACATTTTTTTTTTCACGCACACACACAGACAGACACATATTTTCTATAAATACCTAGTCAAATTGTGTTCTGGAATCCGCAAAACGTGCAAATCTATCAAAAAACGGAAGCTGAACATTTTTACGATTTCAATACTTTCTTCAACTGAATACAGAAGCAAGTAAAAAGTAATGTAAAATAAACACATTTAGGAAACGGATTCTATCAAGGCGTAATAATAATATTCTTTAACGTCTTCTCTTGAACAAATAAAGAAACGCGAAAATTGCAACTGTAGAAAGATAATTTGCTGATCATGTGAATTGAAAGTGATTGTGGGAAAGCAGATACCCCAAATTAATATAAACATTCACGTCGAACAAAAGCAATAAATAAATATACTTTTTTTTTTTTTTTTTTTTTTTTCAGAATATATGCATCAAACAACGAACTAGTAATACTGAATTTGAAGTACATTTTTGCAATCTTGAAGTTCACAACTCACATAAATGTTAAAACCTTATCATTAAACATTTTTTTTTTAGATTTTTTTAATTTTTAACTCAATACAATCAGTAATAACATTTTAATTTTTTTTTTTTTTTTCATTTTCTTCTATATTCAGTCGAAGAAAGTATTGGATTCGTAAAAATTTTCGACTTTCGGTTTTCGACGGATTTACAAGTTTTGAGAGGTCTAGAACTCTAGACCTCAATTTTACCATTTTTAGAAAATGTCTGTCTGTCCGTCTGTGTGGGTGTGGCAAACATTTTGTGGCAGCTGTATCTTTGGAACTACTGTTCAGACTTGCATTTAAATTCATATGTAGATGCACCTTGACCTAAATTAGTGCCTATCAATTTTTGGTGTCAACCGCTCGACAGGGGGCGCTGCTATACAGCGATTTCTGTATTTTCAGAGAGGCTATATCTCAGGTTTCATTTCGTATAATCCAACAAAACTTGATATGTAAGAAGACCAATATGAGATATTTCGCTGATTCAATTTGAATGCCTATCAGCCGACAAGTGGCGTTGTTATACAGCGATTTCCGCAATTTAAAGAAACGCTATATCTCAGGCACTACTGCACAGAATTGCATATAAATTAGTATGTAGGTGCACTTTAACATGTATTAGCGTTTGTCAACTTTTGGTGTAAATTGCTCAACAGGTGGCACTGCTACATAGCGATTTCCACAATTACAAGGAAAGCTATATCTCAGGATCTACTGCGTATCATCAAACAAAACTTAATATGTGAGAAGGCGATTATGAAACACTATGCTGATTCAGTTTGAATGCTTGTCGGCTAATAGGTGGCGCTGCTATACTGCAAATTTCATCGATAACGGAATGGCTATATCTCAACTTCTATGTCATATAACTGTATAAAACTTGATATGTGAGATAACCATTATAAAAATGCATTTTTACTTTCTTTTATATTCAATAGAAGAAAGTACTGGATTCGTAAAAATTTTCGACCTCGGATTTTAGATGAATTTACACGTTTTGAGAGTTGTAGAACACGATTTGACCATTTTTAGAAAATGTCTGTCTGTCTGTCTGTGTGTGTGTGACAAAATATTGTGGCAATTGTATCTCAGGAATTACTACACAGAATTTCATACAAATTGGTATGTAATTACACCTTGACATAAATTAGTGCCTATCAACTTTTGGTAAAAATTATCCAACAGGTTGCGTTGCCATCCCGCTTTTTCTAAATTTTTAACCCGGTGGTATAGGACAAAATTTTGTATAAATGTGCATAAAGATAATTATTTTTTAATAATCATTATGAAATTTAAAAGAATTATTTGCAATAGAGATATTCAACTAGGGGGAAAAAATATATGTACGTAGGAGCCTCACCTCCCCCCTTAGGGGCCAAGTCCCTCACTCGAGGGGAGCAAATTTTCATGATGGGTATCTTTCAAAAGAGCTCGTCAATAATTTTAAAACGAATGGTTGAACCATCGATCTGCGATAATTTAAAATAAAGTTATTGATTTTTTCATTTAAAAAATAATAATAATAATAATGAGTTTAAATTGACTTTTTGGGATATTTAGTGTTATACTTCTTCTCTAATATGGAAATCGTCTGCATTATCAAGGAATATAATTTTTTTAAATATTAATTTTAATAAAGTTTTTTACTGAGTGAATTTGTATAGGAAAATATAGAAGAAAGTCGTGTGGTGGACACAACATACTAGTTTAAGATGTTATTTATAGACGATAAAAATGTCTCTCTTTGGATATTTAGTGTTAGATTTCCCTAAGATGAAAATTACTTGCATTCATCATGTTAAATATTTTTAATCATAGTTTTAATAAATTATTCGCACTTAGTGAATTTGACAGAAAAATATAGAAGAATGTCTTGTGGTGGCCACAACATACTAGTTTTTTTTTTTTTTTACCAACTGTATGACAATGAAAATTTACTTTATTTTATGTCATGTTGTATCATTTTACTTTGTTTTGCATGGTTTTTAGATGAATAAGTAATGTTGATTTATTTTTCGGGTTTCGGGTCGGGTTCGGGTTGCAAAAAATTCTCTGTTGCGGGTTCGGGTCGGTTTTCGGGTTGATGAAATTTTTTTTGTCGGGTTCGGGTTGATTTAAAATTTATCTGTCGGGTTCGGGTCGCGCAGGACTCTAATTGGAAGTATGTTTCTATCTTTCTTAGTTCACGAGACAACCGCTGTATCATCTATTTTGAATTACCCAGTATAGGTCTTAAACAAATTATACTTCAAATCTATTTCTATATTGTTTTGTAATCTTTTTAAATGAAACGGTATACCTTCCAAATGACATTTTTTTAAATTATTATTTCATTGTAAAAAGAGAAAAGTAATGTACTATAATTAAATTTAGTATCCTGATAGTTTTAAGGGATTTTTCTCCCCCACATCCCTTATCACTTTTTCACTCTTTTTTATTCAGAAGTGTTTAAGGCTTCGGTTTGTCTATCTGTCCGTGCACTAACGTCCATAAATATTTTTAGGATTTCCTTAAATTGATCTGTATTATTCAAGCTCCTTGTGGCATGTTCCCTATTGAAAATTGAATAAATAGCATGACTGAATTGTGTACAAGGAAACCCAAAAGAATGCCAATGTATTGCTTTCTATGTGTTAAACATTTTTATTAATCATATACGTTATTACCTTTGTACAGCGCAAACCGATTCATGTGCACAAAAAAAAAAAAAAAAAAAAAAAATGTTTTCTATAGAATATAGTACGAGTAGCATTCAGGTTTACTAGTCCACAGAAAATATTTAGGTACATTCCATCTTTCCAACAAAATTGAACAATGAATCTGTGTATGTCTGTCTTTTTCTCCATCTACTCTATCTTTTTCGCTCATATTTATAGAATGCCTTGAAAAGGATTTGCGGTCTTCAGATTCATTATGGCAGTTCTTTATGAAAAACAGTATAAAAAGCACAAGTGGTTTGAGTACAGAGGCTCGCAAAAATTTTCCAATGCATTAGTTTCTATGAGAGGTTTATTTTAAAAGCATATTTTAATATCTTTATACTACTCAGAACGAAATTAATATGTATAATCACGAAACACAAAACCCTCTATGAACAAGCGTAACTGATTGGTTTACAGGGTTCTACAAACATTTTGTGATTCACAATGAGATGAAAGAGAGCAGTGTAATATTTTTGTGTTGTGAAGATAAATATATCATAGGGTCTGTACGTAAAGTTTAGACCTTATACAGGGCGATATAAAAGCAAAGTTTTTGAGGGTTTCTCTTCAGGAATAAAGCAATAAAGATGTTTTGTGAGACTGTTTACTGCATAGCTAAAAGCAAAATACATGGGCCTGCTACACAAAACAAATCTGATTTATATATATATAAATATAATTTTTGCGAGTGTTTTACTTTCAAGAATAAATTGTTTTTTAAGGTGACTTAGCGGAAGCAAACCACAATGCAACGGGTACGTACAGTTGGAAAGTATTTATAATCTATGAGAACCGTTCGATTTTTCGTTTTTGGTATTATTTTACATTGAGGCCCACTGGCGGCCGAGCGGTTCTGCGCTCAAAGCTGGCAGATGGGAAGTGCCAGGTCCGATATCAGGTCGGTCGCGCACATCGACCTAGCCATTCGAAGTTTTCCGTCGGTTTCTCCGACACTCGCGTAAATACGGGCTAAAACCCCTCAGAAAGACCCCTCACGAAGGGCATTCCACCTATAGGCCTACTCACTAGTGTAGTCAATCGACCTTAAACCGCCACTATTACAACCAATAAATATGTCCTCGGTACATTCTTTGACAGTCAGAATAAAGTTTTTTTGTGGTGGTTTTTTAATTGATAAAATATGCTTTGTGATTTTAAATTTTTTCGGAAATACAAAAATTCTGTGTTATAAAGTTTAAAGGTTAAACCAAATTGCGGTGAAAAATATACATAAAGAATTATTGCCATCGGATTTATAAAATAGAGTCGGCATTGTTGTCAATAAAAAGGAAAAAGAAAGAAAAAGTAAGCGAATAAAATTACATACCATAGGAAGACATTTCTGTAAATAACTTCTCTTTAAAGAACGTATAGCTGTAGTTTCACTTATTAGTTCCTCTTTGCTGATAAGTTATCTTTCAACGGCGAAAAGCAAAGCGCGTGACAAAGTGAAACTAAAAAATTCACTTATCACAAAGAATTAATTCTAGTAGTTAAAATTCTATAGTGCTGCCATCTACACTTAAATAAAATATCTATATTTACTTATTCGTTTGGTTCTTTTCGTTAGGCTTATAATACACTGTTTTTTATATTTACAAGGACAGCTGTTTTTTTTTTTTTTTTTTTTTTTCTTTTTTTTTCTACTTTAACTGAACACTGAAAATTATTATTGAAATAAATATAGTCTCTTTTTATTTAAATTACATTAATAAACGATATTTATAAAATTTTGTAGTTTTTCTATTTCAAAAAATTAAAATACAATCAAAAAATACTATTTTCCCGCGTTCACAATTTTAAAGACAGCTCGAATATTCGTTTTTATTGATATTTTTATTTATTTATTTTACTTTATTTATTTATTTTGTTATTCTTTCAGTTAATATTTTGTGGGACTCCTTTCTATAGTGAAACGCTGACAGTCGGACAAATTTTTCAACTTTGTCACCGAAAAAGGTAAAAATATTGCGATTTCTTTTTCAAATCACTTTTTACTGCTATATAGAAGTAGGGCAAAAATCTCAGTCTTGTTGCAAAAGAAATAAATGTTATTACTCATCTCCTAAAAGCTAACAACAATTTAAAATTTCCAAGTTTAAAATTTTTTAACTTTATTTTGATGTTAATACAAATAGGCAAAATTACTAAATTCCTTCTGACTTTATCTGAAACTACCCTTCATAGATCTACGTTTACCAATAATTATTAAAACCCTTTAGTCATCCAAGAATAAAACTTTTTATTCAGAAAATGCAATATTTTACCACTTCACATTTCTTTATTCCATTTAAACGCAGACGCTCTTCCCACCATTTTATGCTTAGTGGTTATCACCAGTTTTTATTCACTTTAACAAACTATTAGTTAGTTTGAAAATGTTGACTCCAAATATTTCCATCAAAATTACGAGCAAATTCAGAGGCAGATATTTTTAGTAGAGCGGTAAAATGGATTATGAGTCCTCGATCTCTGTAAGGCAACTCTGATTTTGCACCAGATCTCTCTTCTGTCGAACCAGCGGTTCCACGCCTGATCACATTTTCTTTAGCAGTTATGGATCTTCCAATTTCATTCAATTTACTGCAAATTGAAATTATTTTTCCACTTAAAAAACACTTTTATCACATTTCACTTCATAAACGTCCTTTTTTTTTTCTCTCAGAGAATTATCAGTAATATTAGTTTGAGAAATTTTTAAAACCTAGATAGGAATCGATCTTGTCGCGTAATTAACAAATTTACATATTAACTGTAATTTATTTGCTCGTAAGTTAAATAAAGCGGAAAATTTTTGATTGTCCAAACGATTATGAGAAACTCGCGTCAGTACGACGTAGGACTTCTTAGAAAGACCCCCCCCCCCCACACTGAGGGCAATCCATCTATAGGCCTAGGATCCTAGTGTATTCTATTGGCTTTAAATCCCAAAACTCTCTACACACACACACTCATAATTATGAACATCTAAAAACGTGGAGAAAACAAATATTTTACATTATTTTTTATTAATTTTATTTTATATTGTAAAAACAAAAACAGTTTTGGTCTTTAGAAAAGATACATTAAGTGCGTTTACCCTAATCTTATTCCCAATTATTTTTACATTAATTATTTCAGAAACATAGTGTCCTTATAAATACGAGAAGGGGTGTACATGTTTAGGAGAAAATTTACCCTATTCTCCTGTGCTGAAAAAATCGTAAATTATGAATACCGTGCGAAGTTTCCACAGAAAAATATTCATAGTCAGTGATGTTCAGAATGTCGTAAATGCTGTCACAAAACTGGTTCAATATATTTACGATGGAAATATCCTCATAATATACGTTTATACAGGGTATCTACTCACTTGACAGGAAAAAAATTCATGACTACAAAAAAAAATTTTATAATCTTTTTTATCGACGTATACAACGTTTTTTACTTACCCATATACACCCCTGTTCAAAAGTTTAGCAAGATTTTCAAACGATCCGTTTTTTTTTTTTTTTTTTTCAATTTAAAAACTTATCTCTCGATGAAATGCTTTGAAACACTGGATGCGTAAAGAGCCGAATTTTTTCATGAGACTCATGTTTTTCAGTGAATATTGGTTTAAAACAATATTAAAGGGGCCGGTAACAAATTGAGCAAATTCAATAATTTTTGTGATCACCCTTTATCGTCAAGTGAACAAAATAAACTGTAACTTTAAAATATGTTTTTATTATAGACCCAATTCATTTCGTGGAGGAATTTGTGTGACGATAGCATGTTAAATAAGTTTTAAAATAAGCATGTATTTTAAAACTAAAAAAATATATATATATCAGCACATTTTTTATTTATAATAGACAGAGTTTTTAACGAAAATTATTCCCACTTAGAGATAAATTGAAAAATTACTTTTGAAACAATATACTGCAATCGGAATACAAATATCTTAAATATCTCCTGAAACAGGAGCATTTTTAGGAATAAAGCTAGCCTTATACTTTCATGAAAACTTTCGGTTTGGATGAAGAGTCCTTTACGTCGAACAGGGTTCCACAACCAAACTTTGTCTCCTGCCTTGAATTTGTGATGTGTAGACTTCAGATCATATCTCGTTTTCATTCTCTCCGTTACCATGTGAAAATTGTGCGCATCTTCAAATCGGACCTGGAGATCTTCGATGTACTATGTACTCCTCTGGCGATAAAGGCGCATCTGATGGACAACCAAACAAGAGATCACATGGAAGATGAAGACCTCTAAAACCTATCTGTATCAATTTTGAACGGCCTAAATGTATTTCTATTTGTTTTTGCACATAGCCCCCCCCTTACCGGCCCACCGCCTTCCCGCCCCTCCTAATAATTTTACAAATTCGAAAATATCCGCCGCAATCGATTTCTAGGTATCGAAAACCTCTAGATACCAATTTTGAACGATATAACTCTATTTTTGTTTTTTGACCCCCCCCCCTTCCTGCCCCTCCTAATAACTTTACAAAATCGAAAATATCCTCATTCGACTTGCAGGCCTCTAAAACCTATCTGTACCAATTTTGAACGCCCTAACTGTATTTCTATTTGTTTTTGCCCTATAGCCCCCTCCCTGCTGCCCCACCTGGGGGCTGAATTTCTAAAATTCCAGAAATTGGTTTTTAGATATTTGCATTAGCTATATTTTAGAGCAAAAATTTCGCGTATATCTATTTTTTTTGTTTGAGATATATAGGATTATGCGAAATCACGTTTTACGCATGTGAAATAACGTTTTGCCCCCCCCCCGCCCCCCTTGGGGACCGAATTTTGAAAATTCCAGAAATCAGTTTTTAGACATTTGCATTAGCTATATTTTAAATCAAAAATTTTACGGATATATGTTTGTTTGTTTGAGATATGAAGGATTTTATGAAATCCCGTTTTGCCCCCCCTCCCCCCCCCCTTGGGGGCGAATTTTGTAAAATCGCTTCTTAGTGAATGCCTACGTCATAGAAAGAACGTTGTCACGAAATTTCATGCTTCTAGGTCTAGGGGTTTGGTCTGGGCGATGATGAATCACCCCCCTCCCCTCTCACTCAGGAAGTACTCTTTTATATATATATAGATAACAATGCCACAAAAATTTCGTGCCATTAAAAATTAAATTGACATTTATATAGTTAAAAATATAGTATACTGCATGTGTATAGATGGGTTAGTCGCAGTGGCGGATCCACAACTTGACTTTTTTTGGGTGGGGCTTCAGTCCCCTAGCCCCCCCCCCCCCCCTTAAATCCGCCACTGGGTCAATGGAATTAAAATTCGCTTTTATTTTGTAGTATTAATATATATATACACATAATTTTAATATTCTCACAATCTTTTTAATGATAGCTTAAAATGGAAAATATAATTTAATTAATTAGACAATTGAATGATATGTTATAAATTATACTCTTAAATTAGATAGGGAAAACTATATTTAAACAAATATGTATATTACTATCACTGTTATTATCCTCTAATCTAACCCATATGATACAGAAATAATTTATTTTGTATCAAACATTTTCGAAAATTAGTTTTTCTATATTTACACGTTTTGAGGTCCCCTGAAGACTGTGTATGAGACTGTTATCAGTATAACTGAAGAGCAAATGTTATAAAGTCAAAAATTGGTATTGTAAATATCTAGACAAATGATTCATGTAAAAAGAGACAATTTTGACAATTGTTCAAAAAAATTTGCTCTCTGTATGCATCTCAAATATTTTTCTTTGGCGTTTCTGACGTAGTAGTTTATTCGGGTTTTAAGAAGGAATATACCCGATCTGAAATGTTAAGTCTTTGTTCTTAAATATTTCATAACTTTTCCTAGTTTCTCACTGCTAAAATTCTATTTTAACCCTGTTGTCTTTTTTTTAATCTATATAAATAAAGAGAAGTGTGTGTGTGTGTCTGTCTGCGCTCATAATCCTTATTTACACACACATGTATATATACACACAGTGGCACAGGGTTTCGGACCCGCCCACAAACTACCCCCCCCCCCAAAAAAAAAGGGCTTTTTTTTTAGGGGGGGGTTTACCCACTTAAAAAATAAAATAAATGAATAAATAATAAAATAAAACCCACTCTCAAGGGTTTTTTTTTTTTTAATCTAATAAAGTTTTTTCCTTTTTTGAAAATAATTTATTATTTTCTTACTTGACATTATTATACATAGTTAGAGTTGTAAAATTCTCGAGAATGATCTTTCTGAGGAGAATATTCTTACAGAAGCTATAATAACAGGCAATTTTGAAATGCGTGCTCTGTATAAGTATTAATTTATGTGGAAATTTAGAATTTTTTTTAAATTTTGCTTTTAATAAAATAATCGGATTGATTAAAGAAATAATTAAATTGATTTAGTTGTAGGTATTAAAATAAAATTAATTCTTTAGGGCTAAAAGATAAAATCTTGTAAATTATTGAACATGAAATGTAGTCATAATGCAAGTAATTAAGCGACAAACCATTCATGAATTTTTTTTTTTTTTTTTCATTACCGATATTTTTTAAAAGTGACATAAAAAAGAAAAAAAAATAATAATAATATATTTCTAATTATTTATATTTTTGCTTTAAAATGTTTTACACGTATCTGTATGAGATAAAAATGAATTTATCCAACAGCTATTTAAAGAGTAAACTGTTTTCAAATAAAAAAAGAAAAAGTGTGTTGGTAGAAAAAAATGGCAAATTGATGTATGTAGACAATATTAAATTAAAATCCAAATAAAAAACAAAAACAGTTGAGTTTGTACAAAGTAGGTAATATTGATGATAAAGAATTAGATAAGTTGTCTAGCACTGAAGAAGCTAGCTTATTCTTTTCCGACCCGAAACATTTGTATCTTAAAACATTACGTTCTTCTGTTTTTGCAAACTGAATAACCCTCCACCGCACTTTAGAATGTAGAAAAAGAGGGGGGGGGCTAAAAACCCACAGAAATAGCGTGGGACGAAAACCAAAAAAACTCACAATGTCAAGTGTGTTAATAATAATTAAAAAAAGAAAAACCTCACACCGGAAGTAATAAAAAGACAAAATTGACTAGAAAAAAGACATCGAAGAGCGGGAACGGGCGGGCTGGGGCATTGGTCCAATCGTCGAGGATTAATACGTCTCGCCTAGTATGTGTACCGCGTTTTAAAATGTATAAAAAGAGGGACTATAACCAAAATTTGTTGATTGAAAATTGTACATTACACTTTCTGCTAATTGGCTCGATCGTTCATTTCCTGATATTATTACATACGACTGTTCCAGATGCAAAAATGTAAGAGGATGCCTAGCCCGCACAATCGTATGATCTGGGTCTGAAAGGGTTATTTGATCTTTTATCAGAAAATGAAACCGACTGTTTATTTTGATTTTAAATTTATGTAATGAGTAACCAATTACAAAATTAAATTAAATTTCATTTTTAAGCTATTTGTTATTTTGCTTTTCGTGCATGTTGGAGTACTTCATACACATTTTTCAATGACAAACTCAAATTTGTTCTTTTATGACTTGTGTCATTTTTATCTTGCCAGGGTGCAATGTGAACTTTCCTAGATGGCAACATCATACACGCTTCTTGTTAATTCAACTCAGAGGTCGATCCAGGCAAAAATTGAGACCCATTTGTTGCCCCTTCACAAAATTCAAATCTTGTAAAATGGGCCCCTTCACAAAATTCAAATCCATAAAATGAGTCTCTTCACAAAATTCAGATTTATTAAAAAAAAAAAAAAAAAAATGATTTTGTAAAAATGTTCCATGTTAACAGTATTATTTTTAATGAGTGTCTATACTTGGTTCAATAATATGCTGTTAACTTTATATTAAATATAAGATAGAGTAATTAGAGTAACGTATCAATATTAACAAAAATTTTTGAATTTTTTGCACACTTTCCTTATACTTTATTTACCATATAAAAATGCATAATTTGTAATAGGAAAATCGTACATGGAAGGGTTGCAATTATTTTTCTTTTGTTACCAGTTTTAATTTTATGCAAAATAATTTAATAAAAAATTAATTAAATTCAAAATTGTGATAAAATACTGCAGGATTGACACGGTTTAAACCAACTGGTTTTTCCCCCATAAAAACCAATTTTTTTTTCCCCTTTCCAAATAATTCAAAAATTTTATACCATTGTCGACTTTTTTAATTGAAATTTATAAATTATTTTTATGAAAATGACTTTTAATTCAGATTATTTCAATTGTACTTCTGCTTCAGAGAAGGTTTCAGTTATGTGTTTTATGTGTGATTAGCTGGCTTTATTAAGAGTTATTATATATGGGGGGGGGGGATCTAGAAATTGTAGAAGAAAAATGTCTATATTAATTATCTTAAAAAATTATAAATTAAAGGGTCTAACGCTAAACTCAATAAAATAAAATAAATATTAAAGGAAAGTACATTTATTTTGTACAAGATGATATAAAGTGAAAATTGTATAATTAAAAAAATTGCTCTCATCTTTGTTTCATGCAAACTGCACAAAGTAGTCTTTAAAAAAATTATGTATGTGGTATTTGTTATAATATGGTAATTAATAGCAGCCCATTTTCTTATCTGTATACTAAATCCAAAAGCAAGATATACTGCTTTTGAATTATCAAATAAAAAAGGAGCTGCATTAGAATTTGTCCAGCCAATTAAAAAAAAAAAAAACTTTGATTTTAAAATTTCATGCAAAAAGTTCTCCATTCAAGGACATTTTGAGAATTATTTTATTAAAATGTAACAGCACTAGAATTAAGAAAATGATATTAAAAATTTTAATATCCAAGTATTGAAAAATGTTGAAATAATTCTAACCGCAAAAGGTTCTACATCCGATGAAAAGTGTTTTCTTGAAATAGAAAATTTAGTTTCAATAAAAGCTATAAAACTTCTAAATTTATTTAAAATATTAAATGCAAATTCTATTCAATATGTAAATTTCAAATGGATTGCAATACTCCATTACATAATCCAAAAGTATTTTTTCTTAAATTTCTTCCTATAACTCTTTTTTTTATTGTATTGAAGTTTTTTTTTTTTTTTTTTTTTTTTTTTTTACCTAATCCATTAAATTAAGAATTTTATTGTTATTAAGTTAATTTTTTATCATTAAATTATAGGAAAGGCATGTTAGGTTTAACATTCACTATAAAAAAACAAATTTTTGTCAACTCACAGTCATCCTGTTAATACCATTTACATCGTTTTAATGAGAACTCAATTCTACAATTTTGGAATATTTTTAGAAGTTCTGAATATAAAAAATTTTAGCTATAATAAATTTTAATCCTTTTTTATATAGCAGTTCTTTAATTCAATGATGAGATCAAAAAAAGTGTTAAAAAAAAAAAAAAAAAAAAAAAAACTATGTAAAGAATAAATATTAAAGCAAAATATAAGAATTTAGGGGGCGGGGTGGGGAGGAAGCCTGTGTTACAGAAATAAATGATTTGATTGTTTTATTTTTAAACATAAAAATAAAAAATATTTTATTAACTTGGTTATGTGAAAACTTTTTTAATTAGATGAGATACAAGAGAATTTCATGTCTGAAAGTACAAACTTTACATCTTGTATACATTATTACAGAAAGAAAATCACAACCTTAAAAAAAAAAAAAAAAAAAAGCTGAAAAATCTCATCTTTGTTTATTATTAATAATTTAAATTTTTTTTAGATGAAGCAATAATTAATATTGGAATATTAATTACTTTTTAAAGTGGCATTTTTATTTACCAATATGTATATTATGACTGGAAAACATATACTAATAAAAACCTGTTTTTTTTTTTTTTTTTTTTTTTTTTAACATGGTTTTTGCCAAGTCTGAAATACTGTATAGAATGAAATAATTCATTTTACATAAATATTAAGAATATGAAGGTCGTTTAATTTTTAATTAATTATAATAAATTAGTATTACTATTAATTTGTAATAAGTTTTCTTTTAGAATGAAACTGTTCTCTTTTGAAATAAACTTAAAATTCAAACCCAATTGTGTTAGTTATTCTATGTTTAACATAAAAAAAAAAAGCCAATTAAACCTAAAAAACTCCACCCTGGTTGGAAAGAAAAAAAAAAAAAGTTTTCTTAAAACCTTGCAGTGGCGTATCCAGGATTTTATTTCGGGGAGGGATGAGTTAAGTTCGATAATGTTTCATAGCATACAGAAATCATAAATATTACTCTTAATCTTTATTTTTTAAAACTTTCTACAAAATTTCAAGAGGGACTGTAGTCCCCACACACACACACACTTCTGGATACGCCACTGTATACACAGTATGTATTTTGCAAAAAGCAGGAAAAAAGTTATTTAACTTTTGGAAAAAAGATAAATAACTAGTTAAATAAAGTAGTTTTAAAAAAAAGTTATTTAACAATATAGTAGTTTAACACAACATGAATTTTCGTACAATTTCAAAAAGGAGAATTTTGAAACAATCTTTTTAAATTGCTGAAAATATAATAAATTATTCAGTTAGTTACGAGATGATCCTGGAATGTTTTTTAATCCAGCAAAGTTGAAAATCCATTTTATTTTTACATATGTTTCAAGCGTTAGAGAAAAAAATAGATACACAATTGTTTTTTGATACTAATTATTCATTAAACAGTAAATCTCAATCTAATAATAAGCAAAATATATTACTATGATATCACTTTAATAAACTTTTAATTTAACTCTTTTCTAAAAAAAGCAAATTTGATAATTGCTAAAAACGTTCTTACAGAATCCACTTTCAAAACATAATGACATACTTTCAAACATAATGTCAATCTTTTAGCAAGCTGCCTGCAGAATCATCATCTCCTTTATTATCATTTATTTTATTTCAAGATAGAGGTGATTTAAGCATTTAAGGTATCAACCTTCAAATTTTATACATTTTAAGTATTATTCAAAATTCCTTGATCTTTAAGAGTATTTACAGGTGGCATATTTAGTTCAGAGTTATGAGAAAAATTCAACAATAGCTCTGCATCTTGTACTTTCTACTTTTACAATTGGGATTTCTTCATGTTTAAGTTTTGTTGATGCATTAGAATTAGGTTCCCCTCATTGCCACTTTAAAATTCGTCTAGGTTTATCCTCAGAAGATAATTTATACAAAGGATATCCTAGAAAAACAGAAGGCACAGACTCAGGCTTCTGCCGTCGTCTTTTTTGACTCTGTATGCAATCTTCATTTTTAAAATGTCCGCTACAAAACACGTGACGAATTGGGTTTATCGCAGTGGCGGCTCGTGAACCGAAAATAGGTGAAGAGCTCAAAAATAATATTTAAGTATTTTTAATGAATAATTTTTATTAAGCATTGTCTTAATTTTAGTTAAGACCATGCTTAATAAAAATTATGATTAAACTAAAATTATGATTAACTAAAAATACTTATTTAAATGTAAATTTATATTCTATAAATGAATACAGAGTAAAATACAGTGTGCCTCTTCAACAATTTTCGGTGCACGAGCCGCCACTGGTTTATCGATTGCATAATATTCCTTACGAAAAATAATTTTTAACCAGGCTTTTAACCATCATTATCCGAAGAAAATTCCTCAAACGATAGTCTTCATTTTTTCTGGAATTCGATTTACAAAATGGAACATAGTAGTATGCCATATTCACGAAGTTTATAATCTATCTCTTCATCGACTGAAATCAAGTTCTTGACAGAACTTAAGTTACTATTTAAAACAACATTTAATCAGAATCCTAATATAACATATATTCGATATAATTTCGCAATCTATAGAAAAGAAAACAAAATAAATACGCAATATCATCCTAGTAATTCCATGTAAATAAACCGCGAAAAGACCTACGGTACGCAGCGGCCATCTGGTGAGAAATCTTACGTAGATTTGTGTCTTTTGAATTCTTTTGTTATTTTCAGAATTGTTAAAGCCTTGTATCCGCGCTGCGGTGGAGCGTCGGATTCAGTTCAGCCTTTTTAAAATTCATAAGCTAAACTACATCTTTGTCCAAGACAGAAATATGCGTAGATATATAATAAAATTTGTATTAAACAAAGACAGCAATGATATTTCATAGCTTCATTTCATAATATTACTTAAGATAGAAGTATATATATTTAAAATTTTGTGTTTGTATTAAAATTCATAAGCTAAACTCTCTCTTTGTCCAAGACAGAATGTATTAAACAAAGACAGCAGTGACTTTTCAATGTTACAAAGAATGTATTATTAAAACGAAAAAAAAAATTAGTAGTACAGTAGACTCTTGTATAACGCGGGGGATACGTTCCGCGCAATAGAAAATCGCGTTATAGGAGGCATACATTGAGCAGACGATTTCATTCCGCAATGAGACCATAGATATAGTAATATATATAGATCTATCATCCCCATGTTAACGTGCAAAGATTTTTGATGCCGAAAAGTTTTTTGGCATCAGTCATGAGAAAGTATAAAACTCGGAAACAATAATGGAATAGAATGTTGATATATATTGAAAATGCCGAAATACTGCGCGACTTTTAATTGTACAAATACATTTATGAAAGAAAGTGGAATAAGTTTTCATAAGTAAGTTAAATTTATAACTAATTTATGAAAAATATGATTTTTTATAATCAGTTGCTTCGTTATTATTATGGTTTAAATACTGTTTTGATTTTTAATGGAATTTTTTTTTTTTTTTTTTTAATATTTTTAAAGTTTTTATATTAGTAAGTAATATCGAATTTTCAAATTTCTTTTATATGTAGTTAGCAGCGGCAGAGGTAAAGCCCGCTTGTTTTAATATATTATAAGTAGTATTACCACAAGACTTTCTTCTATTTATAATCCTATACAAATTTACGCAGTACAAATTATTTATTAAGTTATAATTTTTTAAAAATATTTTCCATGATGAATGCAGACGATTTTTTTCTTAAAATAGTATAATAATAAATGCTGAAAAAAAATCATTTTTGTGCAGACATGAAAAGATATACAGTCGAACCTCGTTAACGTGGATCTCAAGGGGGATCAAAAATCTGTTAGTGTTATCAGTAGTTCATGCTATCAGTAACTGACCGTCAGATAACTAAAGTAATCTTAATTTTGACGAGGATTGTGGCAACAGTTCAGGTAGTAATTCACGTTAGCAGCGTTCACGTTAACGAGGTTCGACTGCATATATATACATGTCTATATATATCTTTATATATTTAACATTAAAAATAAAAGAAATCGGTAGCTTCGTTTTAAATTCATACAGATCTATGGTTCAACCATTCGTTTTAGAAATATTGACGAGTTCTTTTTAAAATATCCACATTGAAAATTTACACAGGCCCCGGGGGAAGGGCACTTCCCTCCCAAGAGGGAAAACAATGCTCCTACATGCACACATTTTTTTTTCCAGTTTATTACTACTATTATCAATAATTCATATAAATTTTACATTCATGCGATAACAATAACTCACATTATGTACATTTATATGAAATTTTGTCCTACACTGTCAATTTAAGTACTTAGAAAAAAAATAGGATGGCAGCACCACCTGTTGAGCGATTGATTCCCAAATCTAATCAGCACCAGTTTAGGTCAAGGTCCAATTGAATACAAGTTTGGTCGAATTTTGTTCGTAATAGAGTAACCTCGAAATTGCTAGAATTGCATTTTTAGTTGTGTTAAGCGTTTCTTACAGTTTCGAACAAGGTTTAAGAAAATATTATGACATTAATTAGTTTTTCTGCCTGTCTGCTTGCCCACCTGTCCGCGCTCCATTTCCGAGTAAACCCAATTTCTGCTATATGTTGTGACTGGCCGTTAAAGGGTTAACGCAAATTTTCTTGAAGATAAAGATATGTCCAATCGTTTTAGCTCTCTAGAAAAAAAAAAAAAAAAAAAAAAAAAAAAACACTTAACCCCAAAATTTAATCAAAATCATTACATTTTTTTCGAGTAAGCCTAATTTCTATTATATGTTGCGATTGGTAGTTAAAGGGTTAAAGCAAAATTTCCTGAAGATGAGAATATGTGCAATTGTTTTAGCTCTCAAAAAAAAATGTAACCCCAAAATTTAATCAAAATCGTCACATTCCCTTCCGAGTAAACCCATTTTATGCTATAAATTGCGACTGGCCGTTAAAGGGTTAGCGCGATTTTTCCTGAAGATGACGATATGTCCATTCGTTTTAGCTCTCTAAGAACACTTAACCCCAAATTTTTTATAAAAATCGTTATATCCATTTCCGAGTAAACCTAATTTCTATTATGTTGCGACTGGCCGTTAAAGGGTTAACGCGAATTTTACTGAAGATGAGGATATGTCCATTCGTTTTAGCTCTCTAAAGAACACTTAACCCCAAACTTCAATAAAAATCGTTATATCCATTTTCGCATAAAACCAATTTTTATTATATGTTGCGATTGTCAGTTAAAGGGTTAACGCAAATTTTCCTGAAGATCAGGATATGTTCAAATGTTTTAGTTCTGTTAAAAAAAAAAAAAAAGACACTTAACTCCAAACTTTAATCAAAATCGTTATAGCCATTTCTGAGTAAACTCAATTTCTACTACATGTTACGATTGGCAGTTAAAGGGTTAACACTAATTTTCTTGAAGCTAAGGATGTTCCAATTGTTTTAGGTCTCTAAAAAGCACTTATCCCGAACTTTTATAAAAATCGTTATAACCATTTCCGAGTAAACATACATTTCTATTTTATATTGCGATTGGCAGTTAAAGGGTTAACTCGAATTTCTCAAACGATAAGGCTAAGTCCAATCGTTTGTTTTCGACCCAAAAAACTCCTAAACAGACAGAAATAGTAGATGGAAACGATAAATTTCTTTAAATGTCGTTATTCCCAACGAGATATATAAATTAGAGTGCTGATTCAATGAATGAAGGATTAACTTTCCGTGGTTCAAGATGAATCACGTGACATGCTCGAATAGGTTGCTGTGTTTGGCCCTTTATCGCTATTTTGGCATTTAAAATATCAGTTCGACAAATTATCATTATTATTAGGTAACATGACAGTCCTATGACCGAAATAAATTGTTTTTAAAATAATTTTACACACATTTCACATTTTAATAAATAATAAAATACCTTTTTTTTCATCGTTTCCCAACAAAGTTTAAAAGTGTTTGTAAAAGAAAATTTAAACTTTTAATGAGCTAAATTTAACATCAAATAATAATTTTTCAACTATTTTTAAGCCTTTTGTCGGTTAAAGTTCAACTACATGAAATAAAAAAGAAGTAAAATCAAAATGATTTAGAACAAAAGAATATTAAACTACGTAAAGTAAACAAAAACATTGGCTGCGAAGAACAGTCTCCAAACCGTTGCCATAGAAATTTACTGAAAATAAGCTGTTACCAAGGGAACCATCGAATACGCAGGTGCAAGGAGAGCATGTCACATGACTCATCTTGGACCTTCTCAAGGGTTACCATTTATCACTCTACTTTATATCTCGTTGGTTATTCCATACAAAAAGAAAAAAAAAAAGAAGAAGAAGAAAAGAGAGAAAGATAAATCAGCATCTGGAGTTTTTTCATTCCTCTTTAGTCCATAAATTATTCATAAATTTTATTTGCTAAATTATCTGTGTGTATTCCCGTGTATATTCACTCGGGGAAAGACATCCATAAGAGAGTAAAATGGAGGTCTTTCCCCGAGTAAAAAAGGCATAACTTTTTCGCCTTCGCTGATCAATCTATGTCTTATTACTATATCTGTAAATGAGACCAAAAGCATCGAGTGTTGGCATAGTAGCGGAGCAATCCTTCCTTGACTTGAACTGGTTGAAAGTAGAAAAGATGTCGTCACGTTCTTCCTTTATTTCACGCGTTATAGACTGTTATGTGTTATAAGACTGTTTATCGCGTTGTATGAGTAATAGTCGCAGATTTTTCGTCGCGTTATACGAAATCGTGTTTTGTGGGAGTGCGTTGTACGAGATTCGACTGTATTTGACGTTTCGCTGTTGTACTGTACCGACCGGACTATTATTTTCTTTCAGCTGTTAGACTTCCCACGGTGTCGAAGCCTGTATTTTTTGTCGAGCATGCAAAGACGGGTAGTGACGTCACACTTCTCTTGCGTATTGTGAACTTGCATTCTATGGGCGAGTCCAGCCTCTGGAACACTTCGACCGATCCAACTGGGCCCTGAGTCATTTGATCCACGACCGGTCGAAAGCAGAGGCTGGACGACTCCGATCCTTTTATTGGATCAAAATCAGTGCTGCCATCTATCCGCGATTGTAATGATCGATAGATGGCGCTTTCTCAACACTGCAGTTGTTAGTAAACATTATAGCCACGTGTGTTCCATTAGTGTTCTTTGTTATTCTACTTAATATTCGTACTATAATTTCTCCGCCATTACATCATGGAAAATTGATTGCTTTTGGAAAAAATACTTCAGTTTATTCAAAGTTCGATCGGAAGTCGATTTTTAACTGAAGTTGAACAAATATTAGTTTCAAATCATCTGATTAATTCTTTACTTCCATTAGCCGAAGCAACTGAAATTTTAAATTTGTTATTTGGAAATAAATGGAAGCTCAATTCTGGATTTCTTGATCCTTTGGAGTTAGATTGTAGCACACAACAGTATGTGTTATCTTTTTTACCGTATTTATTCATTTTTATTCAATAAATATAAGTGAAACTAAATATCGGCAAGCAATGGCGGCTGTATGGAATTCGAATTAAACCATGTTTATTGTAATTTCACCTTAGCCCACCAGAGGGGCGAGCATTTCATTACAATCGCGGATAGGCTTAATTTGAAATTAGCTATAGAATATTATAACGTTAAATTAATTAAAGAAAAATTTAATTCATTATTTAAAAATGTAATTTAACTATAAATAATAAAAAAAAGATAGGGGCATAACAATTTTTTTTTTTTTTTTTTTTTTTTTTTTTTGTATTCTGCATAGTTGGGTACATATACACTGAAATAAAATAATATTAATTATATAATTCTTTTTTGAAAATTATTTAAACAAAAAAATAATAACAATAAAATTTTAATTTTAGAAATTTTTCCAGCAAAAAAAAATTTTAATTAATTCCCTCAGTTATGCATTATTGTATTTTAATGATATACTGTAAACAATTTTAAGTTTTATTTTGTGGATTTATTATCAAGCTAATTTTTGTTAAATATTTTTAAGTTTGAATGCTGAAATTTAAAACAAATAATTAGCATTCAAATATTTGATGTAAATAAGAAGTAGGTTCTTTTATTATGATCTAAGGTAAGAAATATAAAACTATTACACATCGCAAAAAATTATAAAATTTAAATTTAAATCAATTATTACAAAAAAAAAAAAAAAAAGATTTTTTATAAACTTTCATTAAATTCGTTTGTTAAATTCAATTAATTCTCATTTCAATCAATAATATTTTTAATGTTTAATATATTTATGATTTTTTATTAATATTATTATTATTTAAATATAAATTAAATGTTGATTTTTAAATATTGTTAATTATTTTTATGTTTTAATGCTGAAATTTAATGCAAATATTTAGTATTCAAAAATAAAAATGTTTCATAAAAATTAACTGATCGATAAATTGTCAGCAGGGAGCATTTTAAAATTTTATTTTATTAAATTTAAATAATATTCGAGGAATTTTAATTTGCATTATTGTATATTTCAATCCATTGCATGCATATATTTATAATTCTAAAACAATTATACAGTTATTTACAAAAAAAAAAAAAAAAAAATTGTTTGTATGCATATTCGCGTTTGTAAGAACCGATAGATGGCGTAACCAGATCAATAACCAATGTCCAATCATAGCAATGGATTTGTAAATGGATCAAATGACTCGGAAAAATTTCTTGGACGATTTGATCCACGACCGATCCATGGAACACATTACACTGGACGACTTTGATCCAGACCGGTCGATGAGACTGGACGCATTGTTCCACGACCAATTGGATCGGTCGAGAGCCTGAACCCGCCCTATCAATCTCATTCAACTCAAACTGGCTTCACATAAGAAACCAACCAACCACTAAAGAGCGTACCTGTCTTTAAACGCTCATCCATGTGCAGTATTTCATGTATTGTAAACAATCGTTTGTAAATAAGAAATCTGATATGTATTGATCATGTATTCTTTAAATTTTCAGCTTTAAAAGGATTTTACATCTTTTAATTCTTTTCTAATTTTGATTTAAAAAATGTTTTTTCGTAAATTTAATTTAATAAGCAAAAGAATTTTTTTAAATAGGACTTGCCATTCTCAACAAGTGTGGAAAAATGTGTCTGATGAAGTGGAGATACAGCTTAGCAGGTAATTATACCATGGAAACAAAAGGTGAAAAACAAATCTTAGCTTTCCTTTGTTTCAATATGGCTATGCCAGTTTGTATGATATATTCGCATATACCACACCATCGGCGATAATTCATGAATAAGTTTCTAAAAGCGAACAATTATATCATTAAACGTCTTCCGATAAATGTCTGTGACTTAACTTATCTCATTAATTAGCCTTATTAGTACTTTCATGTTTTCCGCCTACCGGTAATTATTCGCCATCATGATCGGAAATGGAGATTAATTAATTCAATTTAAAAACTTGCTCAGTGCTTGGCTGATGACAACCTCTGTGATTTTGTCAAAACCTTTGCTAACCAAAACTTATGGCATGCAGTTAATATGAAAGTACCACAATTAAGCATGGCATAGAATAAAAGCAGCAAAGTTTTGGCTTCAAAATTTATTTTTTGTCAACATTTGTCAACAAAATTAAATTCTCCTCTGTATATTTAAAAATAGAATATAAGAATTGTGCTCACTAGTGCCCGAGCAGTCTTTCGCTCAAAGTGGGTAGATGGGAACGGGAAGTGCTTTGTTCGATCCCAGATAGCACTCATCGACCTAGCCGTTCGGAGTTTTCCGTGGTTTTCTCTGAAACTCGCTTAAATGCGGACTAGGTAAACTTAGAAAGACCCCCACGGAGGGCAAATCACCCAGGGTTTGAAATTAGCAGTCGTTAGGCGTATTTTGCACCGAGAAATTTAAGTTTGGCAACCATAAAATCACCTTCAGTGCATCATTTTTTACGCCTAACTTTTAACTAGATTTAAAAATCAATTTTGTCATAATGAATTTTTTCTGTATGATTTACAAAATGCTCCTTTTTTATCATCTGAAAAAAATTCTTACATTGTCAGTTTCAACACATATACATATGCTCAAAAAAAAAAAAAGTAAAAAATATATAAATGCTGCTTGCAGAATTTATTTCCAAATTCATAAAAAACATTCAAATACTTTTTTAAAAATTGTTTTACTTATTGCTATTTAGTTTGTATATAATCGGTAATTTGTCAACATAATTTCTGAAATACTGAATTAATTTAAACCAAATTTTTACAAGTGAAACCAGAAGGTGTAAATATATAATTTATAAATAGTTTAAACCAGTGGTTGCGAACCGGTGCTCCACAGAAAAATCTGAACATTTTTTGCATATTTTAATGTTTTATTAGATGATAATTTAACTTTAGGATTTTATGAAACATTCATTCTCATAGCATTAGACTTTTGGAAATTTTTTGATAAGGGAGAAGATAAATAAAATATTTTTAAACCTTTCATAACAAGTAATTTAATGTTGAATATCAGGCACAGTAATTGCTTTGAATTTCTGATCTGATTTGGTACATAGATAGAAGGAATTGTTCTGGATTTGTAATCATTTTTAAATTCATCAAATCTTTAAAATACATATAAAAAATATAATCCCCCCTTAGATTTTAATTGGCTACATTATTAGATTTTGTAAATAAGTTTTATGTACAGGGATCGATCCAGGCAAAAATTGGACCCTTTTGCTGCCCCTTCACAAAATTCAAATCCTTATACTTGTTTAATAAAATGCTATTAACTTGATATTAAACATTAGATAGAGTCAGGGTTGGGTTTCTTCCAGGACAGTGGAAGAAACTGGAAAAAACCGGAAGAAATGGAAGAAACCAACCAGAAGACAAAACAGATGTTCAAAATTAAAATTTATGGACTATATACATTCAAAGCATAAATATAATGTCAAATCTAAACTAAAATCTAATTAATATTAAAAATATTTTTAGAAAAAAAAAGTTGTTTGATAACTAACACTAAATATATACAGGTGATGGGTTTTTACATTTCAATGCTTATATTTTTAGAATTTTTTGCATGGATACTATCTCATATTACTATACCTTCAAACAGTACAAGTGATAATTATGGAATTAGCCATAATATTTGCACTTTTTTTTTTTTTAGGATACATTTTTTTGTATAAGCTCGAAGCTTGTACCCAACGAACTGTATCAATAAGTACTAAGATTAAGATACCTATTTTTAAACTCTCCTACAGGATTAAAAAAATAAAATAAAATAAAAAATAAAATCTATAGTTTGTATTTATCTATTTTAAACTGAAAAATAAAGTGCAGTATTGAACTACTAAAAAACTTTTCATTTGTTTTACAGTCAACTCCCTCTAACTCTCAAAAGTTTTGTCCAGAGGTTGTGCAGATTACAGGAATTTGCAGATTAGAGATCATTGCCTTTGTTTACAGTTTTCTTTTGCAGATCATAATTCATATATGATGGTAAATAATTTAAGCATATTCAAATAATAGGCACATATAAAATGTAAACAAGCAAATTTAAAAAATACGAAACAAAATATTTTTGAAAGTTCGAAATAATATTCATCACTGATTAATTTTGTTAAACGTTGATGCAATGGTGATTTGTTTTAAGCACTAGTCTGTATGAATTGCAAGATAATAAATACAAGAATGTTATCCCCCCTTCTCTCCAATTGTGTTTCAAAGTAAGGATTAAGCTAAAAATTTGTTTAAAAAAAATAAAAATGTGAATTTTTTTGAAATATGCGATGTAAATTTCTTTTTCATTCAAAAAACAGTTACGGATTAGAGGGAGTTGACTGTACTGTATATGACTATAAGGAAAGTAAAGTTTTTGATGACATTTTGTAATACAGTAATTATTGAATATTAGTACTCTTAATTAACCGGATGTTTGTTAAGAGCTGTTTTATTAGAAAGTATAAGCAAGTGATCCAAACTATTATTTATTACCAGTTAAAGAAATCAAATCGTCTAGATTATAAAACTTTACACTGCTTAAATTGAAATTGATTTTTTTTTTTACTGGATTTTGTGTATTTTGGAACGTGATCATCAGATACCAAAGATCACTTCGATAAAAATCTCATAATAATTAATTAAATATGTAATTAAATTTTTATAGGTATAATTAAAGTTACTTAAAGTTGTTTATAAGATAAATGAATCCACTGTATCTTACAAATCTGCAATTTATAGGATAAATTTTTAAGAAAAACAGTTTCTTCCACTTGGAAGAAACCTATTTCTTCCGGACGGTTTTTTCCATGGTTTTTTCCGCGGTTTTTTCCACCTTGGAAGAAACTTGCCAACCCTGGATAGAGTAACTGCTAAAATGAAAGATTTCTAGCGACAATTCTTTTTTTCACAAAAATAAATAAAAATTTCACAAAAATAATTTATTTTTCACAAAAGTGGGCCCCAAAAATTAAAACCTGGATCAACCCCTGATATATAGAAGCTAGAAGTATAACATTTCCGCAGTAATTAAATATTTTATCTGACTTTCTTAATAATATTTAAGCAATAAAAATGTGTTTATTTTCTTCTATAACTATTTTATTTGAATTGTATTATCCACCGCCACTTTAGAATGTAGAAAAAGAGGGGAAAAAAGGCTAAAAACCCCATAGGAATAGCATGGGAAGAAAAGCGAAAAAACTCACAATGTCAATAAATGTCATCCAACAACATTTAAGCAAAACTTATGTGACTGTATATTTTTTAAAAATAAAATAAAACTAACTTTTGAAATGTGTTCTGGCTATAGAATTGAATAATTGGCTTCTTCCTATTATCTGTATATATATGTATGACTGAGTGGCCAAATTATTATACTGCCTAACTTTATCTTTAATTTCAAACGAAGCACAAACATAATTTATAAATAAAATAAATAACCTCACTCAGGCTTCATCTTTAGCAATAAGCTTTTCTGGGGAGGATACTCCCCCTTTGTCAATTGCAACTAGTGTTTTCTGGTGCCGGCTATTTATAGCTTCACTTCCTTCACACAGCAAGTAGCGCCACTGCGGATCAAATCTGGCTGATTCGTGGTCATTAATGGCGCTGCTATCGTCAACGATCTCAACGCTTTCACGGAGAAAAGCATACATAGGATTATTATAGTTAGCTATTTTTTCAACGTTATTAAATTCTATTTTTATTTCATTTTCACAGTAAGCTTTGGTTAGCGCTGTTGTAGAACGGGCAAATTTTATATCGTTTTCATGTTCCTTTAAACGGGTCTTGATTTTCCTCTTAGTAACTCCTATATAACTTCCTTTTCTTTTGTCGGGATATTCAATGGGAATTCTATAAATACCGGCAGTTTTGAGAGGGGGGGGGGGAACAATATCTTTATCATTTCTAATGATTTTAAAAATATTCGGATTTGGTTTAATCGGAATGTTTAGGTTGAATTTGCTTGCAGTATTTTTTATTTTATACGTAGTCCCTTGGTTATAGGGTATTTAGAATGTATATTTTTGTTGTCTTTTTTGCTGGTTTGGGAATGTTAAAACATGTTATAAACGTGAAAACACTTTTTTTTTTTTTTTTTTTTTGTGGTAATACGCATGAATTACATTTATTACTTTATATGGCTGGGACTGAATAGTTGACGTTACTGATTTTATGTTGGTCTTAAGATTGATTGTGGCAATAGATGATAGAACAGAAGAAAGGTTCTCATATACTATTCTATTTCTTATTTTTGATTTGTTTAAATTCATTAGTGAGAAAGTTTGCTGACAAATGTAAGTGCTACCAAAGAAAGTTGTACATGCAGCTGCAATTTGCTTTAAGCACGAAAATTCATCAGGTAAGTCTTTATAAAATTCTAATATCAGTTTTTCTTTGAATCAGAATTTTGTAAATCAATGAAGGCCAACTGCAGACTCTCATCCACTAGATTTACATCAACAGAAAACAGAGAAGAAAATGGATCAATTTTTGTTTGTCATTTTTTAAAATCTGAAAACCGATCATCAAATGAATTACGCAAGATTTGAATTTGATCCTCGTACTGCATTTTCATGTGTGGAAATTTTTTATGCATTTTTTGGCAGTAGGAAAGGTGTGCAAAATTTTTTATTTTCAGCTGATTTTTAAACAAACATAACTTTTGTTTAAATCGATTTACATTATTTATTAATTCAAAAATGAATTGATTTTTTCCTTGTAGTTTTGTGTTTAACTCATTCAAATGGCCTGTTATGTCTGTGAGAAAAGCCAAATTACTCTGGAAACTTGGTTCTTTTAACCGTCTAGTACAGGGCGCGAAATTTCCGCTCGCCAGCTCCCCATTGGCGAGTGGAAATTTTACTGTGGCGAGTAAAATTTTCGGTCTGAATGTAGACAGAAATTTTACAGTATACGTTGCTACCAGCAAAAAAAAAAAAAAATTATCGATTTTAAAACGTAAAATCATGCTAATCTTAGGTAAGGTGACCAGACATCCTCTTTTCAAGAGGACAGTCTTCTTTTTCAACGCTCTGCCCTCTTAAACAAAACAAACATTACAAGTTTAAAAAGTCCTCTTTTTTATGTTTTTCGTCCACTGTACAATTTTTTCAAATGAAAGGATTTAGTCCTTAATTTCAAAAATTTCGCCAAGCTGAATTGGTTGTTAGCTGTATCGAACGGTGAACACTAACTTTTTTCTGCGTTAGGTTCGCAAAAAGAACAACTTTCTAATAAACTTGCCAAAGCATATTATGGTTTATGTCTATTCAGATTCTTCGAATTACAAAGAAATAAAAGCATTCTCTATATTTGTACGGTTCTTTCATCCAGAACACGAGATCACTATTGAAATTGTCATAAAATCATTAACGTGGTGGTACCCGGCTGATGGGCGGTCGGTTGACGTGAGTTCTCACTTTCGCAGGAATAATATTTCTCATAAAAATAGGCCCACCAATGATCGAAATGTTCCAGTTGGTCTATGTGAGGCGCTGGGTTCGATACCCGGTCGACCTTGTTGGCTTAGCTGTTAGGGGTTTTCTGTGATTTTCTCCGAAACTAGCGTAAATATGGGCTAGGACCTCTTAGAAAAACCCCATGGAGGACTTTCTTACTCAGGCCTAGAGCCCTAGTGCAGACAACTGGTCTTAATGATAACACTTCCTGGTAGTGTACTACCACCACCTCAAAAAAATATGCTAAAGTTAGTTGAATCCATTTTACGTCCTTCTAGAAAAAATGCTTCCACAAAGCGACTGTTTTCTTCAATGAACAAAATGTAACATGTGAAAAAAGTCCCCTTTATACACCTACTTTGAAAACTTATTAACTACTAAGACTAATTTAGGTTATACTTGTGAGAACTTTTCTAAAATGTTGACAATGAATGACTGTTTTTTAAAACAAATCGTTTCATCTGTCGAATATTAATTTTAATTTTTAATTTGCCAATTTTATGTTTTCTTTTATGGTTATGATTTTAATCAAAAAAATGTCTACTAGCTTTTTTTTTATTTTTTTTATCTAACTACATGAAAGTACCACAAAAAAAAAAAAAAAAAAAAAAGTCTATAGCCAAAAACTAATAATTAAAAAAAAAAAAAAACATTATATTGTCCAGTGGCACCTATAAAAATTAGGAATTTTTTTCTCTCGTATTCGTCTATTATTAATTTAAATTAAGGTGTACTGATCCAAATTCATCATTTGAGATAAAAATGTTTCCACCACTTGTATAAAGTAGCTTTTGAATCTGTTTATATAATCGTTTTCATTCGATTTTGTGTCCTCTAAAATTACCCCTTTTTTAAAATTGAATGTTTTCTTTTTTCTTATAAAATAAAAGACATTGTGTAATTTCTCTTTTCCCAATAAAAATTCTGGTCATCTTATAGAGTAAGTTAATCATATTTTGTGGCAAGTAACTTTTTTTTTCAGTGAGTGTAATCCAAGTTGAAATTTCGGGCCCTGGTCTAGTATTTCTACCATGGTCACTTAGAAATGTAACAATTTCTTTCATCAAATAATTCCATAAAACGCTTAAGGGCAACTCCTCGGCTGAGCCATCCTACTTCTGTGTAATAAAGAATATCAGAAGACAGATTATCAAATTCCTTTAAAAATTCTTTGAATTCCCTATGTTTGAGGGTATTACTACGAATAAAGTTAATTGCTTCAGATACACACTGCATTAAGTTTGCAAATCCTAATTCTTTACCACATAAATTTCTTGATGAATAATGCAATGAAACTGCAACAGTTCTACACCACATTGAGCAAGGTGTTCTTTTAACAGAGTAACCATTCCAATTTTCGTACCTGTCATTGATTTTGCTCCATCTGTGGTAATGCTAACACAATTGTCCATGTTTAAGGAAGCTGTATCGCACAAGTGTAACAAACTGGAAAGAAGTTTCCTCCTTCATGGGAAACATTCCAAGAAGTTCTTCCATAACACAAAAATTTTTATTGATTCCACGAACAAACACAAGTAATTGGGCCACTGATGTTCGATCTGTAGATTCATCAACAGCTAAAGATAAATATTCAAAGTTTAAAGCAGATGATTTTACTTGATTTTCAATGTTTTCATTCAACTGTTGAATTCTTCTTTGAATAGTCATTCTATTTAATCTTATATTTTCAAATTTACTTTTTGCTTCAGGTCAAAGTTTTTCTGATGCAATCAACCAACACTTTTTAACGAAATCACCATCTGTGAATGGCTGACCTTCTTTTGCAATAATTTCGGCGACACCTAAGCTCATTTCCACAAATGAATCCAATTCAGATGCATGTTTAAAAAAAAAATTGCTTGACTGCTGAAAGATTTTTTGAGTTATTCGATTTTGTGCGATCATTCATATCCTTTCATAGATGCAAAATGTTTATGGTTCGTTTCATAATGCCGTCTCACATTATACTCTTTTGCCACTGCAATCTTGCAACTACATAGCATGTGACAGTATCATTGTAATTGATGAAATAATATTTATCTGTCCATGAATCTTGAAATTTTGGATTTTGAAAATCACCTTACCTTTTCTTACTCATTTTACTAAAATGAATTATTTAATATTATACTGAACAAAAAAATACGAAATCGAAAGAGAATATCCGATCCATTATGTTGCTACGATTACGAAATAACCAATCGACTAGCAAAATTGCGCGGTGTTGTTTATTAGAATGATCGTCGCCACTAAGCAGAAGTAGAAGTTATTATTGGTAGCATTCATCATGGAGTTCATAATAAAGTAAAACTCAAGTAAACAAAAACATTAAGTTACAATTAAAAGCATGAGATAACAATAAATATACAGTTTGTGGTTCGTTAACTACAATCTGATGTCTTTATTTACTTTTTGTGAAGAACTTAAATGTTATTCTAAAGGTAGAACTAGGTTGTTTATTTATCCGTAAAGTAAGATATTAGCTCAGTAGCAGAATTTTCTGTTATCTGTCTGCA